>CM047585.1:1922534-1946467 GCA_026184515.1 Peronosclerospora sorghi | reverse complement strand
GTTGGCTACGATAATGGCATGTCGGCCCTGACGCGTAAAGTCTTGGGTCTTTTTACGCCCAAAGATTTTCTGACGGGTGCAGGCCGCGATGCGGCCGAGACGACGGTGGGGAAAATCATGACGCCCGAGCCGGAAACGCCACCCCCGAGCACAAAACTCATTGATGCGCTCCATATTATTATGAACACAATTTCCTGCACTTGCCGGTTGTGAACGATGAGACCACGACAATTGTTGGCATGTTGGACGTCTTGTCTTTGTGTTATGGAACGTTTGCTAGCGGGGCCGTAGCTGAAAGTGGCAATGCCATCGATGGCGATTCCGACTGGCGCGCGTTCTGGGATGTCTCGCTCGCGCTCGGACACGAAGACGATGATTTCAGTGAGCTGGCAATCATGACATGCTCACAGATCTCGCGGCGGCATCCGGTTAAGTACCCGGAGAGTCATCATTCGTCAATGAGGGATCATGTGCCGGAACCAGAGGGCGCCTTGCGCCCTGTTTCCTTTCTCTGTCCTCAAGAATTAACACGCATCAACGAGTTTATTACGGTAGCCGAGGCGGCGAAACGCATGCGACAAGCTCGTGTGGAAGATGTGGTCGTCACGACAGAGGAAGGCGAGCTTCGTGGCATCTTGACCGACACGGACATTGTGCGGCGTGTATTAGCAGAAGATGTAGACCCCGAGCGTTGTTCCGTAGCGTCCGCGATGACGACGAAACCTTCGTGTTTCTATATGGAGGATCCGGCGATTGAGGCCATCACAAAGATGCTCGAAGGTCGCTTTAAACACATGCCTGTGCTTGGCGTCGATGGGACGCCTCAAGGCATGCTGGACATTTCCGAGTGTTTGTACGACGCGATTACGTGTATGGAAAAAGTGCAACAGTCAACGGAAGCTGCGGCATCGGAATTCTCGCGCGAGCTTGCAGTGGGATCGAATTTGCAGCGACTGTTGGGTCCCATGATGGAGCGAATGGTGCGACCAACGGTTGGCGATGCGCTGGACGGCGAGATCATGCCGCCAGTCGTGAATATCCACACGTCGGTCGCACGGGCAGCCAAGTTGATGGCCAATACGAAAAAGGCGGCGATTGTGCTGAGTGATGAGAAGGAATTATGCGGCATGGTGACGACCACGGATCTACTACGGAAGCTCGTGGACAAGGGATTGTACGCCGAGACGACGACGACGGTGGAAGAAGTCATGACGGTGGATCCGGACTTAATGGGACCAAATGTGAGCATTGTCGACGGCTTGCGGTCGCTCCGCGTTGCCGGGCAGCTCTTCATGCCAGTCTTGGATCACGATGGCGAGATTCTCGCATGGCCGACTTCATTTGTTTGGATCACTCAAGACCGGAGTTGGGTACCTGTTTTTTGGTACACACCGGCATAGTGAATATTTCAACATGCCGTACTCTCAGGACTCGGTTCGTCATTTGCCGCTCTGTTTTTACCTACCGACGGAAAGGTATCAGCAGTTTGGTTTGACCTGGCGTTGGATCGGCGAGACATCCACGCACTTCGCCTTGCATCGACAAACTGCGCACTTTGCCAACCAGTACGCACAGGTGCTGCTCCGTAGTCGCGTGGCCAGTGCTCCAGAATATATTATTGGCTACCGCGAAGACGTGCTCCATATCAAGAGAAATCTGCGGGTCTTGGGACTCGCTTGTGTCTTTATGGCGGCGAAGATCGAGGAGGTGCATCCACCAAGATCAGCGGATATCGTGGCCTTTTTAGCGGAACGAGGAGACGCGAAGATCGCAGTCGAAGATCTCATTCGTTTTGAAGCGAATTATATTGTGGTACGTGCTGTAGATGGTAGAAAGAGTATGTGAGAGGCTGACGACTGGGGTCGTTATGATTATCAGGAGCTACATGGAAGTTGCACCCCACGACCCCTTACACAATGCTGCTGCATATGGTCGCGGGGGGCTCGGCCGACGAACATCCTTTGCAAACCATGGGCGATTTTGTCAATCCAGCACGCAACCCTTCGGGCACCAGGGAGCTCTTTTTCAACGCCATTCTTTTGGTGGATATCGCTCTTCTCGACTACCAGGCGATCGAGTACTGGCCGAGTGAATTGGATGGAGCAGCGCTGCTGCTCGTGGACCCGGCTCTTGACTTTATGTCCGTGGCGCAATTAATGCAGCTCGATGCAAATATTTTGTGGGAGTGCAAGTCTTGGCTCTACGCAGTGACCTATGGAGTGAGTTACATGGAAGCCATGAGTAGCCAAGCCGAAGACCACTGGGCCCAAGTGGCATCAGAAGAGCTGATGTTTATCCAGTCCCAAGTGGTCGTGCCCAGACATTTGGCTCGTGGTCTCGTGCGTCCGGATAATGTGGTGGATTTGTATGGTGCTGGCATGGCAACGCCGCTAGGAAAACCCTGTGGACTCGAGACGTGTCTGTGGTGAAGTTTACCACAAATTTGTCACTTTTGGTCAAGGCAGTTGGTCGAGTTTCCGATTGGTCTAACAAGGGGGTCTTTTTAGCCTATCAGATTCAAGGAGTGTCAAGAACGCAAGTTTTGGTGAGTCACCTGACATTGGGTATTTTACATATTTTCATGTGGGTACATATTGGGACCGTAGGGAGGTAGTATTGGTTTGAGTTGTGGTTTTTCCAAGTAGAAGTCTTTTGGTTGCGGATTTTCCTAGTAAAAGTCTTTTGGTCTAGGAATAAGTGGCAAAAGCCGCTTCTGGTCTTGGTCTACACCGCAGCAAGGGGTCGCCGTTATTCTTTTCACGTACACTAGTCGCCTCCGCCCGCCGCGGAGTGTTTGGGGGAAGAGGGTTGAATTATCCCCTCTCGCCTATTATACCCGGTCTGGACGCGCCGCACGCGCACTTTGGCCACCGGAAGTCCCTCGACGGGAGTACGATTTGGCGATCTCGACACTTTGACTCAAGTACGTTTGGAACGTGCTAATCACTGGATTGGTCTTTACGTGGAGATATCGTTTGTGGAATTCACGAGCATATTGGGTCTTTACGTGGACATATTGGCTTGCTGTAACATTGGTTGGAGTTTAGACCGGTTTTGGTCTTCTCTCATATTGGTCAGGGGCTAGACCGGTTGATTGGTATACCCTCTATTATTTCGTATTGGTCAGGTCTAGATCGTTTGGACGATCGACCTATTGGAATTTAGCTTTTGGAAGTGTTTCTGGTCTGTACGTACCTGGGGTGAAGAATTCCGCCCTAGGTACACCTATCCAGCACGGTCTCCGATATTCAAGACAGAATCAGATCGATCTGCGATCCCGATCCACCGAGTGTTTAACTAGCCCATTCCATCGGGTACACAAGGTGAGATAAACTTAAGTGAATCGGACCAAGTGTCTTTGGATGATGACCGGTCGTCTGCCAGCAGCGGACGATCGGACCAGATTTCGAATGGAGGTCCGCGGGGTACCCCCCCCCCGTAAGTTGGAAGGCTGGGCACAATGGTGGTGGTCAGGTTGTCGATACAAATGTATTCGATTTCGAACTTGACTCCACCACAATGGTGCGCGTGCCCGGATCACTTGGTGATCGTGGATATCACCGCGCGGTGTCATCAAAGATTGAACTTGAAGATTTGAAATTGGAATCGTTCTGGAGAGGGCGTAAGGAAAGGTTATCACCTTACGTCTTCGTTCTCGATAAAGATGGCGATGTCCAGTCTGGCCTGGTGGAGGACCAGATCGGGATTAATATTTTTTTCCTCCCCAAAAGGCTTCCACCAGAGCCGATCGGGACTATAGCAAGTCCTGCTATAGTCCCGGAAAGGATCAGGACCTTGTTCCTGATCCTATGTATGTGCATAAAAAAGTTAATGGAAAATTAAAAGACAAAAAATACTTGTAGGCTGATCAGAACGATCAGACCAACCTCCCCAAGGTCCCCAAGATTCCCAAGAAAGGGTTGGGAATGACGGCCGACGAAGAAGACCTTGAAGAAAAGTCGCAGGTCGGAGATGGAGGCATCACTGAAGAAGACCTAAACAAGATGTATTACATTTTTGAGCTGAAACGATTTGTTTGCTTTGACGTGGTCTTTCGGGTGTTGAACCTCCAGACCCCCGACCATCTTCTCGGTCCCACTACCGAGCCGAGCCAGAGTGATCGCCCATTACTGTTGGTGAAGAACTTGGTGGCGATGTTGGCGGAGCTTGGCATTAAAATGCAGAACCCCGCCGGTGTCAATAAATTGTTTGAATTTGATGCTTGGAGACTGGAGGCGTCGATTTCGGACCTCAACGACCGTTTGGTGCAACTGGTGGGGGCGGTTCGCCGCCCAACTCCCACCGCAGCAGTGAAGGTCGCCGAAGCCTCCACAGCGCTTGTTGACATTGGTTCTGATGACGAATCGGTTTATCAATCTCCACCAGCCTCGAACAGATCATCAGAGTTGGAGACTGGTGTCGATCGGATGACCATGGGGGTGGACCATGCCCAGCCGGAACAAAAAAGGACGTGCGGCAGCAAAGGGCTGCTTGCCAATCGGAGCCCCAGCTAGCCCCACAGGCCTCAGTTCCGCAAAAGGAGGGTATCAACACGTTGCCCATGACTCCAGCTAACGTCCAAGCCATGTTTGAGACGATGATGGAGCGTTTCATGGAAGACCGGGTTAGACCACCTCTGCGCCCACATGTACAAGACCGGTCTAACCAGAAAAGTGCCAATGTTTGCTGAGATGTAGATATGGAATCGGTGACATCTGTGGACAAGCCCACTCGAATTGGTAAGCAAGTCGGAACAGGTAAGCGCAAGCCGCAACCGTCCATACCGCGTAGACCAAGCAAGACAAGTGACTGTGACATGGAGTCGGTCGGCGGTCTTGACGACCACTGTGGGTCAGACGGTACGGTCGCTGGCAATCCACGCAAGGCTAACCTAGCCTCCACCATTTCTTACGACTTTGGATCTGCTGCGATTCCGCGCATCCGTATGGCCGCGACGACCGACCTCAACGACTTCACTGGCAATGATGCTGATGAAGACCAGGCCCGGTCTTGGTTCGGTCGGGTCAAGTCTGCGTTCCTGCGAGACCAGACCCCGAAAAGTGAAAAGTGTCTGATCTTCCTGGATTTGTTGAAGGGACCGACTGGCGAAATTAGTGATCCCCGAGTTGCTGCAGCCGGATGTCCTTCATCACTATCACGTAAGTCTAGAAGGGGGACATCAGGGCATAGGCAGGACCTATCACAAGATCAGGTCCCACTTTCACTGGAGAGGTCTTTTCCGCAGTGTGCAGAAATATGTGGGCTGTTGCACGGATTGCGAGACCGGAAAGGGTAGACCGGTAATCAAGGGGCGATAGACCGGAAATATCAAATCTACCTACCCTTTCCAGGTCATAGCGATGGACCACATACCGTCACTGCCTAGATCCACGCGCGGCAACACTGAGCTGCTGATCTGGGTAGACCTGTTCACTGGTCTAGTTATCGCGAAGGCAAGTGCATCTCAGTCTGTGGAGCAGATCGCCCAGAGCTACGAAGAATGTGTGCTCCGAAGATTCGGCGCCAGCGAGGTCATCAGGCACGATCGGGAACCCGGTTTTATGGCCGAGGTGTTCCGGTCGTTCAATAACATGCTGGGCCAGAAACAGAGTGCGACGATGGCATATCGTCCGCAAGCAAATGTATCGGCGGAACGCATGGTGCAGACCATAACGAGGGCGATCAAGATGTACGTTGCTGACCCAGACCATCGAGATTGGGACAAGTATGCAGAAAGGCTGGTGTTTGCACTCAACTCGTCGACCGATCAGGTCCGAGGAGAAACGCCTTTTTATCTGACATATGGATGGGACCCTCGGTCGACACTGGAAGCAGCAATACCTATCGGTTACACCCGGACCCACGATCGCGATGCTCGCCGTTGGTGCATGCAGGTCCAGAAGCATTACCAGCATGCAAAAGAAGTCGTCAACGAAAAGTTGCGTCAGGCCACACAAGACCGGGCAGACCGGACCAATGACCAGGTCCGACCCCACGGTATAGAACCAGGTGCGAGGGTATGGCTATACCTAGACCGAGTGAAAGAGGGCTATGCGAAGAAGCTGGCTCACATGTGGCACGGCCCTTTCCTTGTCGCCGAGCTGATCGGTGAGCACGCTTCCCGTCTAGTAACAACTGGTACAGATTACAAGGTCTTCCCGATCGTGCATGTGTCCAAGTTGAAGCTGGTCCGAGAATTTCCTGATCGACCGAAAACTCCCTGTCTGGTAGACGAAAAAAAAGATTTGATTTCGATGAAGCGTTACTACTGGAGGACAGTTGGGAACGACCATTAGAGGAAGACGAGTTTGAAGTGGAGAAGGTCTTAGATGTTCGGTCGACCAAGAAGACCAGGTTCGGTCGGACTCACCGAAAGTACCTGGTCCGATGGAAGGATCATGATGAATCAACTTGGGTCGACGAGCTCGACTTGAATTGTGGGGCTCTTCTACGAGAGTTTGAACGAGAACGAGTCAGTCGTAATTGCTTCGCAGTGATGCAGACTCATGAAGACCAAGACCAAGACACGCAGTAGCATCGGTCGGTCTAGACCGGTGTGAACATGTGGAAGGTCCGAAGTTGTTGTGAAAATGTGATGAACTGTGTCGAATTGGAGTAGTGAAGTGACGAACGTGATGATTATTTTTGCGATGTGGGTGGAACGGTTTATGATAACGTGTTTGGTGCAACTCTGAAAAAGTGTTGAAATTAGTTCAAGTGATTTGATGATCAGATATGTGAAAAAGAAGTGATGACATGTATTACGAGCTATCTGGTCGACTACCTGGGACTTCATTCGCTATCACCCCACAGGCGGCCGATGGTCAGCGCCGGATGACCTGCAACTTGGTCTTGGAATTGGTTGCGCCAGGGTTCCTTCTGGTCAAGCTTGACCAAAGCATCCTTGAGGTCCGCGACTGGCTAAGCACAATCAAGACCGGGGTACCATATGCCGTCATCGGCTAACAACCTGGTCTTCTCAACGCGACGCCTTGGCAGTGGACAGACCAGATCGGGTCCTTTGAGAGTTGGCAGTGGCCAGACCAGATCGGGTCCTTCGAGGGTCGGCAGTGGCCACATCGATGTCACCCTCCGAGTGCGCCACTTGGTCTTCTTCTGACGTCGGCTCTTCAACTGCGACAGCGGATAGACGATGCTGTGTGGATTGGGATTGAGATAAAGCGGGAAGGAGATCATCTGAACCCACCGATCCACCCTCCGAAGCCGCCCCAGGCGAGACCAATACCGACTTGGACCGAACGGTGTGGCGGGTCGAGGGCGAGCGATTTTTCGAAGCCTTCCTCTTCACAACTGGATCCCCCGCCGCTTTTGGAAGTTGCGCCCGCGTCTTAGCTTGCGTTCGCACCGCTTTGAGCTTCTTTTGGCGCTCCAGGTCGCAAGCTAGAGCCCGCGCCCTTGCGCCACTCTACGCGTCTTCGCGCTTCCGATTTTGTTTGTAAATTTCGTGGGGAGAATTTTTAGCCAATGAGCGGCACGATAATCCACCCGAGCCCGGTTGGGCGGCGAAACGGGTCGAGGGCGCGCGATTTTTGGAGTCCTTCCTCTCCGTAACTGCATCCTTCACCGCACTTGGGAGTTGCGCCCGTATCTTGGCTAGTGATTACACCATTTCCGGTTTCTTCTCGTGCTCTAGGTCGCGCGCAAGGGCCCGCGCCCTCGCGCCTCCTGATGCGCCCTTGCTCTTCTCATTGCGTGCGTGAATTTTGGGGGCGGAATTTCAGCCAATGAATGGCGAGAATTTCCGCCCGAATTTTGCTGGGAAATCGTACCACCTGAATGCGCCCGCGGGGGCTTGAGGTCGCATGGAATTTGGCGATGTTAAACGCATCACTTGCATCCGATTTTTGGCTCATGAGGAGCACCTGCGTCTTGGATTTCTTGTGGGGAGGCGCTTGCTTCTCCTCGTGTTCGGAGTCGCGCGCTACGCCCCGCGCCCTTGAGCCACTCGACGCACCCGCGCGCCTCTTGGAATGTCGCCGATCTCGGTATTGATGCAGACCGGACCAGGATCTGCTTGGTCAGGGCGGACCGGTGCAAGCTACCGATCTACCCCGACGATCAGGGCAAGGTGACGTCCGAGGTCCGCGGCGGAAGTGGGCGATCTCCAATTGCCATATCTTTTAGCCGGGCGTGGCGGTGCAGTCCAGATGTGCCAGGCAGGAACAAAGGCGCCGATTTCGCTGACCCGTATGCTGGCGTGCTGTCACCTGGCAGACTGGTCTTCTGCTCCGACCCCGATGACGATGCCGCTTGGACGGAACTTTTAAGCCGACGCTTCTGCGACTTGGACTGGATGGCGACCATAAACTCGGAATCGCAGGACCCTTCGCTAGAGTCCTCCTCGGACGATACCCCTGTGTGCTTGGTACGATTTGCAGTACGGCGCGAGGGCGCTCGACTTTCCGAGGGGCTGTAGATTTCGTCCGTGTCCGAGTCCGAGTCCATAAGAAGCGCCTGTGTCTTGGCTCGCTTATGAGGCACTGCACGCTTCCCCCCGATTCTGGGTCCGCGCGCAGTGCCCCGCGCCTTCGAGCTACCCGGCGCGTCCGCGCGCTTCTTCGATTTTTGTGCAATTTTGGGCTGATGAATATCAGCCAATGAACGATGTCGGTCTTGGTCCTGCTGCAAGCGGTCTTCGTCTTGCTCCGAGGCGACTAATGTTGACGACGCAGACCAATCTCTGCTGGAGGAAGCAGCAGAACACGGATGCAGCAAGTTCATCAAGCGCTGGCGGCACTGGTCTAGTGCCGCCTGACGACGACCCGACTCTAGCGTCCAAGCGGCTGACTTGTCTTTATAAGACCGGACCTTCCCGGTCTGGTCTTGAATTCAAATCTGAAGCTCGGCAATGCATCGCGCGAAGTCGTCGCCTTGCATGCGCAGTGAGGTCGCGTCAAACTGTCCGTCCAGCTGCTGCCGGCGAACAAGTGCAAATTGATCCCGGAGATGGGACTGATGAGCCTCCAGACGGGACAGCTCATGACGCGCGCTTACCAGCTCCTCTAAAATTGGTCGAAGCTGGTCAACATGATCGTCGGACTGCCTATCGGCATCAAGCAAGGCACCTATTGCCTTGACGACGCTGGGAGGGATGAGAGCTGAAGACAAACGAGGGCCAAGACAAGTACAAGACGAAGACCAAAGATGCGCACCTCGTGTTGCCTGGTGGGCCACCTGGGTCCTGAGAGGTATGTTTTCTGCAAGCATATCCTGCATCTGCGTGTCGGCTTCAGTCTGACGCCCTTCCGATGTTTGAAGTGCACGAGAGTTACGTGGGCTGTCAGACCGAGCCGACCGGACAGGCGAAGCGAGGTGGGGCGACTCGGCGCATAGAGTTTCTGCAAGAACAACAAGAACAAGCGTCTAAGGCAAGCATAAGAAGATCAAGTACAGTAAAGGCAGTACCTGACGCAGGTTTCGAAGATGTTTGGTCCATGGGGAAGAAGTGTGAGTGACAAGGGTCCAGTTGGTCGAGTGATGGGTGAGTCAGACCGTTATCGTTGTGCGACACAGTCGTACTCAGGGGCAGCTGTGGTGAAGTGTACCACAAATTTGGTCACTTTTGGTCAAGGCAGTTGGTCGAGTTTCCGATTGGTCTAACAAGGGGGGCTTTTTAGCCTATCAGATTCAAGGAGTGTCAAGAACGCAAGTTTTGGTGAGTCACCTGACATTGGGTATTTTACATATTTTCATATGGGTACATATTGGGACCGTAGGGAGGTAGTATTGGTTTGAGTTGTGGATTTGCCTTAAAGAGAAGAAGTCGTTTGGAATCTTTTGGTTTTGCCTCCGGGCTAACACCTCAACAGGAGGTCGTTTAAACTTTTGCTATGTGCATCAGTCGCCTCCGGCCGCCGCGGAGTGTTTGGGAGCAGAGGGTCAAGTAATCCCCTCTAGCTCATTATACCCGGTCTGGACGCGCCACATGTGTGTCGTAAAGCGGACTTTTAATTAGGCAAAAATAGGGCCTAATGTTGGACATTTTATTAGGCCCATAGGGGGCCTAATATTATGACTAATGTTAGTACCTAAATTAGGACCTAAATTAGGGGCCTGATAGTGGACGCAGATAGTGGATACAGGAGTACATAATTATGTACCGCCATGTGTACCACGGTGGGTACAGTAGTACGTACCACCGTGGTGTACATAGACAGGATATAGAAGGGACACGGAAGATGTGCGGATTACCTACAGGTACGCGGCGAACACCAGCGAACAAACAAGGAACAAGCGGAAAAATCAGGTCGACTGATGGACGGTAGGCGTTCCTAATGGACGATGCGGATTGGTTGAAAGTAGGAACAGGGTAGATCTAAGGGTTTAATTGCTAATAAAGTTCTCCTTTTGCGTACGATCGAGCAGATCGTTTCTGGGACGGCACCTTTGCGCCTCACCCGATATTATATACCTCTACGTCCCGGGCGGGAGCACTTAGTGCATTTTTTGGCCCACCGGCAGACGTAGAGTGTTGGGAACTCACTCCACAACTCCGCCCGCAGTGTCTGCGGTTCTTCGTGTAAATGTTTTTGTTTTTGGGAACGTGATCGAGCAGTGCTCTCACCTCTTCCCCGTGAAATTAACGTTTGGCCCCTAGAGTTCGGCTGCTTTAAGCGCCCCATGGGAACTCTAGGTGGATTTTAATATAAAATACCTATTCCTCGTATATTCTAGGCTAGGAGCGCATTGATTTGGGCGTTCCTTAGCTGTTTGACGGCTTAGAGGCTCCGCGATCAGGTAGTGAAGACTTCCGCTGCCTGATCAAGTACCCCCCCCCTACCGATCAACACCTGATCGACACTTTTTTTGCAAATCGTGATCGTGATCGCTGATCGCAAATCGCGCCAACTGCTACTTGAACGACTTCCGGTGCTTGATCAAGTCTGATCAAGGTATATTACGACTGGGCAGCAGCTTTTAGCCCTTGATCGAGCCTTTCAGTACCTGATCGCATCTGCGATCAAGACAGAATATTGTTGATCGACGGTTATTAACGTCAGCCAAAGCCTGATCACGACCGATTGGCTTCGTTTCAGCGCCTGATCGCATTTGCGATCAAGACGTAATACTGCTGATCGTCGGTTATTAGCATCATCCCAAACTTGATCAAGCCTGATCACGGTTAATTGACGTGGTTTAAGCACCTGATCGCACGTGATCAAGCCTGATCGCATCGGTTGTATCGTCACAAGTTAGTTAATTCAATCTTGTACCAAGAATTCGCTCTGCGCTGTCCCCGCCACCTGAGGAGCGACCCACGCCTAGCCGTCGGGTACACAAGGTGAGCAAGAACACAAGCAGCCGAAGACATCCGGAGGACCCCCTTCGTTAGTCGGCAGTTTGGGCGCCGTGGTACCGCCTGATCAAGTCTCAAAAACTTCTATCAGCCGCTCCACCACAATGGTGCGCGTGCCCGGATCTTTGGGCGACGCGGGATATCACCGCAATTCCTAGCAAGATAGCGCGGATGTGAAAGTGAAAACGGAAGCTGAAGCAGAGGTGAAAATCAAGGTAGAAAAGGAGGAGGTGGTTGTGACGACGGAAGGCAGTTCGCCGTCGTCATGCCTGAAGAAGAAAGGAAATGCCGATCATCAGAACCTGGGGAGGAATCCATATGACGTAAAGGAGGAGAAGCCTCAACCACCTCCCGAGGCTCCTTCGGGAGCCCATGCGGATCATAACGCAAGTTATGATCCGCCAAAAATACATGTATATAACGATCCATATTGGGATCCGATGGAGAAGTATAACAAGACCGACCAACCGAAGATGTTGATCAAAGCGCCTGGGTCGGAGAGCGATGAAAGCCGATCAAGTACGCCGCCAACGGAAGCCGATCTGGTAAAGACGTTTTACCAAAAGATTTACCGAGAGCACCTGGACGATTACCTGATGACGAACTCGATCATGAGCCTGCTCGGGGTCACGATCAGCGGGAAGCTGAGTAGACCGGTCAACCAGTCAATCACGAAGGGAAAAGATAAGCAAACGATTGTGCTAAGGCTAATACGCCTGATCAAGCAGGATGGTCTGATAACAGGCGCCTACGATGCCGAGGAAGTATTCGATCAGGACTCCAAAGATCTGGCAGAGGCCACCCAGCTGTTGTATTCCCTATTGATACCCATCGTGGGCGAAGCAGACGATAAAGATTTCCCCAGTTCACCACCACAATCCTCGTTGAAGATTGAGGCAAATCCGTCAATCAACGTAGCGGGACATTCAGGGTCATCGTGCTACGAATCTGCCCCTTCAGATGGTGACGATCAGGGAATTGAGTCGAGTAGCTCTGGGAGTATGGAGCCCAAGATAACCAGAATGGAAGTTTGCCAAAAGGACAACGCCAAATTGCCGGTTGTCAAGATGGAACCTCAGTCGATCAAGACAGAAAACGATCAAGGGCCACAGTGGCAGATGTTTTTTGACAAAGCCATGCAGAAGTTTCTAGCTGAAGAGAGCAGTAAGTGGGATCCTGGAGTCGTTGGCACCAAAATCCGCCAGCCAAATGAAGGAAGAGCTGCGTCGATCAAGGATGTCGATATGGAGTCCGTACACTCGTTGCGTGGTCAGCAGTCGAAACCAGATAGGTCGACGACGGTAAAAGATGTCGATATGGAATCCGTGCACTCGTTTCACGATCAACGGTCTCAAATTGACTACGTCGACCCTGATGAACCGATCACACTGCCACGGCGAGCCACAGTGGCATCCGCGTATACTGGGATACCTGATCAGCAGCCAATTGCCAGAATCCGGATGTCTGCGATCAGCGATTTGAAAGAATTTTCGGGAAAAGAAGGGGATGAAGATCAAGCGAGGAACTGGATCAGTCGTCTCAAGTCAGCATTTATGCGCGATCAAGCTTCTGATCCTGAAAAGTGTCTAATCCTGGGCGATTTACTTAAGGGACCAGCGCTCAACTGGCATCGACAGTTGAGTAGAACCACCCGATCAAGTTGGAAAAGTCTCGTGGATGAATTCGAAGTACAATGCTGTGGAACTGGTCAATCGGTATCCCGCCAGTATTATTATATGAAGCAGCGATCAGACGAAAGTCCTATCGAATATTTGCACCGACTGAATGTGGCGGGACTGCGAGCTAAGTTACCGATCAGAGATGGACCGCCCGAAAGTCTGCGCGAACATGTTCAACATTTTCTGGACACTCTGGCCAATCGCGAACTCGCCGATCAGCTGGCTCTCCTACGCTTGGATCGTGCTTCAGACTTGGAAGAAACGTTGCGGGCATACGCACGCAACAAGTGGTATCAGCCAACAGCGGCTGTAGGCACCATCAGATTCCGCCCAAAACCCGGCGACGATCGAGCACCGGCCGCAACGCGAAAGCCTAGTGGCGTACGTGCGATCAAGGTAACGTCGGGGAGCGAAGAATCAAGTGCTGATGATAGTGGATGTGATGTCGATCAGCGCCGCTATATGATTGCTACTATGCGCGATCAACCAGGGTCGCACGATCATCCTGGCGAGTCACGATCAGGCAAACGAAGCGACTCCAACGCAGTCGATCAAGGGGCGATAAAGAAGTGCAGTCATTGTGGATCGATCAGACACGACAACTTACGTTGCTGGAAGCGCCTGAATTTCCTGAAGTGTGGCAAGAAAGGACACCCCACCGATCAATGCCTGTACGTCTGCCGAGCATGCGGCGAGATTCACGATGCGGGGAAGTGCCCTATGGAAGAATTTTACAACCGCAACCGCCAGTGGTATAACCCTACCAAGCATGCAGGACTGTTGCCCAAGGAAGCCGAAGATTTGTTAAACTAGGACGCTCGCCAGGTTGGAATCTGGTACGAGACGAGCGTTCTAGTTTGTGTATTTTTGCATTTGTGGATAAGAAGAAGGCTGATCGAGTAGCAACAAGAGATAAGGAAAAACGCGATCAGCTTGATTTACCACGTTTGGCTAATTTCCATGTTGATGAATTTTCTCGATCACCTGTGATCATGGAAGTCGATTTACTTCCCGGCGAATCACGTGGATATTGGAAATATCACTCGCCAAAGAAATGGTTCAAGCAAGCCAAGGCGAGTGGAAAATCAATAACAATCGAGCTATGATATTATTTGATTCTGGTGCCGAAGTGTCGATCATCGACTCAACCTTTGCTCGTAAGGTGGGTTGTTGGATTGACACGAGTCAAACACAAGAATGTGTCGGCATTGGGGAAAGTGCATACCAAACAGAAGGACGTGCAAAAATCAAGATCACGCTAGCGGGCTCATTGGTTTATTATTTCCAGGCATGGGTGGGAAAACTTGTTGGTCAAGATGCCATATTGGGTATGGATTTCATGATACCAGCTGGTGTTCGATTAGATATCGCTCATGGCGCACTAAGTTTACCTGGAGAAGTGATTATCCCACTGGAAGGACGTCGACAGTTGTATAGGTCGAGCGGTGATTATATGAAGTTCGATCAGTATGAACAGATCCCAGTAGGTCTATCAGCCGAAGTACGAATTTACGATCAGCGATCTCTCAAGTTGTGTATTACTCGTGGAGGAGATTGGGTCCCCACTATCACCAGGGGTGTGGGCGATTTGAGGTATTTACGTGTTACGAACATCGTCGATCACCCCATCATTTTTCAAGAAGAGACTATTTTAGGTATTTGGATGAACAAAGATGATGTGCCCCGCCGCCCCGGATTTGTTTCGATCGGGTCCAACCGTTACAAAGAGTGGCAAAATCTGGCATATCAAGCCTCCACCGATTTGGTATCTGACGATCAAGAAAGTGTCGATCAGGGTCCATTAGTCGAGAAGAAGGAGTATCAAACTCCTCGAAGTATCTTAGTACGTCCCACGGACACGATCGTCGCATCTGTAGCGTTGGTAACCGAAGGGGCGCAAAAGGTGCAAGGGGTGCAAGAGCGGTGCGATCAAGGGCCGGAAGTGAAAAGTCCGACCCTCAACCATGGAGTTGAACAGCCTGTTTCAAGCGATACACCTACTCAAGATGCGTGTAATCACCCCGTCTCAGTTAGCCCCAGCGAATTCGACGTGACACCTATTGAAGATCAGGTTTGTTATCACGAAGGTGGAGATTTGTATGTGGAAGAATTGGAGAAGCAGCTTGCTACGTTACCCGAAGTGTCTGCAAGCACTTAAGAAGTAACCAAAGATGATTTGCTAGTCGGAGATTCCACAATCAACACAGTGGAGGAGATAGATCAACTTCACGAAATAATTTGGGCGAAAAAACATTTGTTGATCGGGAAGGGAAACGCGCTACCCCCCGCTGCACGAGGAGTTGTTTGTGATATCGATGTGGGTAATGAGCGCCCGATCGCCCAAAAGTGCCGGAAAGTGGCCCCACAATTTCGCGAGAAGTTGTCGGCCCTGATCAAGGGGTTGCTGGCAACTAAGATCATTCATCCGTCAACGTCACCCTAGGCATCGCCTATAGTGATCATCGTGAAAAATAATGGGGTCGATATACGTCTATGCATCGATTATCGCGCGGTGAATCAACTCACGCGTTTGATGGTGTACCCAATGCCCCTGATCACCGATCTACTCGAAGATTTGGATAAAGCGTTGTGGTTTTGCTCTTTGGATATGGCGAGTGGTTTCTGGGTCGTGTCTATGACCGATCGGGCACGTCAAATTTCGGCGTTTGTCACTCCATTTGGATTGTTTGAGTGGAATAGGATGGCCTTTGGCCTCAAGAATGCTCCGCAAATTTATCAGCGGTTGATCGACAATGCACTATATGGATATCTTAGGGTCAAAGACGGTGCAGATGAATCAGCTGATGTATTTACAGCAGGAGAACCCGAACAAGCGCCGGGCCCGTCTGTGCTGCAACGGCGATCATATATCAATGATATATTAATCTCTGCACCTACTTGGTCCACCCTATGCGATAAGGTGCGGCACTTGCTGGAAAAGTGCGATCAATGGAATTTGTCGATCAGCGCGGCTAAATCGTACTGGGGGCGAAGCGAAGTGCCCTATTTAGGACATCACGTCTCTTGCCGCGGGTTAGAAACAAATCCAAGAACCTGGACGATCTGATCAATTTGCCTTTCCCTGTCACCTTACGTGCTATGCAATCGTTCTTGGGAAGCCTAAATTACTATCGTCGATTTATTGAATATTTCGCAATTTATGCTGCCGTGCTTTACGAATTGAGGTAGATAGATTATCAAGAGTTGAAGAAACGATCACATAGTGAGGCGGAATCAAATCACGAGGATGATCGACTAATTAGAGCAAAAGTGGCATTCAGCATGCTGAAGGCGAAGATTGCATCAGCTCCAACCCTGAGACACTTTGACCAGGACAAGACGCCGGTGATCGTGGTTTACGCTAGCAAATGGGCAGTATCTGCCACTCTAGTACAAAAATACGATCAAGTGTATCATCCCGTCGCATTCGCTAGCCGAAAGTTGAAAAGCGGTGAGCTGAATTACAGTCCCGTCGAAAAGGAAGTTCTGGCGCTTTTACGAATTTTGGATGTTTATTTCACGATGCTGGTCGGAAAGACGATCACCGTTTTATCACGTCTATCTACATTGAAGTGGTTACTAACATCTAATGGGTTGGACGGACGATTAGGTAGATGGGCTGCGATCCTATCACAGTGGGACCTCGAGATCAAGAAATGTGTGAATGGAGAAGAGGAGGTGCTAGGGGTGTTAGCCGCAAGCATCACCCCTCGCACCGAAATTGATGAAGCGTTGGTCACGATCGCATCGAAAAATCAACCGCGGCAGATGATCGAAGTACCACCTCCCACGGTTAAAAAAGGTGAAGAACTTTACGTGATCAGTTTTGATGGATCGGCAAGTGTCAAACGACGTGTGGGTGCATTTGGTGCCATTGTGTGTAAGTTACCGGAATGGAAGATTATGATCGCGATCGCCGATCATGTACCGGATATCACGGTGAATGAAGCAGAATACCACGGGTTGATTTTAAGTCTGGACTTGTTGGCACGATATCCCAGGGGAAGGGTGATCGTGTGTGGGGACTCTAATTTAGTGATCCGGCAAATGCGAGGAGAAATGGAATGCAAAGCTCCGCGATTGCAAGTACTACAACAGTGTGAATTTGACCTCCTACGCGAGTGGAGTGATCATGATTTGGTACATGTCAAGAGAGAGTGGAATAGGAGTGCAGATCACATTACCACCATGGCTATGCAGGGTGGAACAAGATTTGAGATCGAAGATGAGAAACATCTGGCAGGATTAGTTGATCTCAACCGTCTACCCGAAGTAATCACATGGAACGAAGATCATTCCGCCCCTCAAGTGCTAGTGACGACCCGATCACGTAACCACCGGCAACCACGACCGTCAACATGGACCGATATACCAGTAGCCGGAATAAGAATGGAACGGGTGAAAAAGGCACAGGATGAAGAGAAATGGATCCACGATTTGCGGTGTTATCTGTACGGTGACGTTATCCAATTGAGCGCAGACGAGGTGAAGGAGTGTGCGAAAATTGCTGACAACTATGATGTTGACGAACAAGGATTACTGATTTACTGTGGAAATGCGGCTAAAAGGAAAACCGGGGATGATCATGATGATCAAGATGATCGCCGATAGTTAATTAAGCTGGTACTACCCGAGACCTTGCACGCGGATGTCCTCCACCACTATCATGTTAGTTTGGAAGGAGGACACCAGGGTATAGGCCGCACCTATCAACGGATCAGACGGTACTTCCATTGGCGGGGTCTATTCCGCAGCGTGCAAAGATTTGTTGGACAATGTGTGGATTGCGAAACGGGGAAGGGCCAGCCTACGATCAAGGGCATGTCGCCGGGGAATATCGAGGCTACGTGTCCGTTCCAAGTGATTGCCATGGATCACATACCGTCATTGCCTCGATCAACTGATGGGCATACGGAATTGCTGATTTGGGTTGATCTGTTCACGGGTATGGTGATCGCGAAAGCTGGATCATATCGCACAGCGCAGAAAGTAGCGGAAAATTACGAAGAGTGCGTGTTCCGAATATTTGGTGCAAGTGAGGTGATCAGGCACGACCGAGAGCCTGGCTTTATGTCGGAAGTATTTCGTGCGTTTAACAAGATCGTGGGACAACGGCAGAGTGCCACTATGGCGTATCGTACGCAGGCAAATGGAAAGGCAGAAAGAACGGTGCAGACGATTACGAGGGCCATCAAGATGTATGTGTCAGATGTCGGCCAGAAGGATTGGAGTGCATACGCAGAGCGACTGTTTTTTGCGTTGAATTCAACCCCTGATCGCATTCGTGGAAAAACGCTCTTTTACTTGGCGTATGGGTGGGATCCACGATCATCGCTGGAATCGACATTGCAATTAGGTGGAATTTGACGCAAGGACCGTGACGCTCGCCGATGGAGGTACAAGTTGCAGAAATACTATCGCCTCGCTCGTGATCAGGTGAACGTTCGATTACATCAAGCGATGGCTGATCGAGCTGAAAAGCACAACGATCAGGTGACGCCACACAAGATCGAGGCTGGATCAAGGGTCTGGCTATACCTTGATCGCGTTAAAGAAGGGTATGCAAAGAAATTGGCGCACATGTGGCATGGACCCTTCAGTGTCGATGAGGTGATCGGTTATCATGCAGCAAGATTGGTTACAGCTGGCCAGGATTATCGCATGTTCCCCGTGGTGCACCTATCCAAGTTAAAATTGGTTAAGGAGTTTCCAGATCGCCCTACTGCAGTGTTAACAGCTGGGATTGAAGAGCGGTTCGACTTTCACGAAGCTTTGCAACCCGAGGGCATCTGGGAAAGGACGCTAGATCCAGACGAATTTGAAGTTGATCCGTCCCTGATGTTCGATCTGGACGAAAGACTAGATATGGAAGGACGTTGCGTGAGTATCAAGTCTACTGGAAGGGTCATACCGAGCCGTCATGGGTAGACGAGGCGGACTTGAACTGTGATTCCCTGATCAAGGACTTTGAGATAAGGTTGATCAACCGACATCGGTTTGATGTAATGCAAGTGGATGAAGAGTCCCACTAATGTGTGATTAGCTGATTGATCAGGGAAATCGTGATCGACGAAGCTCCCAATGGATGACGAAGTGACGATTGACTGGAAATGGTGTTATAACGATGGATGTTGCGAGGTATGGTGATTGGATACGGCAGATGAGCCGACAGACTACCAATTTATATTATGCATTTAAGGACAAAGGACAACAGTGAAATGACATGATTGAAAGAATGTATTGATTGAAGAAAGGTGATCGACCGACTATTCGGACCATAGAACTTACGGCGAAGGCGAGGAATCTTACGACCAGGGTGATTTTCGGGGCAGGAAAGATATTGAACCCGCCAAGGTTCAAGGTCGTCGACATCTGCCAGCGCTTCTTGTAGGCTCTGAGGTGGAGGGTCCGATAGAAACCCAGGGTACCACACTCCACCATCGGCCGGGCAAACTTCAGCGGGCGATTGCGGGCACAATGGGTGATCGAAGGGTCCAAGAAAATGTCGAGATCACATCTCCCGTCGATAATACCCCGCAAGATGAGGTCCACGACACGTTTCCAGGTCGCCCCAGCTCGTCTTCTGCGTTTGCGACGTTGGATGTAATAATCGCGGAAGAAGTCATCAATATCACGAAGATTCTTCGCGATAGGGAGATAGTGGGTTGATTCCCAAATCGCCAATGCGTGATGATCGAGGAACGTGAGATACTTGGTCTCCAGGTCAGAGAAACAGCCAGCCGATAGAAAAGAAAGAGGCGGCAACATGTCGAAAAAATATTCCAGGGGCGCTGGGAGTATAAATGTTCAATCTCTGACTGGGTGATCAAATGACCGGACCACGCACTAGTAGGAGGGGCCAACGCAGCAGGCGGGAAAAACAATCCAGCAGGGCGGTTCAAGTAGTCGAAAACCACTTGGGCCGTGACGTTGTGTAAATTGTACATGCCGAGCTGATCCGGAGTCCAAGGCAGGATATCGGCGTCAGTGGTACCATCAGGAATCGCGATCAAGGTCCGGAAGTTACCCGTGCGAGGAAAAAGGGACTCGGTCGGGTCGTGATCAGGCTGGCTCTCGCTCCCGAACTCGCTAATGGTTGGAGTAGACGAGATGGAGGAGATCGGACTATTGTCTTCATCTTCAACGTCTTGATCGCAAGTAAGGGGATCATCACCCGCAGTCTTCGCCTCCGAAGCGGAAGAGAGAAGGCGTGGCCGCTTAGTCGGGGAAGAAGATCGGGAACGCCTAATACGCTTTCCGGACGATGGAGTGGTACTGCCTACCGAGTTGGTCGTCGAAGCATCGGAGGGACTAGCAGGCAATGGGACCTGATCAGGGCCGGCCAGAAGCTGCAGAGATATGCCCGTCAGTGCGGACTGAATATTCGATTGATGAGAGCGCCACCGCGCAACCTCGCCTTGGGCCTGTCGTAGCCGATCACGCAATGCGTCCCGGTCCTCTGAAACTTGATCGAGGTGACGTCGAGCGGTAGTGAGTTCCGCTTCAACCCGGTCCGATATCTCCTGTGCTTGGGCCATAATGGCAGTGTAATCGTCCATCGACACGCGAGCAGACTCGTTCTCCTTCTGGAGGAGATCGCATTGATCCTTGTACTTGTCCACATCGATAGTGAGACTTACCGCCCGTTGGACCAAGCGCACATTGCGGGAAATAACCTGATCGCGCTCGTGCTGCAACGTGGATACACGCTGTTCGAGTTGATCCAATTCCTTCGTTTGGTATGCAATTGTGTCGTCAAGCGTTGATCGCAGGTAACGTTCAAGATCGTTGCGACACTCCAGCTCCCGGATCTGCACACCCAGATCGTATATGGTCCGCTCTTGATCGGCGATAGTGCTTTTGGCGTCTTTCAGCTGGGTTTCGAGCTTCTTGACCGCAACGTTGATAAAATCGCGCAGCGGCTCCAGTTTTTTAAGGCCTCCCTCGATTACCTTCTTCCGGTCCGTCGCGTCACGTTGGGTACGAGTGAGCCGCCGAAGAAGCATCGCAACCGTGTCTTCACTCATGGCGAGTGAGCCAGACAACAAGGCGACCTGCTCGTTGCTGGAATGGAGAGCCTCTTGCAGATCGCAGGCCTGCTTGATCACGGCGATCGCCTGATCAGCTGCGGCCTTATCCAAGGCAGGAACGTTGGTGATGTGGGGTGACAAGCTGTCCGTTGAAGATGGCATAGCAGACTGTGAATGCCTGATCGAGACAGCCTGATCGCAGTTGTCACGGTTGGCCTCAGTCGAGTGTTAGATCGCAGTGGACAGCCCCAACGGTAACCGCCTGATGGAACTGGGCTTGATTGAGGAGAGACGGGGCAGATGATGGGTGATGATCGACTGCTGGATGGTGACCTGATCGATGTGCAACGACAAATTCTCCAACGGCAGTATGATCCCCAGAATCGACGGCATGATCGACCCTCGCCCCAACCGCTGTACGGCTGGGACGAGACTCAGGGGCGGTTGTCGTAAAGCGGAATTTTTAATTAGGCAAAAATAGGGCCTAATGTTGGACATTTTATTAGGCCCATAGGGGGCCTAATATAATGACTAATGTTAGGACCTAAATCAGGACCTAAATTAGGGGCCTGATAGTGGACGCAGATAGTGGATACAGGAGTACATAATTATGTACCGCCATGTGTACCACGGTGGGTACAGTAGTACGTACCACCGTGGTGTACGTAGACAGGATATAGAAGGGACACGGAAGATGTGCGGATTACCTACAGGTACGCGGCGAACACCAGCGAACAAACAAGGAACAAGCGGAAAAATCAGGTCGACTGATGGACGGAAGGCATTCCTAATGGACGATGCGGATTGGTTGAAAGTAGGAACAGGGTAGATCTAAGGGTTTAATTGCTAATAAAGTTCTCCTTTTGCGTACGATCGAGCAGATCGTTTCTGTGACGGCACCTTTGCGCCTCCCCCGCTATTATATACCTCTACGTCCCGGGCGGAAGCACTTAGTGCATTTTTTGTACCACCGGCAGACGTAGAGTGTTGGGAACTCACTCCACAACTCCGCCCGCAGTGTCTGAGGTTCTTCGTGTAAATGTTTTTGTTTTTGGGAACGTGATCGAGCAGTGCTCTCACCTCTTCCCCGTGAAATTAACGTTTGGCCCCTAGAGTTCGGCTGCTTTAAGCTCCCCATGGGAACTCTAGGTGGATTTTAATATAAAATACCTATTCCTTGTATAGTCTAGGCTAGGAGCGCATTGATTTGGGCGTTCCTTAACTGTTTGACGGCTTAGAGGCTCCGCGATCAGGTAGTGAAGACTTCCGCTGCCTGATCAAGTACCCCCCCCCCCTACCGATCAACACCTGATCGACACTTTTTTTGCAAATCGTGATCGTGATCGCTGATCGCAAATCGCGCCAACTGCTACTTGAACGACTTCCGGTGCTTGATCAAGTCTGATCAAGGTATATTACGACTGGGCAGCAGCTTTTAGCCCTTGATCGAGCCTTTCAGTACCTGATCGCATCTGCGATCAAGACAGAATATTGTTGATCGACGGTTATTAACGTCAGCCAAAGCCTGATCACGACCGATTGGCTTCGTTTCAGCGCCTGATCGCATTTGCGATCAAGACGGAATACTGCTGATCGTCGGTTATTAGCATCATCCCAAACTTGATCAAGCCTGATCACGGTTAATTGACGTGGTTTAAGCACCTGATCGCACGTGATCAAGCCTGATCGCATCGGTTGTATCGTCACAACTTAGTTAATTCAATCTTGTACCAAGAATTCGCTCTGCGCTGTCCCCGCCACCTGAGGAGCGACCCACGCCTAGCCGTCGGGTACACAAGGTGAGCAAGAACACAAGCAGTCGAAGACATCCGGAGGACCCCCTTCGTTAGTCGGCAGTCTGGGCGCCGTGGTACCGCCTGATCAAGTCTCAAAAGCTTCGATCAGCCGCTCCACCACACGCGCATTTGGCCAGCCGGAAGTCCCTCGACGGGAGCACGCATTGGTAGACTTCCTCAAGTTTAAGTCACGTACGTTTGGAACGTACTAACAAGTGGATTTGTCTTTACGTGGAGATATCTTTTGTGGAATTCACGAGCATATTGGATCTTTACGTGGACATATTGGTTTACTATAACATTGGTTGGAGTTTAGACCGGTTTTGGTCTTCTCTCATATTGGTCAGGGGCTAGACCGGTTGATTGGTCTACCCTCTATTAATTCGTATTGGTCAGGTCTAGATCGTTTGGACGATCGACCTATTGGAATTTATCTTTTGGAAGTGTTTCTGGTCTGTACGTACCTGGGGTGCAGAGTTCCGCCCTAGGTACACCTAGCCAGCACGGTCTCCGATATTCAAGACAGAATCAGATCAATCTGCGATCCCGATCCACCGAGTGTGTAACTAGCCCATTCCATCGGGTACACAAGGTGAGATGAACTTAAGTGAATCGGACCAAGTGTCTTTGGATGATGACCGGTCGTCTGCCAGCAGCGGACGATCGGACCATATTTCGTGTGGAGGTCCTCGGGGTACCCCCCCCGTATGTTGGAAGGCTGGGCACGATAGTGGTGGTCAGGTTGTCGATACAAATGTATTCGATTTCGAACTTGACTCCACCACACAACAGCCTACCCACAAATACACGTATAATGTGGAACAATCTGGCATGCAGTACACCTTCTTCACTGTTAAATCTGGGCTAATTAGATTCAACAGTGAAGAAGGTGTACTGCATGCCAGATTGTTCCACATTGACAAAAAACTCCCCGCTGATGCCGCCATTTGGTGCGGAGCGCAGCATGCTGTTTTTGGGGTTTTCTTCGTTTTTTGTGTTACAACTTGTGTACCACACATCAACTTGTAGACTAAATCTTTTGAGTTCGTGCCGTAAAACACGACTGGAATATGGGCCGAGAATCACAAATGAAAGCGCTCGGTGGTTCGAC
>CM047585.1:1898161-1917198 GCA_026184515.1 Peronosclerospora sorghi | reverse complement strand
TGCGTCTTAGGGACGCGGGTGAAGTTGAACAGACTCTACGGACGCTATATCAGTCGCGTAGAATGAGGGCGAAGAGTGATGGTGGATCAGGTCGCTACCAATACAAGACCCAGACCCAGACCGATCCGGTCAAGAGACCCTGGACCAGACCGACCCGAGCGGTCAAGGCGATCGTAGCCGAAGCCATCACGGGATCGGAAGGGGAAAGTGGAAGTCAATCCAGCCAGGATTCATCGGATGAAGACCAGTATCGTTACGTCTATGTTGCGGGACCTGCCCCGAAGACCAGGTCGAAGTCCGACCAGGTAGGCCGGAAGGGAAGGTACGCAAAAAAGTCCGATCCTGACCGACCTCGTCAGAAGTGCTCCCACTGTGGGTCGAGCAAACACGATGGTCCAAACTGATGGAAGAACCACGACTAAGGACGCTAAATGATCGAGTAATGAAGGCATTGAAGGACCACCCCAACCACGAGCTATTGCACGTGAAACGGGACTGGAACAGAAGCGCTGACTACCTCGCGACCAAGGCCATGCAAGACCAGACCGGGGATACGATCACCGAGAAGGCCGTTCTGGATGAATTGGTGAATATAAACAGGCTCCCCGAGGTGATCGGACCCAAGAACGCCCCAGTCCAGGTGCATGTGATGGTCGCGACTAGATCGAAAGCTCAGAAGTCTCGCCGACCGTTCCCAAAGGAAAGTTTGAACGAATATGCAGTGCAACAGTTAAGTATGGAACGGATCCTCAAGGCGCAGGACGAAGAAGAATGGATTATGAACCTGAAGACCTACCTGCGTGGTGAACTGTCCAGGTTGACGAACGATCAAGCGAAAGGGTGCATCAAGATCGCGGATATCTACGAAGTGGATGAAAATGGATTATTGTATTACTGCCGCGATGCCGACCAAGACAGTGCAGACCGAGACCGACTGGCGAAATTAGTGATCCCCAAGCTGCTGCAGCCGGATGTCCTTCATCACTATCACGTGAGTCTAGAAGGGGGACATCAGGGCATAGGCAGGACCTATCACGAGATCAGGTCCCACTTCCACTGGAGAGGTCTTTTCCGAAGTGTAAATAAATATGTGGTTTGTTGTACGGATTGCGATACCGGAAAGGGTAAACCGGTAATCAAGGGGCGATCGCCCGGAAATATCGAAGCTACCTACCCTTTCCAGGTCATAGCGATGGACCACATACCGTCACTGCCTAGATCGACGCGCGTCAATACTGAGCTGCTGATCTGGGTAGACCTGTTCACTGGTCTAGCTATTGCGAAGGCAAGTGCATCTCGGTCTGCGGAGCAGATCGCCCAGAGCTACGAAGAATGTGTGTCCCGAAGATTCGGCGCCGGCGAGGTCATCAGGAACGATCGGGAACCCGGTTTTATGGCCGAGGTGTTCCGGTCGTTCAATAACATGCTGTGACAGAAACAGAGTGCGACGATGGCATATCGTCCGCAAGCAAATGGATCGGCGGAACGCATGGTGCAGACCATAACGAGGGCGATCAAGATGTACGTTGCCGATCCAGACCAGCGCGATTGGGACGAATACGCAGAAAGGCTGGTGTTTGCACTCAACTCGTCGACCGATCGGGTCCGAGGAGAAACGCCTTTTTATCTGACATATGGATGGGACCCTCGGTCGACACTGGAAGCTGCGATACCTATCGGTTGCACCCGGACCCACGATCGCGATGCTCGACGCTGGCGCATGCAGGTCCAAAAACACTACCAGCATGCAAAAGAAGTCGTCAACGAAAAGCTGCGTCAGGCCACACAAGACCGGGCAGACCGGACCAATGACCAGGTCCGACCCCACGGTATAGAACCAGGGGCGAGGGTATGGCTATACCTCGACCGAGTCAAGGAGGGATATGCGAAGAAGTTGGCTCACATGTGGCACGGTCCTTTCCGTGTTGCAGAGCTAACCGGTGAGCACGCTGCCCGTCTGATCACGACCGGCACGGATTATAAGGTCTTTCCAATCGTGCATGTGTCCAAGTTGATGCTGGTCCGAGAATTCCCTGATCGGCCTAAAATGCCATGTCTGGTGGACGAAGCAGAGAGATTTGATTTTGATGAAGCTCTGCTGCCGGAAGACAGTTGGGAGAGGCCATTGGAAGGGTAAGAATTCGAGGTGGAGAAGGTCTTAGATGTTCGGTCGACAAAGAAGACCAGGTTAAGTCGGACTCACCGAGAGTACCTGGTCCGATGGAAGGACCATGATGAATCAACTTGGGTAGACGAGCTCGACTTGAATTGTGGAGCACTGCTACGAGAATTCGAGCGAGAACGAGTCAGTCGTAGTCGCTTCGCAGTGATGCAGACTCATGAAGACCAAGACACGCAATAGCATCGGTCGTCCGACCGGTGCAAACATGTGGAAGGTCCGAAGTTGATGTGAAATTGTGATGAACTGTGACGAATTGGAGTAGCGGAATGACGAATGTGATGACTTTTTTTCGTGATGGGGGTGGAACTGTTTACGATAACGTGTTCGGTGCAACTCTGAAAAAGTGGTCAAATTAGTTCAAGTGATTTGACGATCGGACATATGAAAAAGAAATGATGACATGTATTACGAGTTATCTGGTCGACTACCTGCGACTTCACTTGCTATCGCCCCAGAGACGGCCGATGACCATCGACGGATGATTTTCCACTTGATCCTGAAACTGGTTACGCCAGGGGCCCTTCCGGTCAAGCTGGACCAAAGCATCCTTGAGGTCTGCGACCGGCTCAGCGCAATCAAGACCGGGGTACCATATGCCGTCGTCGGCCAGCAGCCTGGTCTTCTCAACGCGACGCCTCGGCATGTGGAGGAACACCGGGTACAAGAACACGTCGACGTCACACTCGCGGGCTCGCATCCCATCCAAAATGTACTGGCACAGGGACTGCCAAGCCTCGCCCGCCCGAATTCGACGTCGCTTGCGCTTGCTCTGGAACGTCGCCAGGCCCGGATCTTGTCACACCCAGTCGGGGGGAAGCATCAAGTAGTGGGACGCTTCCCAAATTGCTTGGCCGTGGATCTTGTTGAAATTCTTCACCCGGCCTAGCAAAGTGCCGATCCACGGAGTCAAGTGGAACACAAGTCCTATCTTGGGGTGTTCGAAAATTTTCCATGGTTCATCGCCGTATAGGCGAGAGATCTGCGCCGACGTAATCAAGTCCGCCCTCCATGCAGACGCGGCAGGGGTTTTCTTGGCCGGTGGAAAAATCCTGGTGTCCGGGTGAGAGAAAGACCGGGCCAGAAGATGCTTGGTCAGGGTAGACCGGCGCAAGCAGCTGATTTGCCCCGACGACCACGGCAAAGTGATTTCAAACGTCCGCGGCGGAAGGGAGCTGGTGTCAACTGCCATGTTCTTCAGTAGAGCGTACTTGTGAAGCTTGGATGTCCCGGGGAGAACAGAAGGCGCCGGCTTCGCTGATGTTGATACTGGTGTGGCGTCACTTGGCAAATCGGTCTTCTGTTCTGACCCCAATGTCGACGCCACTTGGATGAAACTTTCACGTAAATTCGTTCGTGACTTGGACTGGATGGCGACCATAAACTCGGAATCGCATGACCCTTCGCTGGAGTCCTCCTCGGACGAGACCCCTGTGTGCTTGATGCGATTTCAGTAAGGCGCGAGGGAGCTCGACTTTCCGAGGGGCTGTAGATTTCGTCCGTGTCCGAGTCCGAGTCCATAAGAAGCGCCTGTGTCTTGGCTCGCTTATGAGTCACTGCACGCTTCCCCTCGAGTCTGGGTTCGCGCGCAGTGCCCCGCGCCCTCGAGCTACCCGGCGCGTCCGCGCGCTTCTTCGATTTTTTGTGCAATTTCGGGCTGCTGAATATCAGCCAATGAACGATGTCGGTCTTGGTCCTGCTGCAAGCGGTCTTGGTCTTGCTCCGAGGCGACTGAGGTTGCCGACGCAGACCAATCTATGCTGGAGGAAGCAGCCAAACACGGATGCAGCAAGTTCATCAAGCGATGGCGGCACTGGTCTAGTGCCACCTGACGACGACCTGACTCTAGCGTCCGAGCGTCTGACTTGTCTTGATAATACCGGACCTTCCCGGTCTGGTCTTGAATTGAAATCGAATCTCGGCAATGCGTCGCGCGAAGTCGTCGCCTTGCATGCGCAGTGAGGTCGCGTCAAACTGTCCGTCCAGCTGCTGCCGGCGAACAAGTGCAAGTTGATCCCGGAGATGGGACTGATGAGCCTCCAGACGGGACAGCTCATGACGCGCGCTTACCAGATCCTCTAAAATTGGTCGAAGCTGGTCAACATGATCGTCGGACTGCCTATCGGCATCAAGCAAGGCACTATTGACTTGACGACGCTGGGAGGGATGAGAGCTGAAGACAAACGAGGGTCAAGACAAGTACAAGACGAAGACCAAAGATGCGCACCTCGTGTTGCCTGGTGGGCCACCTGGGTCCTGAGACGCATGTTTTCTTCAATCATATCCTGCATCTGCGTGTCGGCTTCAGTCTGACGCCCTTCCGATGTTTGAAGTGTACGAGAGTTACGTGGGCTGTCAGACCGAACCGACCGGACAGGCGAAGCAAGGTGGGGCGACTCGGCGCATAGAGTTTCTGCAAGAACAACAAGAACAAGCGTCAAAGGGAAGCATAAGAAGATCGAGTGCAGTAAAGGCAGTACCTGACGCAGGTGTCGAAGATGTTTGATCCATGGGGAAGAAGTGTGAGTGACCAAGGTCCAGTTGGTCGAGTGATGGGTGAGTCAGACCGTTATCGTTGTGCGACACGGTCGGACTCAGGGGCGGCTGTGGTGAAGTGTACCACAAATTTAGTCACTTTTGGTCCAGGCAGCTGGTCGAATTTCCGATTGGTCTAAACAAGGGGGGCTTTTTAGCCTATCAGATTCAAGGAGTGTCAAGAACGCAAGTTTTGGTGAGTCACCTGAGATTGGGTATTTTACATAATTTTGTGTGGGTACATTAGGGACCATAGGGAGGTAGAATTATTGGTTGGTTGCGATTTTTCCAAGTAGAAGTATTTTGGTTGCGGATTTTCCCAGTAAAAGTCTTTTGGTCTAGGAATAAGTGACAAGAACCTCTTCTGGTCTTGGTCTACACCACAGCAAGGGGTCGCCGTTATTCTTTTCACGTGCACTAGTCGCCTCCGCTCGCCGCGGAGTGTTTGGGGACAGATGGTTGAATTATCCCCTCTCGCCTATTATACCCGGTCTGGACGCGCCGACGCGCACTTTGGCCACCGGAAGTCCCTCGACGGGAGTACGATTTGGCGATCTCAACACCTCAACTTGAGTACGTTTGGAACGTGCTATTCACTGGATTGGTCTTGGCGTGGAGATATCGTTTGTGGAGTTTCACGAGCATATTGGGTCTTTACGCGGAAACATTGGCTTGTTTTAATATTGGTTGGAAACTAGACCGGTTTTGGTCTTATTTCGTATTGGTCAGGGGCTAGACCGGAACGGTCGGTATACCCTCTATTATTTCGTATTGGTCAGGTCTTGATCGTTTGGACGATCGACCTATTGGAAGTTATCTCTTGGAAGTGTTTTTGGTCTGTTTGTTTCTGGGGTGAAGAGTTCCGCCCCAGAGATACCTACCCAGATCGGTCTTCTATATTCAAGACCGGTTCGATCCAATCTTCGATCCCGATCCACCGAGTGTGTAACTAGCCCATTCCATCGGGTACACAAGGTGAGATGAACTTAAGTGAATCGGACCAAGTGTCTTTGGATGATGACCGGTCGTCTGCCAGCAGCGGACGATCAGACCAGAATTCGAGTGGAGGTCCGCGGGGTACCCCCCCGTAAGTTGGAAGGCTGGACACGATGGTGGTGGTCAGGTTGTCAATACAATGTATTCGATTTCGAACTTGACTCCACCACATAACCTACTTCCACACGGTAATCGCAGCATACACTTGCTTTTGTTTTTTTCTCCTTTCGACAAATGCACACGTGTGATCACCCTTAAAAACGCATGTACGTGATCGGGCGTCGGTAAGATGAGATTAAATGTAGAGATTTGCTTATTTTTCCACTACTTCAGGGCGTAAATGAAACCGCTACGGGTGAATATAACAACCAATGGTGCGTGTTACCTCATGTAAGAACATTTGAGCCACACATACGTCGCCAAGCAGGATAAGTTCAGCCCGAATTTCGTCGCATTTCCCAAATTGTGTTAATGTATTGGAAGAGTTAGAATTCATCAAGCGGTTTGAATTAAATAATTATGAGCGTCATGATGAAACAGAAAATCACCGGAAAGCAGGCGGTATTCTGCAAGGGCTCATACTGTTAGAAAGTGATGTTGTACATACACCATAGTTCTTAAGAAGAATATGACGCGCACGTAATTACCAAAGGTGTGATATTATTGGACACGAAATGACTGAAAGCTATCTGTAAATGGAAGACTCAAAGCGACTCGAACAAAACATAACGAAGAAAGCTCACTCTTGGTTTTGCAACCCCGGACGAAAGCCTTCGTCTATCCTCGAGAAATTTTCAGGGTACGAGACCAACTAACGACTCCGGCTTCATGGTGAATCACTTAGACGGTACCAACTACGCGCTATGGAGCTACAAGATGAAGATGTACCTGATATATAAGGAAGTGGGAGAGACTGTCACTAGTAATAGCATTGTCACGAAAACGAAGGAGCAGAAAGCACAAACAGCGATCTTCCTTAATCTCAGTGACTCGCAGATGATGTACATAGTGACATCACCAAACGCGAAACATGCATGGAACATCTTGGAAAAGTTCTACCGAACCCTAGACATGGCGAATCGACTGTAGCTCAAGAAGAAGTTCGCGTCATTTCAGTTCATGAGGGCGACCATCAGCGAGCACGTGATGGAGTTAGAGGACCTCGCGATGAAGATGGAGAACGCTAACTGCGGTCCTAATGTTGTTGAGTCTTCTGCAAAGCTACGTGAGCCTGGTCCAAGCAGTCTTCTAAAGAAAATCAAGCGTTTTGGGACGATCTCCAATGGAGCTCAAATCCATGGATCCTACAACCATCTATAGCCGCGGAAGTATTACCGCATACCACGGACAAAGATTATTGACTTACGTAGACTAATTTACTGAAGTAGATGTACGGGAATGTCTGGAGGGGTCGTTACATTATTAAATCCCGACTGGATTTATTCAATAACGGTTTCGCTGCCTGAATAAGAGATTAGCAAAGTCATCAAACAAGCATTTGGACTATAGATTTTATCTGAACGTACATGCACCTATAAATTTCACAAATACCGGGGGTGTAACAGGACTGATCCTGTTACAGGCTTACACTGTAATTGCGAGGAATCGCGCAATACAAAAGGGGTAGGATTAGTTGATAACAACTAATCCTATACTAAAAGTGAATATAAATATTCACTTGCGGGTTAGAACGCAAAATTAAAAGTGTTTATTTAATAGTTGGTTTAGAGGCTAATAGTATAGTAACTAACTAATTAATATAATAATATCAAGTCTTTAACTAACTGTACTATTAGTTAACCTGCATGATTAGGTATTTATACCGAATCGACTTTTCCTTCGTAGATTATAATAACTTATAATCTCTTATTTAAATTTCAGACAACGCGTCTGAAATTAAACTGTGATATTCTAACTTGAATATCAATTATGTAATGGCACCCCATTACAGGGGGTACAACTAATTATAGTACATCTACTAGATTAATGGACTTTTGCTACTTCACGCCGCGATACAGTGCCTGTTCCGGTCTTCTTGCAACTGGCGTTGACCCTACATCGGGCTTCCAACATTATTGCCATTGAATATCTCTACGACTCCGGTGATGCCAAGGAAACAGTGACCTTCTCGATTCCCCAAGCCCGTCCGTACGACCTTTCTCGTGCCAATTACGTGATGACGATTGACACCTGCCATTCTTTTGAACGCAAAAACATCACGAAGGTCGCGAACTCCTTTCTAAAGGACAACTTCAATCTCGTCGCTCAATAAACAGATCCAAGCTGTCCTGCTCGGGTATATCTCGAATGGCCACGGTGGTGAACTCCATGTAAAGGTTATGACTCGCGCTGCATGAAAAGCGCTGACGCGTCAAAAGTACCGGTTCTCACGATACGAGTGGCCAGTTGGAGTTAGTCGCTTGACTGTCAACACCAATGTGATCAAGATGAACGGCCACTTAACCATCGAGAACCTGCTCCTGAAACATAGCATCTTCTGCGTCCAAGAAACCAAACTTCGAGACTCAATGATCTCGCTACTCTTGCCTTCAACCACGATGCACGCTTTCAACATAAGCTGTTCGTCAGCGAACACAACGCTTCAGCCCTCGTGGCACCACCTCACCGATATGGTAGGGTCCTCACAGTGCTGCGGTCTGACTTCCCTGGGTAAGAGACGGCGCAGGAACTCCAAAGCTGTCCGCGATGGGTCTGTACCTGATGATTTAAGTTGTCCTCAATCAAGCCTCGATCTTCATCCACAACGTTTACTCACAACGAAACGAAGGCGGATTTCTTCTAGCATCTTCTAGTCGAAGCAATTGGTGGCAACACCACGCAGACCGGCAGATCGTTCTAGGCTACCTGAACACAGCACTCGACCCAATTGTTGACGCGGGAACTCGTTCGCACCCTCCACAGGACTCAGCGCGTGTTTGGTCTGGATCGGCCGTATCAGCGTCGTCGAGGCGTGGCGGATCCACCATCCAGACGAGACGAGCGCGTTTTCACCGGTCCGAATCCTCGGCGTAACCGGCTCGATTACAGCCTTCTATCAAATGGGTTCAGCAACGCCATCTATGGCACTTCGACCTATTTCGAACTGATGGGTGCTAGCGATTACCTGGAGCATCGAGTGACACTCCGATCCATGGCGCAACTTCATGGACAGGGGTTCTGGCGTTTTCCAGTGAAGTTACTTGAATATCCAGATGTCGTCCAGGCTATCGCAGCTGAGGCGCTAGATACTCGGCGACAATAACACCATCCGTCCAACCCAGGAAAGACGTGGCATCACTGGAAGCGCAAGACACACAAACGGATTCAAGCATTGGAAAAGAATGTGAGAGCCCAAGAGAAGACAGCACTTCGTGTGGCGCACTGGACGCTTATCGCGGCTGAAGAGCAGTACCGACAAGATGGTGGCATAGATCGTACATCGCGTTCCAGACGGCGCTTCAGACCTACAACGACTTTCTCAGTATGTCTCGTACGTACGACCAAGACACAGCTTTTGGCTTTCAAGCTTCTTCGACAGAGGCTTCGTCCAAGTACTTCTTCCGACCCCTTGACGGTTCGCTCCGACGTATCAGTATCGAGGAAGTGCGGACAGCATACGGCGAGCTATCAAAAAATCTAGCAGACATATCCAATGTGTTTCGGGAACACTGGGGCCCGATCATGGGGGATCCAGCAAGTTCAGCTGGTCAGACACCCGACCCAAGCAACGAGGCAATGGGGCGCCTGGTCAGGAGCATCGACAAGACACTCCGAGGACAAAGAATCAGTGCTGAATGCTCCCATCACTGCAAGAGAACTGGCCGCATCCATTCGGAAGATGCGGGCCCGGTATGGTCGGCTTGACTGCGGCCTTCTACCAAGTTTCACCGGACGTTTTTGGAGTGTCTCGCAATCATATTGAGCTCCCAGCTTGTTCGTGGGAACTCCTCCCGTGTCCTTGTCAATCTGTCATCATCCTGCTACACAGAACGGAGAGCGTACAAATCTGGGTAACTACCGACCCCTCGCGTTCATGGGTGTTGATGACAAGGCTCTATCGAAGGTGCTTGCTTTCTGGATGCAGAAAATTCCAGAGAAACTCATCCATCCTGACCGGAAAACTTTTGTGAAAAGCCTGTCACTTCATCATCATGTTCAGTTCTGTCGGATGTTAAAAACCTGGCGACGGAGCTGGATGAAGAAGTATTTGCAAAGTTCCTCGACTTCAACAAGGCTTACGACCGCCTACAGTTCAAGGCTCTACACCGGATGGACTGTGATGGCGACTTCATACGCTGGGTCCAACTCACTCCTGTACACTCGACCGCATGCGCGTCTCATGATCAACGGACATGTGCAAGAATCCATCGAGCCGACACGCAGAGCTAAGCAAAGGGATCCTCTATAGGCGCTGTTGTTTCTTCTCGTGATCGATCCCTTTGGGGACTTGCTTTGGAAGCACGAAGAGTTTGGCATATGAATCAACAAAGAATTCACGGTGACCATAGTTTTCTTTTCTGACGAACCAATGCTGCTCATCAACTATCCCGCCGGAGTACAAGCACAGCTCGACCTTGTGGACGAGTATTGTAAGGGGTCGGGTGCAAAACTCAACAGGACCAAGTGTGTGTTGATGAGTATAGACTGGTCGTAGGTGTGCCACCAGTGGGTGATATCCAGTCGTTGAGCTTCGATGACTTCGTTACGTATCTCGGACTGCTTTTCGGCCAACGCATCACAGACGGACAGATTTTCCAAGTCCTTGACAATCGGTTCTACGACGGGTTTCAGCCGTGTTGCGGGTCACCTTATTATTGCTCAGACAATGGTGTTGGCTTGACTGTGGCACTAAACTAGGCACGTTGTAGTGCCTTATCGTCTTCTGAAACGAGGCATGATGCTCTTCCACGGCAGACAGTATAAACGCGGAGAGCGGTCTTCCAGCTGCTCCCGAACGCGTTTCTGCGCAAGCGACGAGGTGATGGTGAGTTCCAGATTCCAAACATTGGCGAAAGGTTAAAACGGCATCGTATCCAGATACTTCTCCAGTTTTTGCGCGTGACCCAGCTGTCAGAAACTGGGCTACACCAGGCATTCAGCTCATTGCGGATTTCTTCCTGGAGTGGGGTCCACGGTATCACCTAGACTTCTTGACCGTGAAACCCCGTTGTAACAATATCGACCTCAACTGGTCTAACCTGTCGACTTGGTGGCGCACGAAGTGGCGATATTGGTCATCTATTCAATATCCATTCACGTGGCAAGACCTCCAGCAAGATGTGCGACTTGCATATGAACTTCAGGAGCTAATCTGGTTCCAAGGCGACTCGACATTCCAGTAAGAGCCTCGGTCGAGAGTTGTTGATCACGTCAGTCCGCGCCGCCTCTTGGGCATGGTAGTTGAGCCGCAACGAAGCTTTTGCCGCCATATTTCCCGTGCCTTCCGGTTGAGAAATGTAGTGCGACGATGAGCGCTGGCCTTTATAATACAGAATCACCGAATCTAACATCGACTACGGGTAAACTACAGTTCTGCCGTACCAGAGGTTTCAGTGGGTAAAGAAGATGCATCAAGAGATAGCGCAAGTGTTTCGACGAGTTTTTTTGTTGTGGACCTTTGTGACGCGAGCGCAGTTGATGTTCTCACAAGGGCGTCTACCAACATTGGACCTTACGCTGGAGTAAGCATCAACGTCCAGCTTCTTCTTGTGCCGCGCGTCTCTCGATCACAAGTTTTGAGGCTTCTCAAGATCGGAGACTCACACCAGGCATCACCCAATCATCTTGCAAAACTGCAGAGTGTCTGAAAGTGACGTGGAGCGTTTTGTGTAGCTACTGAAGCATCGCCGACATCTTTTTCTGCCGATTTACAAAGATCTGTAATTCCGTGTCGCCTTCCGGTTGCACCCCGTTAGATCGCAGTTCTCATTCATGTCGCCTACGGTACCTGAGATCATCTATTGTCCCCGGGAAGGATGTAACTTCGTTGATACAGAGCGGCACTTTTTCTTCGACTGTGCTCTCGCCCATGTCTTGTGGTCCACCATTTCCCGCGAATGGACGGTAATCTTTACTAGTCCAGCTAGCTGGAACCAGATCATACTCGGTCGCCTACTATGCATCGTAGCCAAATGGAAAAACGAAAGGCACGAGATCGAAGGCATTGGCAAATTCTCCGGTATGTCACCATGCACTTGCTGTGGACCTACCGCAAAAGCCGGTTGTTCAACGGTTTTGCACCGATGCCAGCAAGCCCAGAACTGCTCGTGATCTACACGACCTTCAGCGCTTGTTTCCGTCGAAACTATTACGCTCTGCAACAAGCTTCACTCCGTCGATTGATCCAAGAGCTGTAAAGGAGTCTTTTGCTTGGTGGATGCATGAGAAAAAATGCCGCTCTGTTCCACGTGCGGTATCTGTCTATAATCGATGGAAATCCACCAGCGAACACCAACTCCATGCCACCAGGACGATATTCGTCGGAGAGACAATCACGCCGTCGTGGTGATTAGAACCTAGTTGACCTGACTGTAGCTCCATGTAAAGCAATAACTGCTAACTCAAACCATAAAATCTTTGAAGCCACCATCCAGAACTTCGACAATTTCCACACGCTTAAAAGCATATACCACCAAGAAACATGGTTTCTCGACTTCCGTTTCGCCACGTAAACGATGCCAATCCCCTGTATGTGGCCGTGTATCATGAGAAGGCTTCTACACGCTGAAAAACTTGGCACACGGGACGTACCGTGGCCTGATACGTTTGATTATATCACGAAATTCTTCTTTCGCTGTCGGGTGGAAGGTGGCGAATACCACAAGATGGATGTACACAACAGTACACTCTTCGCTATCTCCCTCTTCCCATACATCGTTTATACGAAACAGACCTTTCACGATTTCCCCACGAGTCTATCCGACGAGATACGGCTATTGCAAACCAAACCGTCATCGACACCCACAATACTGGGGCTGCCCATCTGTACGACACGCTACTCCGTCTTCCCCACCGTCCGTGACGCGTGATGAACACCTCCACCAGCTTGAGACACCAAACTTTATGTCGACAACGCAACAGGCCCTGCCCTCACACTCCCCCGACGGTCCCTCTCCTCCACTAGTGGCGTCGCCTCGGCACCAGTTTCAGAGATTACACTTTCTGCCCCGAGCAGCTCTATCGCAGTCACCAGCTGGAGATACTGAGCTTTGTGTCGAAGACGCAGCTGGCCCTGCCTCCACACGCCCCCAACGGTCCCTATACTCCACTATCCACTGCGACTTCGTCATTGTCGTTCTCCAGCGTGCCATACTTCGCTTCTGAACTACACACAAAAGTTTTGTCAGTGTTTCACTATACAGTGAATGAGTTCTGGGCTAAATTTTTTTATGTTCGATTCCACCTAAGCGCCACGTGGCAAATTTCTAAATGAGCAGATTTCAACGAATATCGCTACATGGAAATTTTATCACAATTAAAATTTAATTTTAAATGCAACAGCGGCGATCAAGCCCGGAACCATCATCATGAAATTCAAGCAACATACCGGTTGAGCTAACGCTCCAGAGACTACACAGCATATACTGATTTATGTTTTTATTATAGTATTTAGCTAAGTAGATTGAGAAGTATCCTCGTCTTATTTTAGCAATCAAGACTTTTACAACTGAGCTACAGAGCCACTTCAGAATTTACCTCGTCGAGTCTAAGTCCACAAGAAACCGCCAGAAGTAACCACCCTTACTTACCAGCCAATAGGCTCCACGATGAATCCAGTTGTGTCAACCGAACCCACTCTCTCAGCCGCTCCGGCACTGGGTACTGTGGATCTTACTCATTCCGAGTAGCTGATCGGTCCCGTTTCTATCACCCCAGATGTCATCAAAACAACCGATTCATCACCTGAATCATCCCGTGCCCCGTCTCTTGTGACGCCTAGTTGTTCAATTGACGATGCCGTCGACGAAGCCACCGCGGTACGAACTGTCGACGCCGGTGCCGGTATATGCGTGATTCTACGCGACACGTCCTAACCGGTGGCGAGTTCAAGAACGCTTCAATGGGCGACTTCTGATAGAACAAGTTCGTTAAGAAGGAGTTCACGGTTCCGTTCAATCCCAAACAAAATGGCATGGCGGAGAGGATGAATTTGACGCTTGTCGAGATGACACGGTGTGTGCTTAAGGAGAGCGGCCTCGACAGCACTTTTGGTGTGAAGGGATAATGACCACGGCGTAAATTCAAAATGTGCTTCCAAACGCGTCAAGCCAGGAATCAAGTACATTCGAGATAGTGTTCAAGCGGAAGCCACAAGTCACTTGCGTGCAGATCTTCGGGACGAAGTGCTATGCGCACGTCGTAAGGAGAAGCGCAAGAAGTTAGATGATCGAGATGTTAGGTGCTAATTTCTTGGCTATGCGAACCAACACAAGTCGTATCGACTTATGAGCGCACGAGACAATTTCATCATTTTCCCGAGGAGCGTGACGTTCGCGTAGCACCCGATCGTAAAAAAAGTGAAGCATAGACAACAAGGGATCATCAACGTACTCGATATGAAAGTCACTAAGGCTCTGAGGAAGCACCAGCGGTCAAAAAGGAGATCCGAACGCCGCCAATGCGTGCCCGACAGGCATCAAAGTGTGAGGAGCACAATCGACCGATAAATCCCATCCCAACTCAAGGATCAAACACTCCGAGGCAAGATGGATAAGAATACTGAATCGTGAGACCGGTTTGCAAGTAGCGAAGCGTTGTGTGTTATGAGAAAACGTTTCCAAATCTCCGTTCTGGTGATTCCAACGTGGACTACTTTGAAGACGGCTATGTTTCTCATTACTGCTTTCAGCGTGTAAGACGACAACGGTAAGCGTGCGACGACATCCAATGAAGAAATTAAGAGCAAAACAAAACCGAGAGGCCGCGTGTGATGGAGAAGGAGATGAAGTCACTCGACGATCACAAGGCGTGAACACTCGTCGAAATGCATCTGATGTGGGCTGCAAGTGGGTCTTCTGCTTCAACCGCGATCCAAGCGGCATGATTGTCAAGTTCAAAGCGCGACTTGTAGCAAAGGGATTCACTCAGTGCGCTGGAATCGACTACATAGAGACGTTCTCTCCAGTCGCGCGCAAGGAGTAAATCTACACAGTCTTGGCAATAACGGCCGCAGAAGACGTGGATGCGGAAAACGTCGACGTTGACACGGAATTATTGTATGGTGAAGTTGAAGAAGCGATCTACATGGACCAACCTGACGGATTCCAGGACCAAGCCAACCCGACAAAGAAGTGTATGTTGAAGAAAACACTCTACGGATACAAACAATCAGCGCGACAATGGAATAACAAACTCGACCAGCACCTACAAAATCAAGGCTACAACTCTACGTCAGCAGACCCGTGCGTGTATATTCGGCGGTTAAGTAGCCAGTACATCATCATCGTCATCTACGTGGATGATTTGATGATCTTCAGCAAGACCCAGATCGACGGGATCAAGCGCGCCTCAAGAGCGATTTCAGTATCATGGAGCTCGGTAAACTCAAGTATTGGCTCGGACTCAATATCCACCGCAAACGAGATGACCAAATTATCGTCATGAACCAGAGAGCAGACAGAAACCCCGAAACTCGTGAGGATGGCCGAGGATGAGGCCTTCGTATCCAAGTTCCCTTATCGCGATCTTGACGGAGCAATGATGTACGTCGCGACGTGCACATGTCCAGATCTTTCGCACGCCGTGGGTGAAGTGGCAAAGTACTGCGTGCGCTATGACAAGTCTTATTGGGAGGCGGCTAAGCGGATCCTCAAGTACTTAAATAATACTCGACAGCTCTGAATCGTTTTAAGCAGTTCAAACAAAAGAGAGCTCGGTGGTTTTGCGGACACGAACTAAGCAGGTAACCCCGACACGCGTCGTTCGACCACCGGCTATGTGTTTTTCCTGAACGACAGCGCGATCTTGTGGAAGCCCAAGCGTCAACAAACGATGGCAACTTCAATCTTGAGGCGGAGTACATGAGTCTCTACGGCTCACCACAAGAAGCAATTTGGTTACGGTGCTTTCTCATGGATTTGGAATACATTGGAGATGCGGCAACAACTATCTACCAAGCCAAGCAAGGATGTATTGCGCTGGATAGGATCCGTCTACCATTCAAGGACAAAGAACATCGACATCAAGTACCATTTTCTTCGAGAGCGAGTGGAGAAGGCACGATCGAGCTTGAGTACAAGCCGACGGACGAGATGGTCGCGGAAGGGCTAACCAAAGAGCTATCAAGAGACAAGAAAAGGAAGTTCGTCTCCAGGGCACGCATCAAAGCGCAAGTCCACACGAGCGTGCACATCAAGGGAGAGTGTTAGAAAGTGATGTTGCACATCGATCATATTTCATACGAAGGAATATGGCACGCACGTAATTACCAAAGGTGGGAGATATAATTGGCCAGGAAATGAGTTACTCAAAGCGGCTAGAATAAAACTTGAAGAATAAAGCTCACATTTGGTTTTGAAATTCATGCCGAAAACCTTCGTCTATCCTCAAGGAACTTTCACATACGAGAAGATGGCAAACATATATAGGGACATCCCTCCGTCCAAGGAAAACTACTCTATCTGTCGAAAATCTTGCCAGGAATAGCTTCTGTCTGCGTTCAAAACGATCTCATCCATCAGAGACTCCGATCGGAAAGCTTTCATGTGTGACCGAAATGCCGTCGAGGAGTCTCTAGCGCCTCGTCATTTTTCGGAACGAGAACGAGGATGGCTCTCGTGAGTAGATCTATACTCTGAAAAACGGTAACGTTCGATTTATCATAATCACAGACAACAACGTCATGACCGGGTGCTACATCGCTCGTGCCAATAGCTTAGGAAGAGAACTCTCAGATGATTCTAATGCTCCGCCCGTCGAGCACTTTCGTCCGCTGTGTCGACTTCGTGACCTGCACGCTGGAAAATCTAACAAACAATAACGTATTCATCTGCTTTTTGCAGGCACGAAACGTTTGAAGAACGACACACCAGACAAAACAAAGCGAGCATCGTAAAGAATTTCGTCGGATTCCGCTTTGGGTCTTATCCAAAATCTAGGAACCGTAACACTTCTTGTCGAGCCTTCGTTGTCCCCTCGTACAGAGTGTTTAACTTCGCTTAGATGTCAGCAGCCGCCGTTCGCATCAATTTTATGGTGTCGTCTAGCTTGAAGGTCACCACTGCGTCCTGTTCAGTCGTTTCTTCTAAGAGCTTGAGCTCGGTGTAAAGACTCGCGAGTCCTTTATCCAGCTTCTTGTATTCACCATAGATCGTTTCAAACGCTTCTCGTGCTGCAAGCGGAACACGTTGTAACTCAGCGTAATAATCGATAACCTGCAAATTTTTCTTCTTCACAAGTCATACTTGCTGACGTGTAAATTAACGCATTCACCTCATTTCCTGTGTAGTAGATACAGGTCTTGGAAGATGACTAACTTAGTGTTGCAGACTTGTATCTAGTAGCACCATGTTCTATTTCGCATTTTCCCTGTCGCAAACGACGGTCATTCATGCCTCCATGAACTAACTTGTTTTGTGGCTATACAGACCATTTCCTCCTCTTTCTTACACTTTAAGCGTCACCAATACTCACAATCAAGTTTTAGTTTAGCAGCAAATCTCCATCGAATAATCTTTCTCGTGCCCGAATTTGCTCTTCCGACCAATTGTCTTTTTGGTTTGAAGGAGGTTTGATCATGTTAAAATGTAGCGCTATATAAAAGGCACGATGGCACTACGGTTGGAACATCATCACACAAGACCAAAAAAAAGTATACTCAATTTTTGTGTATTTTTGACGGACTATAACTAGATTAATCAGATATATTCACTTTTGCATTTTCTTTCTTTCTGCGACTAGTCGTTTTTCTCGCGGTTGTTTCTTTGCTGTCAAGTTTCCCTGCGCATACAGTGTGTCATTACTTAATTTGCTGGATATCACGATCATGTTTAAGACTTTGGAATTTACGGCTACGTGTTACGTTGTAGATATTACGTTTTGTTTGACATTTTTCCTTGGAAGAACGTTTATCTTGTATTAAGATTACGCTATCAGTGTATTTGTATTGTTACACGATATGGTAAAGCACGCTATTGCTCAACAGGTTATGAGCCCAAGTGACAACGTTGACTTAACCGAAGAGAAGGTTGCGATTGTGGATGGAAATGCGGAGTAGACTGATATCTTGATGGTCCTCCGGGGAATCTATGAGCGCTTAACAAGGCTGGAAGAATCACGTGGAGTAGTATCAGATGTAGGAGGTGATGCTTACCACACCCCGAAAGATGATAACTAGATGTGCATGGAGTCCCTGGATGGGAGCCATGAAAAAAGGGTGACCTATAAGGTCAGAAACCCTGTGGTGCTTAGTTGCAAGCACCGGAGAAAGTCTGGTGCAAATTTTTTAACGAGGTAGTGTGAATGAAGCGGAACAGGTCAGGGCGTGGTCGGGGGCTCAAGCGCCTGTGTATGTACACCCAGAGATTCGACGACAAGACCATAATCCGGCAGGAGCGATGCCTGTGGTGAAGACACCATCACCGAATCAATGTAAATTGCAGACTGTACCACTTTAATTTTTGCTTGATATCAAATTTTATTTTGTAATGCACTCACTATCTAGACTCCAGTATGGATTTAGTTTTGCGGAAGGTTAGCGGCAAGTTGTTTAGGTAAAACTTCGCGTATATTTTCCAGCAATACACACGACATTTAGGTGTTAAAAAGGTCCTTAACCATTACTTGAGTCATGATGTGACACGAATTTACTCTGATAGCGCACTTAGTTTGACTCCCTCAGTTATTACTCTGGTCTGCTCGAATGATTGACATGATATAATGCCATTTGTTAGAAAAAAAATGTTTTAAAATCTCATCCGTCAGCGCTTTTTTCACGAACACGCCGGTAGTTGTCCTTCAGAAGAAGCTCGGATAAAACGATCTCGTTTGTGTGATCAGGCTGGGGCTTGACGACAAATGTGGTGAAGCATATTATAAATTTTTGCGGCACCATAGTTGGTACAGTAGTCAGTATCATAGTTGCTACAATAGGCGATATATTAGTCGGTACGATAGTTGGTACCATACTTGGTACAATATCCGGTACGACTGTTGAAACAACAGTCAGTACAACAGTCGGCACAACTGCGGCGAACATGGACGGAGCATGGACGGGACATCTGGGACGACGCGACAACTGATACAGTTACCTAACGGGTACCTAACGGTTATCGACGGACGAAGGATAAATCAGGTCGACTGGTAGACGAGGCGTATAGGGATGGGTAGT
>CM047585.1:1849813-1883214 GCA_026184515.1 Peronosclerospora sorghi | reverse complement strand
GAGTCGAGTAGTGCCGGAAGTATAGAGTCTAAGATCACAAGGATGACAGTTTGCCAGAAGGATGAATCCAAGTTTTCGGCTATCAAGATGGAACCTCAATCGATCAAAGAAGAAGATGATCAAGTATCGCAAAGTCCACAGCTGCAGACATTCTTTGACAAGCCTATGGAGAAGTTTCTGGCTGAAGAAAGACGCAAGCTGACACCTGGAGTCGTCGGCAGGAAAAACCGCCAGCTCAAGACAGGAAGAGCTGCGTCGATCAAGGACGTTGACATGGAATCCGTGTGTTCGCTTCGTGAGAAGCAGTCGAATCCAGGAAGATTGGCGACGGTAAAGGACGTTGACATGGAATCCGTGTATTCGTTCCATGATCAACGATCCCAGAGCGAGTATATTGACCCAGATGAGCCGATCACACTGCCACGACGAGCCACCGTTGCGTCCGCGTACACTGGGATGCCTGATCAACAGATGATACGGATGTCTGCGATCAGTGATCTAAAAGAATTTTCGGGAAAGGAAGGGGATGAAGATCAAGCGCGGAATTGGATCAGTCGCCTCAAGTCATCATTTATGCGGGATCAAGCTTCTGATCATGAAAATGTGGAGATGCGGACTCAAGAATTTTGGTCGTTTTGTGTCAGCAGCACGCCGATCGGCTTATCGGCGATCGGATTGGTGAAAATCAAGGAAGAGTTTGCGCCAATCGTGTGCGAGAGGTGTCAAGAACACGGATTTTTGTAAGTCACATGATATGGCGTGTACTTACATATTTTTATGTTTGTACATATTGGGGACCATAGGAGGAAAGTTTTGGTTAGTCGTTAATTTTTATCCTTTAACACTTAACAAGAAGTCGTTTGTTCGCACTGTACATCATTCCCCTCTGCACGCCGCAGAGTGTTTGGAAGCAGAGGGTCGAGTAATCCCCTCTTGCTTGTTATACCCGGCCGGGACGCGTCACAGACGCACTTGGACCGCCGGAAGTCCCTCGATGGGAGTACGTATTGTTCGAATTCGTAAGCGCAAGTTACGCACGTTTGGAACGTGTAATCAAGTTATTGGATTGTTTCGTGGATATATCGTGGTGGAGTTTATCACGTTCTCATTGGATCTCTATATTGGAGTATTGGACTTTTATTCTCGTATTGGTTGGGCTCTACGATCGATTGAGCGATCTGCCCTTGAAGTATATTTACTTGGAGTATAACTGGTCTGACCGTACCCAGGGTGAAGCGTTCCGCCCAGGGTACACTACCCATCACGATCTCACGTTTTTAGACCTCAAGTCCATTCCCAGCACCGATCCACCGAGTGTGTAACCAGCCCATTCTGTAGCATGGGCGTATACGCACGGTTCGGCTAGCGCACAGAGGAAGAATTTTCTTTAAAGCGGCGTTCGCCGCTACTCAGCCGATACGCCCTTGTAAAGGGCTTAGTAGGAGAGGACTCTCCTACTCGGGGCCAAGATTCCCGGGTTGGTTTACTGTAGCCTTTGATAGTGCCTTAAGGGCAAGGCTCCCTTACTAAGGGTGTAGCTAAAGGGAGGGCTCCCTTTACGCAACGCACTCACTACACGCACGACCGGTCAAGGTCGTGCGTCTGTAAGATAGAGTGAAATGTAAACTGAATATATATATATATAATACGTAATTAGTCTAAATTAATTTAAACTAATGTAAACTATATGTAATACTAAGTAGAACATACCAAATTCGTACTTAGCTAAAATGTAGTGTACACCACCTGTGTACCGACACGTGGATGGCTGACACGCCACCTCCCCCGTAGGGCTGCCCTGATTGGTTAAAATAACAAATGGTTCAAACCCCTTCGAACCGGTCAATACAGACCCCAACCGTAGTGTACTCACGTACACCACCAACTGAATGTGACTCGAATGTAACCCTGTTACATCCTCCCCCATCAAGACTATTGCTTACGCAATAAACAAATTTTTGTTGGAGAAGTCCAACTGCCAGTACCTCTGGCTGACCATGAGCACCTTCAGTGGTGCTATGGAAGAAACTATTTCGATAACTCGGAAGTGGATGCCCTTGGGTAGATCTCCCCAACGGCTGGCCACTGCGACAGCGCCGTTCGGCGCTGTCAGTCATCCAACCCATTCCCCACGCGTGGGGAAAACGCACTAACTCGTGCGCCACCTTTACCTAATAGGGGTGATACTACCGGGTCGCCGCAGGCGACCACCACCAATGAACCGTCCTCGGTTCCTGAGGCCCGACGTGCCGTACGGGCACCGAAGGGGCCTCGCGACCCTCAAAAGAAGGCTAAGAACGCGGTCAATAGGGTTTTAGCCTCCTATACCCCTGGTCCAGCGGCTATACTGCCGCGTGAAATTGCGCGCTGGAAACAACTCCGGGCCAGACTGCTAACGCCTAAGCAGTTTACTGTTAAGTCCTACCGGACGCGCCTCGGGAAACAGGCACGCTGTGCCCTCGTGGATATCCTCCACAAGATTACCTTTGTTCTCTTGCGAGACAAAAGCGTCGAGGACGCAGAACAGGCATTCCGCGCCTGGGCGGAAGGGGAGAAGCGCCTCCCCAGATTTGATGCGCTGTATAACAGCTTTTACGAACACGACGTTCGGGTGGAGAGGGCACTACGCTTGGCCTATGCCCAGGCCAAAGCGCAAGGGCAATTACCTGCCTCTTACTACACGCGCCATGCTCTCGATGTGGTTCCGGAGAGCAATGCAAGCATCGCATCTGCTTCCGGCAAACTTCCAGGTACTGGGCGTGAAGGGGCTTCTTCGTCCCCTTTGGTCGTTGACTCTCAGTGGGATTCTCCCGCTCGAAAGCGTCAACGACGTCACGGCAATTCTGCCGCAGGGGATTCTCGGACTCCCACGAGCTCTGGGAATGTGGATACCTTTTTCACTTCACCAGGTACTGGATCTCACCCCGGTGATGGCGTCGTGCCATCAGGCGTTCCATATGGTAATGTGGAGTAGCCTCCGTATCGAGCACTGGAGGAGGGTGTCGCGCTATTGCGACGTGAGCTCCACAAGCGCTGTGATCGGCATAGCCGTCGCATCCAAGATGCCCAGGAGGGACTCCGCAACGAAGGGAGTGCGAATGAACGCATCGAGGGGCGGATTGCCTCACTCGAATCTCTTGTTGCGGAGCTTCAGGGTCGTATTTCAACCCTGTCGGAGATGTTCCGACCTGTCGTGCCTTTCGGCTATCAACTTCTCACCCTCCTCCAAGAGATGACCCGCCTCCGGGTTCTGGTATGGCTTATAAATACCCACATAGAAGGTTGGATGCGTACGCATCTCCTTCGGGATGCCTAAGGTATACGACAAGCCCTTTCGGGCTAGTACCTTAAAGGGGCCCACAAACCTGAGGCGCAGTTTATTCTTCAACACGTTGGAAACTGCATGTGTAGGAATATTTTAGCGTTTAATAAAACACTTTCTCCTACTTTGTACAATTTTTCGTTTCGCCGCCCCTTGCCGTCAGCTTGCTCCTTCTGCTTGTCTTGGCTTTCCGCCATGACATCGCAGACGTGTCGTAAGACACTAAGGCGCGTCGATAAAAACTTATCGATGTGCTTCCGCACAGATACAGGGATGACATCAGGGAATACTACCGCCTCAAGCCCGGGACACACACACGTGGCGTCAACGGAACACTCGGATTGACTAATCCGTTCACGTAAAACGGGGTAAACCCCGTATATGCATGGACCGAATTGTTAATAGCAAATTCAACCATCGGAAGCATCTCACTCCAATCTTTTGGAGAATCCGGACATAAACTCCGGATAATATCCTCTACAACGCCGTTAACTCGTTCCATATGGCCGTCCGTCTGCGGATGATCCGCAGTGGACATGAGGAGCTTTGTGCCTAGCACCTTAAGCAACGCTCCCCAGAATTGTCCCGTAAAACGGGGATCCCGATCCGACACAACGGAATCGGGTAGACCGTGCTGTCAAAAGACACGGTCTAGGAATACTTTCGCTGTTCCTTGTCCATCTATGGACTCTGGCACCGCCGCCAGGTGAGCCATCTTGCTCAACCGGTCTACAAAGACCAATATGCCGGTGTTACCGGCCTTATCCTTCGGAAAACCGAAGTTAAAATCCATACAAATGGATTTCCAACACTCCGTCGGAACGGATAAGCTCTCCAAAGGCGCATCTGAATCTGAAGAGGGCTTGACTCTCTGACACGTCTCACAGGTGCGTATATACGCACCGACCCACTTATACATCTTGGGCCACCAATACAAAGCGCTTAAAGCGCTGTAGGTCTTATCCCGACCCGACCTAAATGACCCCCGGTAGGGGCGTCATGTGCCTCAAAGAGGACTCTATACTTCAGTTCCTCATCATGAGGAACAACCACCCGCGGAGTGTCCTCCGCGCTCGTGCTATAATATAGAAAACCGTCACAGTACCTGAAACGGTGTAACCGAGCTCTATCTCGACTTGACAGGGTAGGCTCAGACGAGCGAAGTCCCTTTTCACCCAACGCGCTAATAAGCGCCGTGCACTGTGGGTGTTTCTCATACGCCTGGCGTATGAGATCCACCACAGACGTGGTGACGAATGTCGCGTCAGCGAGCTCGTAATCGGGACGACGTGACAACGCGTCTGCAAGCACGTTCTGCTTGCCAGGTTTATACTTAACCTCAAAGTTGTACTCCGCAAAGAAGGAGAGCCAACGGGACATCCGTTGCGAAAGATGAGGCGACTTTGTCGCTGTCCGTAAGGACGCGTGGTCAGTACAAACCACGAACGGCTTAGAGCCGAGTAGGTGAACCCTAAATTTGACAAGATCATACTTCCTTGCAAGTAGCTCCTTGTCATGAACAGGATAAATCCGTTCCGCAGCTTTAAGCTGCCTTGACTCAAACGCAATCACGCGTTCCCTTCCTGCATCGTCTGCTTGTAACAAAGCACATCCGATTGCGAAATCGGAGGCGTCTCAGACGAAAATAAATGGTTCCCCAGAATCTGGGAGAGCAAGAACGGGAGCTTTTAACAAGCTCCCCTTAACCGCTTCAAAAGCGTTTTGGTGTTCGGTTTCCCAACACCAATCCACGTCCTTCTTAAGAAGGTCGGTCAATGGCTTCGATATTTCAGCGTAGTTATCGCTGTACTTGTGGAGATAGTTGTCTAATCCAATCCAGTTCCGTAAATCTCTAAGATTTACAGGCGAAGGCTACTCCACAATGGCTTTCACCTTCGCCGGATCCGCCCGCACTCCATCCTTACCGATGAAGCATCCGAGGAAAGGAATTTCCTCAGCACCAAATATACATTTGGATGCGTTTGTATATAACTTATTCTCTCGCATACATTCGAGCACCGCTCGAAGGTGTATCAGATGCGTCTGAACATCAGACGAGTCGCCTTCCGCACGACTATGGACGAATATATCGTCGAAGTACGTCTGAGCGTACTTCCTATGAGGGCGGAAGGGTTGAGTCACCAAGCGATTGAAAGTCGCTGGTGCATTTGAAAGCCTTTGTGGCATAACAAGCCACTCCCACAGTATGCCACTAGGCGTACTAACCGCTGTAAGCGGAATATCGGACGCTCTCATGAGCACCTGATAATACCCGTCCACCAGATCTAAGGCGCTGTACACCGTACAGCCCGCCATATTGTTCTGGAGGACATCCTTCCGAGGAATCAGTCTGCATGGGTGCAGTCGCTGCATTCATATTATTGTACGCATGCATAATGCGCCACTTTCCGTTTGGTTTACGAACACAAAAAGTGGGAGATGAGTGAGGTAACTTGCTCTCCCGTACTATCCCTGCCTCTTCTTTCCCCTTGAAGAATGCGTCGATGACGTCGCATTGCTCCTTGGGGAGAGGCCACTGCCTAGTGACGCAGTATTTGGTTCCAGGAACCAAATCAATTTCATGTCGGGCTCCCCGATCCGGTGGTAACCCCATCGGCGGGTTGCCACTAATGAAATTCCGAATTCCTTCAACAAGGAATGGTAAGGGTCCTCAGGATCCGCAAAGATCTTGAGGCCGCTTTGGGCATTCAATGCCTGTTTGTTTTGTACCAAAACTGACTCGTCCATCGTGGATGAGGAGTTCAACTCCTCTTCCGGACGCAATACGACAACCTCGTTGATTTCACCTGCTTGTAAAGCAGTTTCAAACTCGTTGAAGGACATCTCCTCCAACGACAACAGTTCGCCTACCCCAGGCAACCGTTCAAGGCTTACGCCTTCCGTGACAACACCTGTCACGCTATTCATCATCCGATAGGACTGCTGACTACTAGCCTCGGGACTCATCCCGGGACCCAGATGGGGGGAGTCAATTTCCCAATCTATTGGAAGCGCATCGCGCCTATCCACAGAGGTCTCTACTCTACCACCGGTGACTCGCCGGTCTCACCTAATAAGGCGTGGACGGAATCATTTCCGACGTGCGAAAGAGACGAACTAGGGGTCTCTTCGCTTGGAAGCGCCTCGCGCTTAACCACAGGGGTCTCTACCCCTACCTCTGGAGTTGAAACTTGTTCGCCGAACACGGCGTGGTCGGAATCGGTTCCGACCTGCGGAAGAGAAGAACTTCGGGTCTCTTCTCTAAGCGCCTCGCGCTTAACCTCAGAGGAATCCACCTCTAACACTGGCGACTCATCAGTCTCGCCTATATAGGAGCGGGGATTAATCGCCGAATCCCCCTCGTCAAGGAACACTTCCTTGACCTCATTGGGACTGATCATCGCAGACATCCCAATCTATGGCATATCACGACAGTATCGCTTTTGCGATCGAGAAAAGGTGGGTTCATGACTCTCCAATTCTTCACCCTATCGCGGGTGCGTTGAGCCAATGGACTTAGACTTCCATTCTATCCATGGCTCGTGGCATTCCAGCCACTTCATGCCCTGAATGAGGTCATACCTCGAGTACAAATCCAGGACTAGGCAACGTTCTGAGCTATCGAAGTCTGTAAACTTAAGCTTAAGGTCAATCGCGACCTTAGGTACAGAAACCTGTACGCCCGTCGCTAGACGGACCGTGACAACGTCACGAGAACGTGCCTCTAGGGCCTCTGCATACAGCCGGATCTTTCTACAAAAGCCCGTCTGACATAGTTGTCATACGCTCCAGAGTCTATCAAGACTCTCCAAGGCTTATCAAAGCCTTTCACGTCCGCAAGGACGACCAGCAAACCTGGCTGGTACACCAACTCGGTGCTAGAAAGCACCTTTTCTCTCGGGGCTTTGTGCTGTCGCCCCCTACCCTGGGGTTTAACAGCACTGAGGAATCCCCCAGTAGGGCTCCCCGCACCGACTGGGAGCCGTCGTTTTCCGACGGCTTGGGCGAGGGCCTTTTACCCGCCCTTGGCCCCTTATAGCGAGTGTCTCGCTGGGGATTTTTTGGATCCGCTTCGAAGCCCTGCGGGAAGGAGTCAGAGTAACTCCTAGCGGGAGGTTTCTCTTCCGCTTCGACCTGGCTAAGGTCCATGGGCTCAGGACCCACCTTAGAGGAACGAAAGTTCCTTTCGGCGTTAAACGCCATCTTAAACGCCTCCACCAGGGATTGGGGTCGGCATCGGAAGAGCTCCGAACGTGCTGGCCCTTCTCTCAGGCTTCCCATGAATACAGGAATGGACACATCGTCCGAATACGATTTCGCGTACATCCCAGCTAACACGGTCTTCAGTTCCTGGACATTCGTTTCCAAGTCCCTAGTGCCCTGACGGCACCTCAAAAACTCCAACTGATTTTGGAAAACCAGATCCAGCGTGGAGAACCTGTCCATAAGCTTTTGCTTAAGGACTTCCCAGGTTGGGAACACGCTCGTGACCGAATCCGGACACGTAAACGCCCATGTACAAGCTTTGCCCGTAAGATGGGTCAACGCAAGTCCCACTTGCAGTGATCAGCGATCACATTTGCTGTGGCGAGGGCCGTTTCGACCTCTAGCAACCATACATAAAGGTTGTCACCCTTCTCTCCGGTGAACTCCTTTATCTTAAACGATAATGGGGGGCGCACCCCCGTGGAACGACTTCCACCTAAACTCGCCTCATGGGCGATGAGGGCATTGACCCTTGCCTTTACGGCCTCAAGGCCCTGCTCCACCAGGAGCTGCATACCCTCTTCACCCAGTAAGGATAGCAGCCTGTTAAAGGATTCCTGCTGGACGAGGGTCAACCTATCCCAATCGTCCTGATTCATCCCTTGTAGAGGATGTCTTAGTCTACCAACACAGGTGTTGGATTGACTACAAGTGCTACCAGATGTAGCCGGTGCGTATACGCACTGTGTGGCCAGCGCACAGAGGAAGAATTTTCCTTAAAGCGGCGTTCGCCGCTACTCAGCCGATACGCCCTTATAAAGGGATTAGTAGGAGAGAACTATCCTACTCGGGGCCAAGATTCCCGGGTTGGTTTACTGTAGCCTTTGCTAGTGCCTTAAGGGCAAGGCTCCCTTAGTAAGGGTGTAGCTAAAGGGAGGGCTCCCTTTACGCTACGCACTCACTAGACGCACGACCGGTCGAGGTCGTGCGTCTGTAAGATAGAGTGAAATGTAAACTGAATATATATATATATACAATACGTAATTAGTCTAAATTAATTTAAACTAATGTAAACTATATGTAATACTAAGTAGAACATACCAAATTCGTACTTAGCTAAAATGTAGTGTACACCACCTGTGTACCGACACGTGGATAGCTGACACGCCACCTCCCCCCTAGGGCTGCCCTGATTGGTTAAAATAACAAATGGTTCAAACCCCTTCGAACCGGTCAATACTGACCGCAACCGTAGTGTACTCACGTATACCACCAACTGAATGTGACTCGAATGTAACCCTGTTACACATTCCATTGGGTACACAAGGTGAGATGACGAAAGAATAGTACCAGGCATCCTGTGCTGATGATCGGTCGTCTGCTAGCAGCGGACGATCAGATCGGATCGTACGCGAAGGTTCGCGGGTTACCCCCCCCCCCCGTAAGTTGGAAGGCCGGGCACAATGGTGTTCAGGTTCTCGACACTACGGTGTTCGATTTTGAACTTGACTCCACCACAATGGTTCGCGTGCCCGGATCACTTGATGATCGTGGATATCACCGAGATGATATCTCGCGAAGAATCGATTATAACGAGTTAAATGTGGAATCATTCTGGAGAGGACATAAGGAACGGCTATCGCCTTATGTTCTCGTTGTCGATAAGGATGGCGATGTCCGATCTGGCAGGGTGGAGGACCAGATCGGGATTAATAAGTTTCTTCCTCCCCAAAAGTCTCCCACCGGAGCCGATCGGGACAATAGCAAGTCTTGCTATAGTTCCGGAAAGGATCAGGACTTTTGTCCTGACCCTATGTATTGAATGAACGTTTTGATGAAAAGATAAAAGATGAAGACGACATGGAGGCTGATCGGAACGATCCGATCCATGTTCCCAAAGTCCCCAAGAAGAGGCTCAGAATGCCATCCGATAAAGACGACTTGGACTAAAAGTCACAGGTCGGGGATGGGGTTATCAAGGAAGAAGACCTGACCAGGATGTATTACATCAACGAGTTAAAGCGATTTACTCGTGAAGACCAGGTCATGCGGATCTTAAACCTCCAGATCCCCGATCACCTTCTCGGACCCACCCCCGAGCCGATCCAAAGTGATCGGCCGTTGCTATTGATGAAGAACCTGCTGGCGATGTTGGCTGAGGTCGGCATAAAATTGAAAAACCTCTCCAACGTGCAGAAACTGTTCGATCTAGACACTTGGAAACTGTAGATATCGATGTCGACCCTCCATGATCATTTGATGCCGTTGGTGGGGCGGTTAGCAGCCCAACTCCCACCGTGGCATTGAAGGTCGCTGAGGACACGGCAGCATACGATGATGTGTGCTCCAATGATAAGTCGCTGTATCAGTCTCCACCTGCCTCTAATAGCTCATCGGAGTTGGAGGTCGGTGTTGATAGGATGACCATGGAGGCGGATCGTACCCCCATGGGAACATAAAAAGGACGTGCGGCAGCAAGGGGATGCATTCCGGTCGAGGCCCCAGGAGCCCCCACAGGTTCGGCACCTCCAAAGGAGGATAACAACACGCTACCCATGACCCAAGATAACATCCAAGCCATCATTGAGGCAATGATGGAGCGTTTCATGGGAGACCGATGCCGATCGCCTCCGCGCCCGCATGCCCAGGACCTATCTGCCCCGAAAATTGTCAATACTTTCCGGTATGTTGATATGGAGTCAGTGGCATCAACGGATAAGGCTACCCGAGGTGGCAAACCAGTTGTCAGAGGAAGACGCAAGCCGCAGCCAGCCCGACCGCGCCGATCAAGCAAGAACAGCGATTTCGACATCGCGTGGATCGGCGATCCGGATGACCACTATGGATCATACGGTGCAGGTGCGGGAAGAACGCGCAGGGCTAACCTATCCTCTACAACCGCTTTTGATTTTGGATCTACTGCTATCCCACGCATTCGCATGGCTGCGACCACGGACCTCAATGATTTCACTGGAAAGGACGCCGACGAGGAGCAAGCCAGATCGTGGTTTGGTCAGGTCAAGTCTGATTTCTTACGGGATCGGAAACCAAAAAAGGAACGGTGTCTGATTTTCAGGGATCTGTTGAAAGGACCGGCTGCGAACTGGAACCAACAGTTGGGTCGGGATGTCCGATCTGACTGGGATTTGCTATGTTCAGAATTTGAGGGGTAGTACTGCAACTCCGGATATCTACCGCCCGCAAATACCATCATATGCAGAAGCGGGGCGATGAGACGCCGATCGAGTACTTGCACCGTTTGAATGTGGCCGCAATTCGCGCCGGGATAGTGATCAAGGAAGGCAACCTGACGTCCGGTGCCGCTATGGAGCACGTGGGTCACTATAGCAGTACCCTTGATGACCAAGATCTTGCAGATAAGGTCACTCTGCTGCGCCTCAAAGGTGTGGGGGAAGTGGAGCAGACGTTGCGGACGTTGCAACACTCACGCAGCATGAGGGCGAAGGTCGCCGTTGGATCGGGTCGCTACAGATCTAAGACCCAGACCGATCCGGTGAAGTGTCCCCTGACCAGACCGGCCCGTGCTGTTAAGGCGATCGTGACTGAAGTCAGCACTGTATCGGAACAGTAAAGTAACGGCCAGTCCAGTCGGGAGTCAGACGAAGACCAATATCGTCACGTCTTAGTAGCGGAACCTTCCCCAAGAACCAGATCGATGCCTAACCAGGAAGATCGGAAGGGAAGGAGTGGAAACAAGTCCGATCCGGACCGACCTCGAAAGAAGTGTTCTCACTGCGGGTCAAGCAAGCACAATGATTGGGACTGCTGGAAAAAGCTGATATGCAAGAAGTGAGAAAGACGCGGCCACCCCACCGATCGCTGCCTCTTCGTTTGCAAGTCACTTGGAGAGATCCACGAGGCCGGCGAGTGCAAGATAGAAGAGTTTTTCAATCTGATGCGCAAGTGGTATGTGCCGGGTAAGCACGCGGGGATGCTTTCACCTGATGTCGAGAAGATGTTAAACTAGAACGCTCGCCAGGTTGGAATCCGGATCGATCCGATCGATCTACGTTCGACATCTATGCATATGTCGGCAAGGAGAATAAAACCGACAATACATGTTCTATTCTCAATTGCATCGATCGGGATCATCCGGTTTACAATCTCACGACCGATGAATATTCCCGATCGAAGGTGGTCATGCAGTTGGATCTGCTGCCTGGGGAGTCTCGCGGATACTGGAAGTATCATGCGCCCGACAAATGGTTTAAGAAGGCGAAAGCCTGTGGTAAGATAAACAACCAGAAGGCAACGATGTTGTTCGACTCTGGGGCCGAAGTCTCGATTATTGACTCCGCCTATGCTCGTAAGGTCGGATGTCGTATAGACGACACCCAGAGACAAGAATGCGTTGGAATCGGTGAAAACTCTTACATGACCGAAGGAAGGACGCGCGTGAAGATCACCCTCTCCAGTTCGTTGGTCTACTTCTTCGGCGCTTGGTTTGGCAAGATGGACGGTCAGGATGCCCTGTTAGGCATGGATTTCATGGTGCCGGCAGCTATTCGCCTTGATCTGTCTCATGGAGTGCTTACACTCCCGGATGAGGTCCAGATTCAGTTAGCTGGTCGGCGGCCCCTATACGGATGGCACACCGATCTGGGCAGGTGGGACCAAGATGTCACCATTCCAGTCGGCCAATCCACTGATACCCCGGTCGACAAAGGTTTTCGATCAATGAAGTTATGGTTGACCAGGGGCGATCGGTGGGTGTCGGCCTTTGTGAAGAGCGCCAGCCGATATTATTATGTTCGAGTCACTAATATCGGTGACAAGCCGCTTACGCTCGACAACAATACTATTGTTGTCATGTGGCTGGCGGAAGGGAAGGTGCCAAGAAAGATGGGGTTCGTCTAGATCGGATCGAGACGGTATGTTGAGTGGCAGAACTTGGCATACCAAGCGACCGCCGATCTGATCAGCGATGATGGACCGGTGGAAGAAGATACCTCACCTATGGCGGAACGACCCAGCTATGTAACCCCAAAGAAGATGTTAGTTCGAAGAAAGGCACCGCAGTCGCTGGACACGTTGGACCATCAAGCAGATGCGCCAAGGTTCGTCAACGTGGTGGCGACAAAAGAACAGGCGACAGCGGAGAGAGAAGTAGAAAAAGGGAAACATGGCATTGCTGGGGAGGAACACGATGGCGCGGCTAAGCAGATCGATGTCGTTGAAAGGCATCCCGCAGATCGGGAACAGCAGTGTTCAACCGATCAGGACGGTTTGGGTGATATTTCCCCAGAAGACGATCAAGTTTGTATCCATGGGGGCGGGGATCAATATATTCAGGAGCTGGGGAGCCAGATAGCAGTCCTCCCTGAAGTTTCTGCTGATCCGCGCGAAGTCACCTTGGACGATCTTCAAGTGGGTGATCGGGATGTTAACAGTCCTGATCAGATCGATCAGCCAATGAAGATCATATGGAAAAAAAACATCTGCTGATCGGGAAAGGCAACGCCTTACCCCCTGCTGCTCGCGGAGCGATCTGTGACATCGACGTGGGTGATGCCAAGCCGATCGCCCAGCGATGCCAAAGTGTGGCTCCACAGTACCGCGAAAAGTTGTTCGATCTTATTAAAGGACTGTTGGCTACGAATATCATTAAGCCGTCGACCTCGCAGTGGGCCTCGACGATCGTGATTGTGATCAAGAAGAACGGGGTCGACATCAGGTTGCGTATCGATTATCGGTTGGTAAATCGGTTGATTAAGCTTATGGTGTACCCGATGCCGATGACCAGCGATCTGCTAGAAGATCTCGACAAGACCTATGGTATTGCTCACTGGATATGGCAAGTGGATTTTGGGTGGTTTCGATGACCGATCGGGCTCGCGAGATTTCCGCATTTGTTACGCCGTTCGGTCTGTTCGAGTGGAACCGTATGCCGTTCGGTTTGAAGAACGCGCCCCATATCTACCAGAGGATGATCGACAACGCACTGTATGGACACTTCAAGATCAGTACCGATCGGGACCCCACCGAAAACTATGATGTATTTACAGAGGGTGAACCCGATTGGGAAAGGAGACCGTCCGTTCTGGGGAGGCGATCATACATCGACGACATACTGATCCCTGCCTCGTCATGGAGCGATCTGTGCGAGAAGGTCGAACGGTTGTTAGAGAGATGCGATCGCTGGAACCTGTCGATCAGTGCTGTGAAGAGTTTTTTAGGCATGTCCAAGGTCTTTATTTGGGTCATATGGTGTCAATCAGTGGGCTGGAGGCTAGTACTAAGGATCTGCAGTCACTGAGCAACCTCCCGTTTCCCAGATCACTGAAGGCAATGCAGTCCTTCCTAGGGAGCCTAAATTACTACAGCCGCTTCATTGAAGACTTCGCGATTTACGCGGCCGTGCTGTACGAGCTCCGGGAAGTCGACTGCCATATGTTGCGCGAAGGCGATCGGGCAAATTTACGGGAGGGCTACGACTCTGATCTGCCTGTATATTTTACGCAGTGGAGGCAGAGGATCACATGAAGCGTGCACAGGTTGCTTTCGGTATGGTGAAGGCCAAGATGGCGACGGCACCGATTCTCAGGCACTTCGATCCGGAAAAACGCCTATCGTCATTGTGTATGCTATTAAGTGGGCCATTTCTGCCACTATAGTGCAAGAACATGATGGAGTGTACCACCCGGTCACTTTTACGAGCCGGACGTTGAAGCCGAACGAGGTCAACTATGGGATCGTCGAAAAGGAAGTTCTGGCTTTGCTACGGATTTTGGATGTGTGCTACAACCTACTGGTCGGCCGATCTGTAAAAGTTCTTTCGAGAAAGTCGACATTTTCCTGGCTACTATCGGCCAATGAGATGGACGGTCGGCTCGGCAGATGGTCAGCGATCTTGTCACAGTGGTCCCTCGATGTCTTCAAGTGCACCAAGGGAGAGGAAGAGATATTGGGCACATTGGATGCCAATATCACCCCTCGGTCTGAAGTGGATGAAGCTCTGACGGCGATTGCCCGAGGAAGAAACCTCGACAGTCAATCTCGAGGCCGCCACCGATCGTTGATTGGGATGAGGAACTCCTGGTCTTGAGTTTCGACGGATCGGCTAGCGTGCAGAAGAAGGTCGGCTCCTATAGTGCATACTGTGGAAGTTACCACAATGGTCTATAGTAGAAGCCGCCACCGATTTCACGCCTGACATAACGGTCAACGAGGCGGAATATCGGGGGCTCCTTCTATGTCTCGATCTGCTGTCATCACAAAAGAAAGGGCGGATCATCATATGTGGTGACTCCAACCTAGTGATAAGGCAGATCACCGGGGAGATCGACTGCAAGGCGCCACGGCTAATGTGGCTAAATGATCGGATGATGAAAGCGCTGAAAGACTACCCCAACCACGAGCTATTGCACGTGAAACGGGATTGGAACAGAAGCGCCGACCACCTCGCGACCCAAGCTATGCGGGACCAGATCGGGGAGACGATCACCGAGGAGGCCGTTCTACATGAACATAAACAGGATCCCGGAGTTGATCAAGCCTAATGACAGCCGTGATCCGGTGCATGTGATGGCGGCGACTAGATCGCGAACTCGGAAGTCTCGCCGATCGTTACAAAAGGAAAGGATGAGTGAGTACGTTGTACAACAGCTAAGGGAGGAACGGATCCTCAAGGCGCAGGACGAAGAAGAGTGGATCGTCAACCTGAAGGCCTGTCTGCGTGGTGAACTGTCCAAGTTAACAGATGATCAAGCGAAAAAGTGTACCAAGACCGCGGACAGTTACGATGTGGATGACAATGGATTGCTGTATTACTGCCGTGATGTTGACCAAGACAGTGCCGATTGAGATCGACTAGCGAAACTGGTGATCCCTGAGTTGCTACAGCCGGATATCCTCCATCACTACCATGTGAGTCTAGAAGGGGGACATCAAGGCATAGGCAGGACATACCACAAGATCAGGGCCCACTTTCACTGGAGAGGACTTTATCGGAGCGTTCAGAAATATGTGGGCTGTTGCACAGATTTCGATACCGGAAAGGGCAGACCGATAATAAAGGGCCGATCGCCCGGAAATATCGAGGCTACTTACCCTATCCAGGTGATAGCAATGGATCACATACCGTCGCTGCTCAGATCGACGGGCGGAAACACTGAGCTGCTGATCTGGATCTACCTGTTCACTGGTCTGGTGATCGCAAATGCTAGTGCATCTCGATCTGCGGATCAGATCGCCCAGATTTACGAGGAATGTGTGTTCAGAAGGTTCGGCGCCAGCGAAGTTATTAGAAACGATCGGGAACCCGGTTTTATGGCTGAGGTGTTCCGGTCGTTCAATAACATGCTAGGCCAGAAGCAGAGCGCGACGATGGCATATCGTCCGCAAGCGAACGGATCGGCTGAACGCATGGTGAAGACAATAACAAGGGATATTAAGATGTATGAGGCCGATCCAGACCAACGTGACTGGCATGAGTATGCAGAGAGACTGGTATTCGCGCTCAACTCTTCAACCGATCGGGTACGAGGAGAAAATCCTTTCTATCTGGCGTATGGATGGGACCCTCGATCGACACTTGAATCAGCGATACCGATCGGCTGCACTCGGACCCGCGATCGCGATGCCCGTCGTTGTCGCATGCAGGTCCAGAAGCATTATCAGCTTGCGAAAGAAGTCTTCAATGAAATGTTGCGTTAGGCCACGAAAGATCGAGCAGATCGGAACAACGATCAGGTCCGCCCTCATGGTATTGAACCAGGGGCGAGGGTATGGTTATACCTCGATCGGGTCAAGAAAGGCTATGCAAAGAAGTTGGCTCATATGTGGCACGGTCCTTTCCGTGTAGAAGAGCTGATCGGTGAGCATGCTGCCCGTCTGATCACGATCGGCACGGATTATAAAGTTTTTCCGATCGTGCATGTGTCCAAGCTGAAGCTGGTCAGAAAGTTCACCGATCGGCCTAAAATTTCCTGTCAGGTGGAAGAAGCAGAGAGATTCGATTTTGATGAATCTCTGCTGCCGGAAGACAGTGGGAAAAGCCATTCGAATAGGAAGAATTCGAAGTGGAAAAGGTGCTAGATGTCCGATCGGTCAAGAAGACGCGTTTCGGTCGCACCCACCGAGAATATATGGTCCACCGGAAGGATCATGACGAAGCAACTTGGATCGACGAACTTGATCTAAATTGTAGATCACTGATACGAGAGTTCCATCGAGAACGAATTAGTAAGAATCGCTTTGCAGTGATGCAGACTCATGAAGATGAAGTACAAGACACACAGTAGCACCGATCAGTATATCGATCGGTGTGAATATGTGTAAGGTCTGAATTATTGTGAATGTATGAGGAACTGTGATGAACTGTAGTAGTGGATTGACGAACAGGATGATAATATTCGCGATGTGGATGGAACTGTGCGTGATAACGTGTTGGTACAAGTCTGGGGAAAGTGACGAGATTTGGTTAAGGGATCAGGTGATCAGGAATTTTGGGAAAATGATGACATGTATTATGGATTATCTGGTCAGCTATCTGACGCATCAAGAGTCGCAATCACCCCACAAACGACCGATAGTAAATTCCGGATGGTATTCGATCTGGTACCGATGCTGATTACGCCAGGGCTCCTGCTTATCGATCTGGATCAAGGCGTCCTTCAGGTCTACGACCGGCCCGTCGCACCGAAGACCGGGATACCAGATGCCGTCTTCAGTCAACGCCCCGGGGCTCTCAACACGACGCTTGGTTATATGAAGAAACACCAGATACAGGAAAATGTCGATGTCTAACTCGCGGTCCAGCATCCCTTCCAGAATAAACTAGCATAGGGCCAGCCAAGCTTCGACCGCCCGACTCCGGCGCTGTTTCCGGCGCTTCTGATACAGGATCAGGTCTTGGTCACGTAACTTCCGACCCGCGGAAAGGAATAGATAATGGGTGGACTCCCAGATAGCCTGGCAGAGGACTGTATTAAAACCCCGAAGTCGACCCTGAAGCGAATCGATCCAAGGAGTCGACGCGAATACGGAGTCCAACTTGGCGCTGAGCAGCACTTCCCATGGTCTATCTGCATACAGACGGAGATTTGCGGTCCCTTGACCAGATCCTCCCGCCACGCAGACGGGTCAGGGGTTTTCAAAGCTGGTGGGAAGATCCAGAAGTCAGGTCGGGATATCGAACGGACCAGATCTTGTTCGATCAGGGCTGATAGGTACAAGCTACCGATCTGCCCCGGAGACCATGGCAAAACGGCATCCGAAGTCAGCGACGGAAGAGGCCAATCTCCGATCGACAACCCTTTCAATAGGTCGTGATTGCGCAGCCCAGATGTGCCGGGCTGGAACGAAGACACCGATCCGGTTGACGCGCGCGTCCGTGCAGCACCATCACCCTGGGAGCTGATCACCTTATCAGCCCTCGATGCAGGCTTCGTAGGAACGGTACCTCGGCGTTGATCGGATCGGGACTTGGATAAAGCAGTGATCAAAAATTCAGAATCTCCCGATCCGTCTCCCGAGTCCTCTCCGGAGGAGATCTATACGCTTGGTGTGAGCAGCGCGGGGGCGCAAGGGCGCATGCGATTTGGCGATGGTAGACGTGTCGGCTGCGTCCGATCTTGTGTTTGGGAAATTCGCCAGCGTCTTGGCTTTTTTTTTAGACACCGCTCGCTTCTCCTCGAGTTAGGAGTCGCGCGTTACGCCCCGCGCCCTTGAGTCCTTCGACGCGTCCCTACGTTTATTGGAAGCTTTCGGAATTTTGGAGTGCTTACTTTTATCCAATGAGTGGCGTCGTGTCCTATCTTGGTGCAGATCGATCAGAGTGGCCGATGCAGATCGGTCAACGCTAGAACCTGCAGCCGGACGCCGGTGCAACAAGTCGGTCAACTGTTGGTAGCACCGATTTACGGCCGCCCAGCGACGGTCTGACCCCTGGGTCCAGGCGTCCGATCGGCTCTGGAAGGACTCAACCTTCCCGATCTGCTCCCTGACCACGACCTGCAACTCGCCGATCTGCCTCTCCAGGCCACCATGTTGGATGCTGAGCAAATTTCGATCGGACTGATCCTCCAACCTCTGCCGGTTGACCACCGCGAGCTGCTCCAGGAGGTGTGACCTGTAGGCCTCCAAACTGGACAGATCATGTCGTGCGCCGATCAGCCCGTCCAAGATCGGTCGGAGCTGATCGCAATGATTATGCGACTGCCGATCAGCCGCGAATAAAGCGTCGAACGTTTTGGCGATGTCGGTGGACAACTGATCTGCACGCAAAGGAAGGTTAGACCAGACCCAAGACGGAAAGCAGACCGATCAGCTTACCTCGCGTTGTTTGTTGGGAGATCTGGTCCCGGCGATGTGCGTTTTCGGCGATCACATCCTGCAACTTCGTGGATATAGGAATCAAAGTATCCACCTCCTTCCGAAGTTGGAGGAGCGATGAATCCTTAATGGACAACTGCAACTGGAGCTCCCTGACTGTTTTCTGGAGCTGATATCGACCTCGATCTGATGCCCATCCGGTGTGTCGGACTCTGGAGTGTTGTGAGGGCTATCAGATCAGGCCGATCTGGTAGGTGAATCGATATGGGGCGATGAGTAACGCAGGCACCTGCAGCAACGAACGTCATGAGAGGTTACAAGACGATCAGGTGTACAAGGCAAGTACATGGCGAAGGTGGACTCGAAGATCTGTCCATCGGTGAAGTCCGCTTCTGAGAAGATCTAGGATGTGGTGAGATCGGGTCGCTACCGTTGCGCGGCTATGACCAGACTCAGCGGCGGCTGTGGTGAAGCGGACTCAAGAATTTTGGTCGCTTTGTGTCAGCAGCACGCCGATCGGCTTATCGGCGATCGGATTGGTGAAAATCAAGGAAGAGTTTGGGCCAATCGTGTGCGAGAGGTGTCAAGAACACGGATTTTGGTAAGTCACATGATATGGCGTGTACTTACATATTTTTTATGTTTGTACATATTGGGGGCCATAGGGGGATAGTTTTGGTTAGTCGTTAATTTTTAGTCTTTAACACTCAACAAGAAGTCGTTTCTTCGCTCTACATCAGTCGCCTCTGCACGCCGCAGAGTGTTTGGAAGCAGAGGGTCGAGTAATCCCCTCTAGCTTGTTATACCCGGCCTGGACGCGTCACAGACGCACTTGGCCCGCCGGAAGTCCCTCGATGGGAGTAGGTATTCTTCGAATTTGTAAGCGCAGGTTACGCACGTTTGGAACGTGTAATCAAGTTATTTGATTTTTTCGTGGAGATATCGTTCGTGGAGTTTAACACGTTCTCATTGGATATCTATATTGGAGTATTGGACTTTTATTCTCGTATTGGTTGGTCTCTACGATCGATTGAGCGATCTGCCCTTGAAGTATATTTACTTGGAGTATAACTGGTCTACCCGTACCCAGGGTGAAGCGTTCCGCCCAGGGTACACTACCTAGCACGATCTCACGTTTTTAGATCTCAAGTCGATTCCCAGCACCGATCCACTGAGTGTGTAACCAGCCCATTCCATCGGGTACACAAGGTGAGATGACGAAATAATCGTACCAGGCGTCCTGTGCTGATGATCGGTCGTCTGCTAGCAGCGTACGATCAGATCGGATCGTACGCGAAGGTTCGCGGGGTACACCCCCCCCCCGTAAGTTGTAAGGCCGGGCACGATGGTGGTCAGATTCTCGACACTACGGTGTTCGATTTTGAACTTGACTCCACCACAAAAAGTGTTTGATCCTGGGCGCATCTATTAAAAGGACCAGCGCGCAATTGGCATCGCCAGATGAGTAGAGTTACTCGATCAAGTTGGAAAAGTCTCTTGGATGAGTTTGAAGTTCAATACTGTGGAAGTGGTCAGTCGGCATCCCGCCAGTATTATTACACGAAGCAGCGGTCGGATGAAAGCCCTATTGAGTATCCGCACCGGTTGAATGTGGCAGGACTGCGAGCCAAGTTTCCGATCAGGTATGGATCGCCTACGACCTTACGCGAGCATGTGAACCATTTTCTGGATACATTGGCTAATCACGAGCTCGATGATCAACTGGCACTTCTGCGGTTGGATACCGCTACGTGTCTGGAAGAGACGTTGCGGGCGTATGCACGCAATAGGTGGTACCAGCCAACAGCGGCGGTAGGTACCAGCCGATTCCGCCAGAAATTCGGAGATGATCGGGCACCTGCCCCGTCGCGAAAGCCCAAGGCAGTACGCGCGATCAAGGTGTCGTCTGGTAGTGAAGAATCAAGTGCCGACGACAGTGGAAGTGATGGAGATCAGCGCCGTTACATGATTGCTGCTATGCGCGATCAACCAGGGGCGCTCGATCAGCCTGGTGAGTCCCGATCGGGCAAACGAAGTGATTCAAGTGCAGTTGATCAAGGGGCGCTGAAAAAGTGCAGTCATTGTGGATCGATCAGGCACGATAATTTCCGTTGGTGGAAGCGCCTGACCTGTCTCAAGTGTGGCAAGAAGGGACATCCGACCGATCATTGTTTGTACGTCTGCCGAGCATGCAGCGAAGTTCACGATGCGGGCAAGTGCCCTATGAAAGAATTTTACAACCGCATCCGCCAGTGGTACAATCCCACCAAGCATGCTGGAATGTTGCCCAAGGAAGCTGAAGATTTGTTAAACTAGGACGCTCGCCAGGTTGGAATCCGGTACGCGACGAATCTGGTACGAGACGAGCGTTCTGGTTGGTGTATTTTTTCATATGTGGATAAGAATAGGGCTGATCAAGCAGCAGAAAGCGATAATGATAAATGTGATCAGCCTGATTTACCACGTTTGGCAAATTTCCGTATTGATGCGTTTTATCGGTTCCCGGTGATCATGGAAGTTGATTTACTTCCGGGTGAATCACGTGGATATTGGAAGTACCACTCGCCAAAGAAATGGTTCAAACAAGCGAAGGCGAGCGGAAAAATTAATAACGAACGAGCTACATCATTATTTGATTCTGGTGCCGAAGTGTCGATCATCGACTCAACCTTTGCTCGTAAAGGTGAGTTGTCAGATCGACACGAGTCAAACGCAAGAATGTGTCGGCATTGAAGAAAGTGCATACCTCACGGAGGGGCGCGCTAAAATCAATATTACGTTAGCAGCCTCGTTGGTTTATTATTTCCATGCATGGGTGGGCAAACTTGTTGGTCAAGATGCTATATTGGGTATGGATTTTATGATACCAGCTGGTGTTCGATTAGACGTCGCTCATGGTGCACTAAGTTTGCCTGATGAGGTGATCATACCATTAGAAGGACGTCGACAGTTGTACGGATCGAGTGGAAACTACATGAAACTCGATCAGTACGAACAGATCCCAGTAGGTAGATCTGCTGAGGTTCGAACTCGTGATCAACGGTTTCGAAAGAGTTGGATCACTCGTGGAAAAAATTGGGTCCCCACTATTACTAGTGGCGTGGGTAATTTACGGTATCTGCGTATTTCGAACGTCGTTGATCATCCGATCATCGTGCAAGAAGATACGATTTTAGGTATGTGGATGAACAAAGGTAACGTGCCCCGTCGCCCTGGATTTGTTTCGATAAGGTCTAATCGTTATAAGGAGTGGAAAAATCTCGCGTATCAAGCGTCTACCGATTCTGCATATGACGATCAAGAAAGTGTCGATCAAGGTCCCTTAGTCGAGAAGAAGGAGTATCCTACTCCTCAAAGTATTTTAGTACGACCTACAAACCCGATCGTCACATATGTAGCATTGGTAACCGGAGGGTCGCAAAAGGTACAAGAGGTACAAGAGCGGTGCGATCCGGAGACGGGGGTGAAAGGTCCGACCTTGGATCACGGGGTTGAAATACCTATTACAAGAGATACGCCTGGTTAAGATATGCGTGATCACCCCGTCTCAGACGATCATAGCGAATTTGGTGTAATCCCTATCGATGATCAAGTTTGCTACCATGAAGGCGGAGATTTGTACGTGGAAGAGTTGGAGAAGCAGGTAGCTACGTTGCCTGAAGTGTCTGCAAGTACCGAAGAGGTGACTAAACATGATTTGCAAGTCGGAGATGCCTTGGTCAACACTGCAGAAGAAATTGATCAGCTTCGCGATATAATTTGGGCGAAAAAACATCTGTTGATAGGTTAAGGGAACACGCTACCTCCTGCTGCACGTGGAGTTGTTTGTGATATAGATGTAAGCAATGCGCGACAGATCGCCCAAAAGTGTCGAAAGGTGGCTCCACAATTTCGCGAGAAGTTATCGGCTTTGATCAAAGGGCTATTGGCTACCAAGATCATTCAACCGTATACGTCACCCTGGGCATCACCTATAGTGATCATTGTAAAAAAGAACGGGGTTGATATTCATTCATGTATCGACTATCGCGCGGTGAAAACTCACGCGCCTGATGGTATATCCAATGCCCCTGATTTCTGATCTACTCGAAGATTTGGATAAAGCGCTGTGGTTTTGCTCTTTGGATATGGCGAGCGGTTTTTGGGTTGTATCTATGACCTATCGAGCGCGTCAGATTTCGGCGTTTGTCACTCCGTTTGGATTGTTCGAATGGAATAGGATGCCGTTTGGCCTAAAGAATGCTCCGCAAATCTACCAGCGGTTGATTGATAACGCATTATATGGGTATCTCAAGGTTTAGGACGGTGCTGACGAATCGGATGATGTATTTACGGTGGGAGAGCCCGACCAAACACCGGGTCCGTCGGTACTGCAACGGCGATCATATATCGATGATATTTTGATCCCGGCACTTACCTGGACTACCATGTGTGACAAGGCGCATCGTTTGTTGTAGAAGTGCGATCAATGCAATTTATCGATCAGCGTAGCCAAATCGTACTGGGGGCGAAGTGAAGTTCCTTATTTAGGGCATCATGTCTCTAGCCGAGGTTTGGAAACAAATCCGAAAAATTTGGATGATCTGATTGATTTGCCTTTCCCTGGCATCTTACGGGCCTTGCAATCGTTTTTGGGAAGTTTGAACTACTACCGTCGGTTTATCGAAGATTTGGCGATCTATGCCGCTGTGATCTACGAATTAAGGGAAATGGATTAGCAAGAGTTAAAGAGCCGATCGTTGAGCAAGGATAATTCGGATAATGAGGGCGATCGATTAATCAGGGCAAAAGTAGCATTCAGAATTAGGGATAGAATATTGCTTCAGCCCCAACCCTGCGCCACTTTGATCAGAATGAAACGCCGGTGATCGTGGTTTACGCCAGCAAATGGGCGGTATCCGCCGCGATGGTATAAGAACATGATCAAATGTACTGTCCCGTCGCATTCGCCAGACGAACACTGAAGAGCGGTGACCTGAATTACAGCCTTGTTGAAAAGGAAGTTCTTGCGCTTCTGCGGGTTTTGGATCTTTACTTCACGATGCTGGTCGGAAAGACGATCACTGTCTTGTCACGTTTATCGACGTTGAAATGGTTACTAACATCCAACGGGCTAGACGGACGGCTGGGCAGATGGGCTGCGAACTTATCACAATGGGACCTCGAGATCAAGAAATGTGTACAGGGAGAAGAGGAGGTACTGGGGCGTTAGCTGCAAGTATCACTCCTCGCACCGAAATCGATGAAGCACTGATTGCGGTCGCACCGAAAAAGCGACCGCGACAGATTATTGAAGTACCACCTCCTACGGTTGAGAAAGGCGAAGAACTCTACGGGATTAGTTTCGATGGATCTGCAAGTGTCAAGCGACGTGTGGGTGCGTTCGGCGCTATCGTATGGAAATTACCGGAGTGGAAGATTATGACCGCGGTAGTCGATCATGCCCCTGATATCAAGGTGAACGAAGAGGAATACCATGGATTTCTTTTAAGTTTGGACATACTGTCGCGATATCCCAAAGGAAGGATGATCGTGTGTGGAGATTCGAATTTGGTATTCAGGCAAATGCGCGGTGAAGTAGAGTGTAAAGATCCGCGATTGCAAGTGTTGCAACAGCGTGCGTTTAACCTCCTTCGCGAATGGACCAATCATGATCTGGTGCATGTTAAAAGAGAGTGGAATAAGAGTGCAGATCATATCACCACTATGGTCATGAAGGGTGGAACAAGATGTAGATTGATGACAAGAAACAGCTGGAGGAATTGGCCGATCTCAACCGATTGTCAGAAGTGATCACGTGGAATGAAGATCCCACTGCCCCACAAGTGCTAGTGACTACACGATCACGTAACCTCCGTCAGCCGCGACCTTTAACGTGGCCCGATATATCGATAGACGGGATAAGGGCGGAACGGATGAAAAATCGCAGGACGAAGAGAAATGGATTCATGATTTGCGAAGTTATCTGTATGGTGACGTCTCACAATTGAGCGCAGACGAGGTAAAGGATTGCGCGAAAATTGCCGATAGCTACGATGTCGACGAACAAGGATTGCTGATTTACTGTGGGAATATGGCTAAAGAAAAAGCCAGCGATGACAAAGATGTCAATACGATCGACACTCTTCGATTAAGCTGGTCTTACCCGAGACCCTACATGCAGATGTCCTCCACCACTATCATGAGAGCTTGGAAGGAGGACACCAAGGAATAGGGCGTACATATCGGCGGATCAGGCGATACTTCCATTGGCGTGGTCTATTCCTAAGTGTACAAAGATTTGTTGGACAATGCGTAGATTGCGAGACGGGGAAAGGCAAACCTACGATCGAGGGCATGTCGCCGGGGAATATCGAGGCTACGTACCCATTCCAAGTGATAGCCATGGATCATATCCCGTCACTACCCCGATCGACGGATGGACATACTGAACTGCTGATTTGGACGGATCTGTTCACGGGTATGGTGATCGCGAAAGCTGGATCGTCCCGCACAGCGCGGAAAGTCGCCGGAAATTATGCAGAATCTTTATTTCGACGATTTGGGGCTAGTGAGGTGATTAGGCATGACAGAGAGCCCGGTTTTATGTCGGAAGTATTTCGCGCGTTCAAAAAAATCGTGGGACAACGTCAGAGTGCCACTATGGCATACCGTCCACAGGCGAACGGCAAGGCGGAAAGGACGGTGCAGACGATTAAACGTGAAATCAAGATGTATGTATCAGATATCGGCCAGAAAGATTGGAGCTTGTATGCAAAACGTCTGGTATTCGCGCTGAACTCGACCCCTGGTTGCATTTGCGGAGAGACACCATTTTATTTGGCGTATGGGTGAGATCCGCGATCGTCGTTGGAATCGACATTACAACTGGGTGGAATTCGGCGTAAAGACCGAGATGATCGTCCGTGGAGATATAAGTTGCGGAAAGACTACATATACGTCCGCGACCAAGTGAGCACTCGATTGCATCAAGCGATAGCCGAGAGATCTGAGAAGCACAATGATCAAGTGACACCACACAAGATCGAAGCTGGATCAAGGGTCTGGTTATATCTCGATTGGGTGAAAGAAGGGTTCGAGAAGAAACTGGCGCATATGTGGCATGCACCCTTCAGAGTCGATGAGGTGATCGGTAATCATGCGGCGAGATTGGTTACAGCTGGCACCGACTATCGTATGTTCCCAGTAGTGCACCTGTACAAGTTGAAATTGGTCAAGGAATTTCCAGATCGCCCTACTACTGCGCTAACAGTTGGAATAGAGGATCGTTTTGACTTCGATGAAGCTTTGTTACCCGGAGACAGCTAGGAAAGGACGCTAGATCCAGATGAATTTGAAGCTAATCGTATCACCGATGTCCGATATGGTCGAAAGACTAGGTATGGAAGGACATTACGCAAATATTAAGTATACTGGAAAGGTTATGCCGAGCCGTCGTGGGTAGACGAGGCAGATCTGAACTGTGATGCTCTGATCAAAGACTTCGAAAGAAAGAGTATCAACAGACATCGGTTTGACGTAATGCAAGTGGACGAAGAGTCCAACTATGCGTGATCAGCGGAATGATCATGGAATTACGATCGAAGAACCTCAGATTGAAGAAAATGATTGGTGAAACTCACAATGGATGAAGAAATGATGAATGAATTGAAGTGGTGTGTTTACGATGGATATTGCGAGACATGGTGATGGAGCAACGACAGATGAGACGACGGAATACCAATTTATATTATGCATTGAAAAGTAAGGAAGCAACAGTGGGAAATGACATGATTAAGAGTGTTTATTGATTGAAGAAGAAACAATCAACCGACTAATAAGACCAGAAGAGCTTGCGACGAATACGAGGAATTTTACGGCCAGGGTGGCTTTCGGGGGGAAAACGATATTGAACCCGCCAAGGTTCAAAGTCATCAACCTCCCTCAACGCATCCAATAGGGTCCGAGGTGGCGGGTACGAAAGGAACCCGGGGTACCACGCCCCCTCGATGGCCGGGGAATACTTCAAGGTACGGTTTCGATCACAATGGGTGATCGACGGGTCCAGGAAAATATCGAGATCACACCTCCCGTCGATCATTCCCCGCAGTACAAAGTCCACAACCCTCTTCCATGTCGCCCCGGCACGACTTCTGCGTTGGCGTCGATCGTTGTAATAGTCCCGGAAGAAGTCATCAGTATTGCGAAGGCCTTTCGCGATGGGGAGGTAATGCGTCGACTCCCAGATCGCCAGCGTGTGATGGTCGAGAAACGACCGGTACTTCGTTTCAAAGTCGGCGAACCAGACGACTGAGCGGAAAGAAATGGGCGGCAGCATAGTCGTGAAAACGCCCCAAGGGCATTGAGAATATAAAAGCTCCACTTCCGGCTGGGTGGTCAAATGACTAAACCACGAATCATCCGGAGGGGCATGCACGGCGGCCGGGAACAACTATCCTGCAGGGCGGGTCAAGTAGTCAAAGACCACTTGAGCCGTGACGCTGCGCAGATCGAACCCACCGAGTTGATCTGGAGTCCACGGCAGGATGTCGGCGTCACTGGAATCATCGGGCACCGCGATCAACGTCTTGAAATCACCCGTACGAGGAAAAAGAGACCCGGCAGAGCCTTGATCAGGTAAATCCTCGCTCCCGAACTCGCTAATTGTGAGAGTAGAGGGAATGGAAGCGATCGGGTGAGGAAATCCGCCTTCATCATCCTGATCAGGACTTGGGGGATCATCGTCCTCCGTCTTCGCCTTTGAAATGGGGGAAAGGAGGTGTGGCCGCTTCGACCGAGAGGAAGATCGGGAACTCTGAATACGTCTTTTAGGCGAAGGGGCGGCGCGGCTGATCGAGCCGTCTGGAGAAGAAGCGGATAGGCCAGCCGGCGATGTGGCTTGATCAGAACCTGTCGGAGGGGTACGGGCAGCCGGTGTGATCTGCATCCGCAACGACATACGAGCCAACTGGGACCGAAGGTCCGAGTGAAACGAGCGCAATTGCATGACTTCGTCTTGAGACTGTTGCAGTTGATTGCGTAGCGTGTTGAGTTCTGCGGAAACTTGATCGAAGCGGCATTGCACGGTGAAAAGCTCTTCTCTAGCTGAGAATATGCGGCTTATAGATCACCCAGCTCAGCTTGGAGGTCAGACACTCCCTCGACCCGGTCGGATAGTTCCTGCGTATGGGCCACGATGGCGGTATACTCGTCCATCTTCATGCAATTGGACTTGCTCTTCCTTCGGAGGCGATTATATTGGTGTTTGCGCCTATCAATCTCGGCGGTGAGCTTGAACGCCTGTTAGACCAAGCGCTGATTCCTAGAAGCAGCCCGATCGAGTTCCTTTTGTAACTTGGCCGTGCGTTGCTGAAGCTGATCCAGCTCTTGCGCTTGATCATCGATGGTGTCCTCATGCACTGATGGCAGATAGCGATCACGGTCACGACGGCTCCCCAGATCCCGGATCCGGTCGCGTTGATCAACCATGGTTTTTTCTTGATCGGCCACAGCATTTTCGACGGTCTTCTACTTAGTCTGGAGATCGTTGACTGAAGTGTCAACGAAGTGACGCAATGGCTTAAGCTGTTTGAAGGCGGCCCGCTTGATCTCGGCCTCTCGATCCACCACGGCATGTTTGGCACGAGCAACCTGCTGCCGAAGCATCGCGATAGTGTATTCGATCATCGCGAGAGAGTCGGATAACATGGCGATCTGTTCATCGCGCACGTGGAGGGCCTCTTGTAAGCTGTAAGCCTGATTGATGGCGGCGATCGCCTGATCAGATGCGGCTCGAAACAGGGCAGGATCGTTGGCGGTGTTCGCCGGTTTGCCGTCCGTTATCGCTTGCATGATGGAAATGCATGAATGCCTGATCGAGACAGCTTGATCGTACATGCCACGTTGGTGGAGGATGAACGTTGGATCGCGAGGGGAATACCACTAGCGGTAACGGCCTGACATATTGGGACCTGATCGGCGGGAGAAGGGGCAGAGTGATGGGTGATGATTACCAGGTCAATAAAGTCATGATTGATGGGTGTGGACAAATCGACCAACGGTAGCATGATCCACGATATCCAACGGCATGATCGACCCTCGCCCCATCCGCTGTACGGATGGGACGAGGCTCAGGGGCGGCTGTCGTAAAGGGTGCTATAATTGTGCCTAATTAGGGGACTAATTAGGGGTATGATTGCGGGCACAAATTGGATACGTAATTGTATACGATTGTGTGTGTCACGGTGTATACAGTTGAGTGTACAACCGTGGTGCACATAGTCAGGACATAGACGGGGCATGGGAAGATGGGACGATTACGTACAGTTACTCAGCGAACACCAAAGAACACCGACGAAGGACGGAGGAATCAGGTCGACTGGTGGACGGAGGACGCTGGAATGGACGGTTCTGATTGGCTGAAATTAAGGAAATGGTAGATCTAAGGCTTTAAGCAATAATAAAGTTCTCCTTTTGCGTACGAACGAACAGATCACTTCAGGGACGGCACATTTGCGCCTACATTACTAATAAATACCTCTACGTCCCGGGTGGGAGCACTTATTGCGTTTTTGGCCCACCGGTAGGCGTAGAGTTTTAGAACTGACCCCGCAACTCTTTTTTTTGGTCTTGGGAGCGTGATTGAGCAGTGCTCTCAACTCTCCCCGTTTGGTTCGCGTTTGGCCCCTAGCGTTTGGCTGCTGTAAGCGCCCCACGGGAACTCTAGGTGGATTAAGTGAAATTTACCCTCCCTCCTAGGTCTAGGCTAGGAATACAGATATTTGGGTGTTCCTTTAGCTGTTTAAGACTTCAGAGGCTCCATGATCGGTAACTGAAGACTTCCGCTGCCTGATCAAGTACCCCCTTCGCCGATCAACACCTGATCGACACTCTGCAACTCGCGACCCGCGATCAACAACTCGCAGATCCCGCCAACTGGTGCCTGAACGACTTTTAGCACTTGATCAAGCCTGATCAAGTCTGTGCGGTGAAGTGGAGTCTTTATTTACAGCATGAAGAAGGTGATCTGCGGCATTTATTAATTCATGGTGTATTTTTCACACCAAACTCTACACGTTAGCACGATGACGCTTTTTACGCTGGTGATTTCTTCAAACACTTAAACATTATTGTCAAAGATTGTGTCATGCCTTCAATAGGTGAACAACATAAACACTTAGTGTATCATGGTGTTAGTAGTGCGATGTTTCTGTCTTCTAGCAAGATGCTTCTATCCACCACTAGCACCAAGTGATGCTTCTCGCACTTTCACAATGTCTTGGCAAAGTTGTTTTGGGCTCTAGCATCACGGCAGTGACGCTAACGCTAAGTTGAGCGTCTTCAACTCCATAAATTTTCAGCAACTAGGTGCACTAGTGCACACGAGATAACAGAGCAACCAGATTATGGAAATATACCATCAGCAACACCACTGAAAGACAAGACATAGGCAAAACTTACCAGCACAACGGCGTATTCATACAGATCGGCAGAACAAACGAAAAGTCATGCGCCCTCGGATTCATAATTCAACACCAAATGGCGCTAGGGCACACAAGATAACAGAATAACAAGACCATGGAAACAAACCATCAGCAACGCTACATAGAGATAAGACATAAGCGCAATGTAGCCGGTGCGTATACGCACGGTGCGGCTAGCGCACAGAGGAAGACTTTCCTTCAAGCGGCGTTCGCCGCTACTTAGCCGATACGCCCTTAAAAAGGGCTTAGTAGGAACGAGCTCTCCTACTCGGGGCGAAGATTCCCGGGTTTGTTTACTATAGCCTTTCTTAACGCCTTAACGGCAAGGCTCCCTTACTAAGGGTGTAGATAAAGGGAGGGCTCTCTTTGCGCTACTGCACTCACTACACGCGCGACCGGTCGAGGTCGTGCGTCTGTAAGTGATAGAGTGAAACGTAAACTTAATGTATATTTAATATATAATTATCCTAAATTAATTTAAACTAATGTAAACTATATTTAATACTAAGTAGAACTTACCAAATTCGTAACTAGCTAAATGTAGTGTACACCACCTGTGTACCGACGCGTGGATGGCTGACACGCCACCCCCAAGGGCTCCTGCCCTGATTGGTTAAAAAAACAATGGGCCAAAACCCTTCGAACCGGTCAATACTGACCCCAACCGTAGTGTACCCACGTACACCACCAACTAAATGTGACTCGAATGTAACCCTGTTACCCGCAACTTACCATCCCAACAGCGGATTCATACACAGCGGCAGAGTCAACGAAAAGTCATGCGCCCTCGGCTGCTCAAGCTGATCGGCTTGATGTTCCTCTTTGTTCTCAAGTGGTTAAGTATTTTATTTTGGATGAGCAATTTCGACCAATCATCATCGACCTGCGACGGCCGGATCGCGAGGCAAGTCTGATCAATCAAGTTACAGAGGGTGTGACGGCCAGATCGCGACGGCCAGATCGTGATGGCAAATCTGATCAATCAAGTTACAGAGGGTGCGACGGCCAGATTGCAACCGCAAATCTGATCAATCAAATTACAGAGGATTGCGACGGCCCCAGAGTCCAGTATTGAAGTCAGCGCTGAAGTAACCAAGAAGTAGTGGGTGAGAAAAGTAATTGACTTTGATGTAGAAGTTGATAATACTTAATAGAGCGAAATTTCTCTTGAAGTACAGAGATCTCTGGCGGCCCTAAAAAGCCTTCTTTTCTATTCAATACAAAAACCAAGTGTAATACAAGGAATTTGTTGAGCACACGTCCTAACAAGTGGAGCAGCAGCCGGTTGAAGCGCACTAGTGTTGGGAGCAGCCCGGCGCCGCCTTTGGAAGTGTGTCTCCAGTGTGTTTTATTGATTTGTTTCTTCTGGCGGAAGTATTAAGTACCCGGGAAGTAAAGCAAGGAGGAATATCTTATTACCTCTTTGTGTTGTTGATTAAGTGGATTTATCATAATTTTCAACTCCTTCACGACATCTGATCACAGCTGATCAACTACTTTTATCACATGATCAAGCCTGATCAAGTCTGATAACAGCTGATCAACGTCTTTCAGAACTGGATCAAGCCTGATCAAGTCTGATCAGAGCTGATCAACGTCTTTCAGTACCTGATCAAGGCTGATCAATTCTGATCACTGCTGATCAACGACTTTTAGCGCCTTCCCAAGCCTGACCACTGCTGATCAACCCTGATCACACCTGATTCGAGCTTGATTGTACTTGATCACGCCTGATCAGCACATAGGTCAACTCGTTACAAGTTCTCCCAATCCTGAATCAAGGAATTGTCGTGTTTAAATCCTCGCCACCTGGAGAGCGACCCACGCCCAAGCCATCGGGTACACAAGGTGAGCAGAAACACAAGCAGTCAAGGACAACCGGAGGGCCCCCTTCGTTAGTAGGCAGTCCGGGCGCCGTGGTACCACCTGATCAAGCCTCAAAAACTTTGATCAGCCGCTCCACCACACAATCGTACACGATTACGTACCCAATTTGTGTCCGCAGTCAGTCCCCTAATTAGGCCCAAAATTAAGCCCTTAATTAGGCAAAAATTTGTAGCACACTTTACTACACAACTACAATGCTCACGTTCCCCTTAGCGAGCTTCCTGGTCGCATTGAGCTGAGGAACACGACCATCTTCTACCTTCCTCCAAACACGACCTCAAAGCTGCAGCCATGCGACACTGGGATCATCCGCAATCTGAAGGCTTATTATAGCCGGCGCTTCAACTCGCTTCTTGTAACTGGGTTACATTCGAGTCACATTTAGTAGGTGGTGTACGTGGGTACACTACGGTTGGGGTCAGTTTTGACAGGTTCGAAAGGTTTTGAATCATTGGTTATTTTAACCAATCGGGGCAGGAGACGTCGCGATCTGGCCGTCGCACCCTCTGGAACTTGAATTATCAGTTTTGACATCGCGATCGGGCTGTCACGATCTGTCCGTCGCGATCTGTCCGTCGCGATCTGTCCGTCGCACCCTCTGCAACTTGATTGATCAGTTTTGACATCGCGATCTGGCCGTCACGATCTGGCCGTCGCACCCTCCGGAACTTGATTGATCAGCTTTGAAATCGCGATCTCGACATCGCAATCTGGCCGTCACGATCTGGCCGTCGCACCCTCTGGAACTTGATTGATCAGTTTTGACATCGCGATCTGGCCGTCACGATCTGGCCGTTGCACCCTCTGGAACTTGATTGATCAGCTTTGAAATCGCGATCTCGACATCGCAATCTGGCCGTCACGATCTGGCCGTCGCACCCTCTGGAACTTGACTGATCAGTTTTGACATCGCGAACTGACTGTCACAATCTGGCCGTCGCGATCTGGCCGTCGCACGCTCTGGAACTTGATTGATCAGCTTTGAAATCGCGATCTCGACATCGCAATCTGGCCGTCACGATCTGGCCGTCGCACCCTCTGGAACTTGACTGATCAGTTTTGACATCGCGATCTGACTGTCACAATCTGGCCGTCGCGATCTGGCCGTCGCACGCTCTGGAACTTGATTGATCAGCTTTGAGATCGCAATCTCGACATCGCGATCTGGCCGTCAAGATCTGGCCGTCGCACCCTCTGGAACTTGATTGATCAGCTTTGAAATCGCGATC
>CM047585.1:1835180-1846797 GCA_026184515.1 Peronosclerospora sorghi | reverse complement strand
GTTCTGATTGGTGGATATTAGGTAATTGGTAGTTCTTAGGATTTAAGCAATAAAAAGTTTCTCCTTTTGCGTCCAACCTCATAGGACATCCCCGGGAAGGCAACTTTGTGCCTCCCACTAATACAACACACCTCTACGTCCCGGGCGGGAGCACCTTGTGCGCTTTTGGCCCACCGGCAGACGTAGAGTGTCGAGAACTCACCCCGCAACTCCGCCCGCTGTGTCAGCGGTTCATCAGTAAAGGTTTTTGGTTTTGAGAGTGTGATTGAGCAGTGCTCTCACCTCTCCACGTTTGGTTCGCGTTTGGCCCCTAGAGTTCGGCTGCTGTAAGCGCCCCACGAGAAATATAGGTGGATTAAGTAAAATTTAACCCCCCCTCCCTTGTAGGTCTAGGCTATGAATACAGATATTTGGGTGTCCCTTTAGCTGTTGAAGACTCCAGAGGCTCCGTGATCAGGCACTGAAGACTTCCACTTCCTGATCAAGTACCCCCTTCGCCGATCAACACCTGATCGACACTCTGCAACTCGTGACCCGCGATCAACAACTCGCAGATCGCACCAACTTGTACCTGAGCGACTTTTGGCACCTGATCAAGTCTGATATCAGCGGATCAACTACTTTTCGTGTCTGATCAAGCCTGATCAAGTATGATCTCGGCTGATCAACTACTTTTGGTGCTTGATCAAGCCTGATCAAGTCTGATCACAGCTGATCAACTACTTTTAGTGCCTGATCAAGCCTGATCAAGTCTGATCACAGCTGATCAACGACTTTAGGTGCCTGCCCAAGCCTGATCACTGCTGATCAAGACTGTTCGCACCTAATTCGAGCTCTATTATACCGGATCACGTCTGATGATCAGCACCTCGATCAACTCATTACAAGTTCCCCAATCTTGCATCAAGGAATTGCCGTGTTTACATCTCCGCCAACTGGAGAGCGACCCTTGCCTAAGCCGTCGGGTACACAATGTGAGCAGAAACACAAGCAGTCAAGGACAACCGGAGGACCCCCTTCGTTAGTCTGCAGTCCGGGCGCCGTGGTACCGCCTGATCAAGCGTCAAAAACTTTGATCGGCCGCTCCACCAGAATGGTGCGCGTGCCCGGATCTTTGGGCGACGCGGGATATCACCGCGATTCTACGCAAGATGGCGCTGATGCGGAAGTGAAAACGGAAGCAGAAGCAGAAGTGAAGATAAAGGTGGAAAAGGAGGAGGATGTTGTGACGATGGAAGGCAGTTCGCCGTCGTCATGCCTGAAGAAGAAAGGAAATGCTGATCATCAGGACCTGGGGAGGAATCTTGATGAGATAAAGGAGTAGAAGCCTCAACCACCTCCCGAGGCTCCTTCGGGAGCCCATGCGGATCATAACGCAAGTTATGATCCGCCAAAAATATGTGTCTATAATGATCCGGATTGGGATCCGGTGTCAAAGTATTACAATACCGACCAGCCGAAGGTGTTGATGAAGGCGCCTGGGTCGGAGAGCGACGAAAGTCGATCAAGTACGCCACCAACGGAAGCCGATCTGGTGAGGACGTTTTACCGAAAGGTTTATAAAGGAAAACTGGAAGATTTCTTATTGACGAATTCCATCATGAGCCTACTTGGGGTCATGATCAGCGGGAAGCTGAACGGACCGGTCGATAAGCCAGTTACGGATGGGAGGGACAAGCTCACGATCGTACTGAGGCTAACACGCCTGATCAAGCAGGCAGGTCTGATGTCAGGCGCCTACGATGATGAAGAGGTGTTTGATCAGGATCCAGAAGATCTGTCAGAAGCTACCCAGCAATTGTTTCATTTTTTTCCATCTATCGTGGGCCAAACCACTAAGTTGGAACCCTCGCACTCTCCGTTGAAGATTGAAGCAGGTTCTTCAAACAACGCAGCAGAACACACGGGACCATCGTTCTACGAATCTTCCCCTTCCGAAGGCGATGAATTTGAAGCGGAGTCGAGTAGTGCCGGGAGTATAGAGCCCAAGATCACCAGGATGACAGTTGCCAGAAGGATGAATCCAAGTTTTCGACTGTCAAGATGGAACCTCAATCGATCAAAGCAGAAGATGATCAAGTATCGCAAAGTCCACAGCTGCAGACATTCTTTGATAAGACTATGGAGAAGTTTCTGGCCGAAGAAAGGCGCAAGCTGACACCCGGAGTCGTCGGCGGGAAAAACCGCCAGCTAAAGACAGTAAGAACTGCGTTGATCAAGGACGTTGACATGGAATCTGTGCATTCACTTCGTAAGCAGCACTAGAAGCCAGAAAGATCGGCAACGGTCAAGGACGTTGACATGGAATCAGTATACTCGTTCCATGATCAAAGATCCCAGAGCGAGTATATTGACCCAGATGAGCCGGTAACACTACCACGACGATCCACCGTTGCGTCCGAACACACTGGGATGCCTGATCAACAGACGATCCCCATGATTAGAATGTCTGCGATCAGTTAACTAAAAGAATTTTTGGGAAAGAAAGGGGATGAAGATCAAGCGCGAAATTGGATTAGTCGCCTCAAGTCTGCATTTATGCGGGATCAAGCTTCTGATCCTGAAAAGTGTCTGATCCTAGGCGATCTACTAAAAGGACCAGCGCGCAATTGGGATTCGTCAGCTGAGTAGAAGCACTCGATCAAGTTGGAAAATCTTGTGGATGATTTTGAAGTGCAATATTCTGGAAGTGGACAATCGGCATCCCGCCAGTACTATTACACGAAGCAGCGGTCGAATGAAAGCCCAATCGAATATCTGCACCGGTTGAATGTGGCGGGATTGCGAGCCAAGTTGCCGATCAGGGATGGATCGCCTACGACTTTACGTGAACATGTGCAGCATTTTTTGGATACATTGGTCAATCGCGAGCTCGCTGATCAACTGGCGCTTTTGCGGTTGGACACCGCGGCAGACCTGGAAGAGACATTGCGGGCGTATGCACGCAATAGGTGGTACCAGCCAACAGCGGCCGTAGATACCAGCCGATTCCGCCAGAAATTCGGCGATGATCGGGTACCTGCCCCAGCGCGAAATCCCAAGGCAGTACGTGCGATCAAGGTGTCGTCTGGGAGTGAAGAATCAAGTGCCGACGACAGTGGACGCGATGGAGATCAGCGCCGTTACATGATTGCTGCTATACGCGACCAACCAGGGGCGCTCGATAAGCCTGGTGAGTCCCGATTGGGTAATCGAAGTGATTCAAGTGCAGTCGAACAGGGGGCGGTGAATAAATGCAGTCATTGTGGGTCGATCAGGCACGATAAGCGTTGTTGCTGGAAGCGCCTGACCTGTCTCAAGTGTGGAAAGAAGGGAGATCCGTGCCGATCATTGTTTATACGTCTGTAGAGCATGCGGCGAAGCTCACGATGCTGGCAAATGCCCTATAAGGGAATTCTACAATCGCATTCGTCAGTGGTACAATCCTACAAAGCTTGCCGGAATGTTGCCCAAGGAACTGAAGATTTGTTAAGCTAGGACGCTCGCCAGGTTGGAATATGGTACGAGACGAGCGTTCTGGTTTGTGTATTTTTGCATATGTGGATAAGAAGAGGGCTGATCAAGCATCAGAAAGAGATAATGATAAATGTGATCAGCCTGATTTACCACGCTTGGATAATTTCCATATCGATGAGTTTTCTCGGTCCCCGCTGATCATGGAGGTTGATCTACTTCCAGGTGAATCGCGCGGATATTGGAAATACCAATCTCCAAAGAAATGGTTTAAACTAGCCAAGGCGAGTGGTAAAATCAATAAAGAACGTGCCACGCTATTATTTGATTCTGGTGCTGAACTGTCGATCATCGACTCAACCTTTGCTCGTAAGGTGAGTTGTCAGATCGACACAAGTCAAACGCAAGAATGTGTCGGCATTGGAGAAAGTGCATACCTCACGGAGGGGCGCACTAAGATCAAGATTACGTTAGCAGGCTCGTTGGTTTATTATTTCCATGCATGGGTGGGCAAACCTGTCGGTCAAGATGCTATATTGGGTATGGATTTTATGATACCAGCTGGTGTTCGATTAGACGTCGCTCATGGTGCACTAAGTTTGCCTGATGAGGTGATCATCCCATTAGAAGGACGTCGACAGTTGTACGGATCGAGTGGAAACTACATGAAACTCGATCAGTACGAACAGATCCCAGTAGGTCGATATGCTGAGGTCCGAATTCGTGATCAGCGATCTCGGAAGTTGTGGATTACTCGGGGAAGAAATTGGGTCCCCACCATCACTAGGGGCGTGGGTAATTTACGATACCTGCGTGTTACGAACGTCGTCGATCATCCGATCATTGTGCAAGACGATACGATTTTAGGTATCTGGATGAACAAAGATGATGTGCCCCGTCGCCCAGTATTTGTTTCGATAGGGTCTACTCGCTACAAGGAGTGGAAAAATCTCTCGTATCAAGTGTCTACCGATTCTGTGGATGAAGATCAAGAGAGTGTTGATCAAGGTCCTTAGTCGAGAAGAGGGAGTACCCCACTCCTCGAGGTATTATAGTACGTCCTACGGACCCGATCGTCACATCTGTGGAATTGGTAACCGGAGGTTCGCAAAAGGTGCAAGAGGTGCAAGCGCGGTGCAATCAGAAGCCGAGTACTAAAGGTCCGACCATGGATCACGGAGTTGAACAACCTCTTAAAAGAGATACGCCTAGTCAAGATACGCGTGATCACCCTGTCTCAGCCGATCCTAGCGAAGTTGCTGTAATCCCTATCGATGATCAAGTTTGTTACCATGAAGGTGGAGATTTGTATGTGGAAGAACTGGAGAAGCAGCTTGCTACGTTGCCCGAAGTATCTGCAAGTACCGAAGAAGTAACTAGGGACGATTTGCTAGTCGGAGACCCCTTGGTCAACACGACGGAAGAAATTAATCAGCTTCGCGATATAATTTGGGCGAAGAAACATCTGTTGATTGGAAAGGGGAACGCACTACCTCCTGCTGCACGTGGAGTTGTTTGTGATATCGATGTAGTCAATGCTCTCCCGATCACCCAAGAGTCTCGTAAGGTGGCTCCACAATTTCTCGAGAAGTTATCGGCTTTGATCAAAGGGCTATTGGCTACCAAGATCATTCAACCGTCTACGTCACCCTGGGCATCGCCTATAGTGATCATTGTGAAAAAGAACGGGGTTAATATTCGTCTATGTATCGACTATCGCGCGATGAGTCAACCCACGAGCCTGATGGTATATCCAATGCCCCTGATCTCTGTTATACTCGAAGATTTGGATAAATCGCTGTGGTTTTGCTCTTTGGATATGGCGAGCGGTTTTTGGGTCGTATCTATGACCGATCGAGCGCGTCAGATTTTGGCGTTTGTCACTCCGTTTGGATTGTTCGAAAGGAATAGGATGCCTTTTGGTCTAAAGAATGCTCCGAAAATCTACCAGCGGTTGATTTATAACGCATTATATGGGTATCTCAAGGTTAAGGACGGTGCTGACGAATCGGATGATGTATTTACGGTGTGAGAGCCCGACCAAACACCGGGACCGTCTGTACTGCAGCGGCGATCATATATCGATGATATTTTGATCTCTGCACCTACCTGGACTACCCTGTGTGACAAGGTGCATCGTTTGTTGGAGAAGTGCGATCAATGGAATATATCGATCAGCGTGGCCAAATCGTACTGGGGGCGAAACGAAGTTCCCTATTTTGGGCATTATGTCTCTAGCCGAGGTTTGGAAACAAATCCGAAAAATTTGGATGATCTGATTGACTTCCTTTTCCTGGCACCTTATAGGCCATGCAATAGTTTTTGGGGAGTTTGAACTACTACCGTCGGTTTATCGAAGATTTCGCGATCTATGCCGATGTGCTCTACGAATTAAGGGAAATGGATTATCGAGAGTTAAAGAGCCGATCGATGAGCAAGGAGAATATGGATCAAGAAGGTGATCGATTAATCAGGGCAAAAGTAGCGTTCAGCATGCTGAAGGCGAAGATTGCGTCAGCTCCAACCCTGCGCCACTTTGATCAGAACAAAACGCCAGTGATCGTGGTTTACGCCAGAAAGTGGGCGGTATCCGCCGCGCTGGTACAAGAACATGATCAAGTGAATTATCCCGTGGCATTCTCCAGCCGAACGTTGAAGAACGGTGAGCTGAACTACAGCCCCGTCGAAAAGGAAGTTCTGGCGCTTCTACGGGTTTTGGATGTTTACTTCAAGATGCTGGTCGGAAAGACTATCACTGTCTTGTCGCGTTTATCCACGCCGAAATGGATACTAACATCCAACGGGCTGGACGGACGGCTGGGCAGATGGGCTGCGATCTTATCACAATGGGACCTCGAGATCAAAAAATGTGTACATGGAGAAGAGGAGGTACTGGGGGCGTTAGCTGCAAGTATCACTACTCGCACCGAAATCGATGAAGCATTGATTGCGATCGCACCGAAAAAGCAACCGCGGCAAGAGGATTGAAGTACCAACTCCTACGGTCGGAAAAGGCGAAGTACTCTACGTGATTAGTTTCGATGGATCTCCAAGTGTCAAGCGACGTGAAGGTTCGTTCGGCGCTATCGTATGGAAATTACCGGAGTGGAAGATTATGACCGCGGTAGCCGATCATGCACCTGATATCTCGGTAACGAAGCGGAATACCATGGATTGCTTTTAAGTTTGGACCTACTGTCGAGATACCCCAAAGGAAGGATGATCGTGTGTGGAGATTCGAATTTAGTAACCGGCAAATGTGCGGCGAAATAGAGTGTAAATATCCGCGATTGCAAGTGTTGCAACAGCGTGCGTTTAATCTCCTTCGCGAATGGTCGGATCATGATCTAGTGCATGTCAAAAGAGAGTGGAATAAGAGTGCAGATAACATCACCACTAGGGCTATGCAGGGTGGAACAAGATTTGAAATCGATGACGTGAAACAGCTGGAGGAATTGACCGATCTCAGCCGGTTTCCGGAAGTGATCACGTGGAATGAAGATCCCACTGCCCCGCAAGTACTAGTGATGACACGATCACGTAACCTACGTCAGCCGCGACCGTCAACGTGGCCCGATATATCTATAGCCGGGATAAGGGCGGAACGGGTGAAAAAGGCACAGGACGAAGAGAAATGGATTCATGATTTGCGAATTTATCTGTATGGTGACGTCTCACAATTAAGCGCAGACGAGGTTAAGTACTGCGCGAAAATTGCTGACAACTACGATGTCGATGAAAAAGGATAGCTGATCTACTGTGGAAACATGGCTAAAATAAAAGCCAACGATGACAAAGATGAACAAGACGATCGGCACCTTTCGATAAGCTGGTCTTACCCGAGACCCTACATGCAGATGCCCTCCACCACTATCATGTGAGCTTGGAAGGAGGACACCAAGGCATAGGGAGTACATATCAGCGGATCAGACGATACTTCCATTGGCGTGGTCTATTCCAAAGCGTACAAAGGTTTGTCGGACAATGCGTAGATTGCGAGACGGGGAAGGGCAAACCTACGATCAAGGGCATGTCGCCGGCGAATATCGAGGCTACGTACCCATTCCAAGTGATAGCCATGGATCATATCCCGTCACTACCCCGATCGACGGATGGACATACTGAACTGCTGATTTGGACGGATCTGTTCACGGGTATTGTGATCGCGAAATCTGGATCTTCTCACATAGCGCACAAAGTTGCCGAAAATTATGAAGAGTGTGTGTTGCGACGATTCGGGGCTAGCGAAGTGATCCGGCACGATCGTGAACCAGGTTTTATGCCGTAAGTATTTCGCGCGTTCAACAAAATTGTGGGACAACGTCAGAGTGCCACTATGGCATACCGTCCACAGGCGAATGGCAAGGCGGAGAGGACGGTGCAGACGATTACGGGAGAAATCAAGATGTACGTAGCAGATGCCGGCCAGAAAGATTGGAGCTTGTATGCAGAGCGGCGGGTATTCGCGCTGAACTCGACCCCCGATCGCATTCGTGGTGAAACACCATTTTTATTTGGCGTATGGGTGGGACCCACGATAATCGCTGGAATCGACATTGCAACTGGGTGGAATTCGGCGTAAAGACCGGGATGCTCGCCGGTGGAGATATAAGCTGCAAAAGGACTATCGTTACGCCCGTGATCAAGTGAGCGCTCGATTGCATCAAGCGATGGCTGAGCGAGCTGAGAAGCACAATGATCAAGTGACACCACACAAAATCGAAGCTGGATCAAGGGTATGGTTATACCTTGATCGGGTGAAAGAAGGGTTCGCGAAGAAAGTGGCGCACATTTGGCATGGACCCTTCAGAGTCGATGAGGTAATCGGTAATCATGCGGCGAGACTGGTTACAGCTGGCACCGACTATCGTATGTTCCCAGTAGTACACCTGTCCAAGTTGAAATTGGTCAAATAATTTCCAGATCGCCCTACTAATGCGCTAACAGCTGGGATAGAGGATCTTTTTGACTTCGATGAAGCTTTGTTACCTGAAGCCAGCTGGGAAAGGACGCTAGATCCAGATGAATTTGAAGTTGATCGTATCACCGATGTCCGATCAGGTCGAAAGACTAGATATGGAAGAACGTTACGCGAATATCAAGTTTACTGGAAAGGTTATGCTGAGCCGTCGTGGGTAGACGAGGCAGACCTAGAATGTGATGCTCTTATCAAGGACTTCTAGAGGAAAAGGATCAACAGACATCGTTTTGACGTGATGCAAGTGGACAAAGAGTCCAACTAATGCGTGATCGGCGGACTGGTCATGAATTACGATCGAAGAATTACCGATTGAAGAAAAATGATTGACGAAACTCACCATTGATGAAGAAGTGATAAATGACTTGAGGTAATGTGTTTACGATGGATATTGCAAGACAGGGTGATGGAGTAACGAAAGATAAGACGACAGAAAACCAGTTTATTTCATGTATTGGAAAGTAAATAAGCACAGTCGAATGGCATGATCAAGATAGCTTATTGATTAAAGACGGAACGATCAACCGATTAACTAGACCCAAAGAACTTGCGAAGAATACGAGGGATTTTACGTCCAGGGTGGCTTTCGGGGGAGGAACGATATTGAATCCGCCAAGGTTCAAAGGTATCAACCTCCTTCAACGCGTCCAATAGGGTCCGGGGTGGCGGGGCCGAAAGGAACCCAGGGTACCACGCCCCATCGTTGGTCGGGGCATACATCAAAGGACGGTTGCGAGCACAATGGGTGATCGACGGGTCCAGGAAAATGTCGAGATCACATCTTCCGTCAATCATCCCCAGCAGGACGAAATCCACAACCCTCTTCCAGGTCGCTCCGGCACAACTTCTGCGTTGGCGGCGACCGTTGTAGTAGTACCGGAAGAAGTCATCCGCCTCGCGAAGGCCTTTCGCGATAGGGAGGTAATGTGTCGAGTCCCAGATCGCGTAGCGCGTGATGTTTGAGAAACGACCGGTACTTTGTCTCGAAGTCGGCGAACCAGCCGACTGAGCGAAAAGAAAGGGGCGGCAACATCGTCGTGAAAACGCCCCAAGGGCATTGAGAATACAGCAGCTCCACTTCCGGCTGCGTGATAAAATGACTGGACCATGAATCAGCCGGAGGGGCATGCACGGCAGCCGGGAACAACCATACTGCGGGGCGGTTCAAGTAGTCAAAGACCACTTGGGCCGTGACGTTACGCAGATCAAACCCACCAAGTTGATCCGGAGTCCACGGCAGGATGTCGGCGTTACTGGCATCATCAGACACCGCGATCAACGTCTGTAAATCACCCGTACGCGGAAAAAGAGACCCGGCAGTGACTTGATCAGGTAGATCCTCGCTCCCGAACTCGCTAATTGTAGGAATAGAAGCGTTCGGGCCAGGAAATCCGCCTTCATCGTCCTGATCAGGACTTGGGGGATCATCGTCCTCCGTCTTCGCCTCCTAAATAGGAGAAAGGAGGCGTGGCCGCTTCAACCGAGAGGAGGATCGATAACGCTGAGTACGCCTTTTAGGCGAAGGGGCGGCGCGGCTAATCGATCCGTCAGGAGAATCAGCAAGGCCAGCTGGTGGTGTAGCTTGATCAGAACCCTCCGAAGGGGTGCGGATAACTGGTGTGATCTGCATCCACAACGACATACCAGCCAACTGAGACTGAAGGTCCGAGTGAAACGAGCGCAACTGTGTGAATTCGCCCTGAACATCCTGCTGTTGATTGCGCAACGTGTCGCGTTCTACGGATACTTGATCGAGGCGGCATTTGAATGGCGAAATGTTCGTTCTCCAGCTGAGAATATGCGGCGTGCAGATCGTCCAGCTCAGTTTGGAGGGCCGACACTCCCGCAACCCGGTCGGATATTTCCTGCGTATGGCCACGATGGCGGTATACTCGTCCATCTTCATGCAATTGGACTTGCTCTTCCTTCGGAGGCGACTGTACTGGCTTTTGCGCCGTTTAATCTCGGAGGCGAGCTTGAGCGTCTCTTCGAACAAGCGCTGATTCCCAGAAGCATCCCGATCGTATTATTATTGTAACTTGGCTATGCGCTGCTGATGTTGATCCATCTCCCGCGGCTGGTCAGCGATAGTGTCTTCATGCACCGATCGCAAATAACTATCACGGGCATTACGGCCTTCCAGATCCCGGATCTGTGCGCGCTGATCGACCATGAGTTTTTCTTGATCGGCCATAGCGATTTCGACGGTCTTCAACTTAGTCTGGAGATCATTGACTGTGGTGTCGACGAAATCACGCAATGGCTTGAGCTGTTTGAAGGCGTCCCGCTTGATCGCAATATCTCGCTCCACCACGGCGCGTTTGGCACGAGCGAACTGCTGCCAAAGCATCGTGACAGTGTCTTCACTCATCGCGAGCGAGTCAGGTAACGTGGAGATCTGATCATCACGCGCGTGTAGAGCCTCTTGCAAGCTGTAATCCTGATTGATGGCAGCGATCGCCTGATCATCTGCGGACCGATCCAGGGCAGGCGTGGTGGTGGTGTTTGCCGGGGTGCCGTCCGTTATCGCTTGTATGATGGAAATGCAGGAATGCCTGATCGAGACAGCTTGATCGCAGATGACACGGTTGGTGAAGGGTGAACGTTGGATCGCGAGGGGCGTACCACTAACGGTAAGAGCCTGACAGAACTGGACCTGATCGGCGGGAGAAGGGGCAGGCAGATTGATGGGTTATTATCACCTGGTCGATGACGTCATGGTGGACAGTCGACCAACGGTAGCATGATCCACGATATCTAACGGCATGATCGACCCTCTCCCCAACCGCTGTACGGCTGGGACGAGGATCAGGGGCGGCTGTCATAAAGCGTGTTATAATTGGGCCCAATAAAGGGCCTTATTATAGGGCCTTCTTATAGGGCCTAATTATTGGGCCTAATTATGGGCCTAAATTAGGGGGGCCGATTACGGACAAAAAAACGGGTACGTAATCGTATACGATTGTGTGTACCACGGTGTATACAGTTGCGTGTACAACCGTGGTGCACATAGTAGGGACATAGACAGGGCATAGGAAGATGGGACGATTACGTATAGGTACTCAGCGAACACCGACGAACAGCGACGGACGACGGATAAATCAGGTCGACTGGTCAACGGAAGACGCTGGAACGGGTCGTTCTGATTGGTGGATATTAGGTAATTGGTAGTTCTTAGGATTTAAG
>CM047585.1:1747670-1831280 GCA_026184515.1 Peronosclerospora sorghi | reverse complement strand
TTCACACCCTTAATACCCTGATAGGTTTCTCTTCGTGCGATCTCACTTATACAGATTCCACATCTTATTCTTAATTCACTGCTCACTTATAGACTTGATTTCATTATCAGTCGTCAACTTATAAACGCTGCGTCAATGAACGCTAGCCTGCAACGTATTTACTCCACATGCTCAAACAAATTCCAGCTCTCGTGTAAACATGTATCTTTGTTTTTATCTTTGTTTGATTTTTTGCTATGCCCCCCAATGCAACCAACTTGGGTCCGCATTCTACTTATCACAACCAACACGGGTCCGTGATAGGGATGTACTACATCTTATGGGGCCTTATCTTTCTTATTCTTCCTGTCTTGTTCTCTTGTTATTTTCTTGAATATCTTGACGCTTTCGTCTCTTGTTTCTTATTTCATAAGGAGTCTACCGTTCAGCCTCTGTAGTGTCCTCTTCGGCTGTCTGAGCTGCGTAATGCCGATTCTCCCAAGCTCGTTGAGCATCAAACTCATACAATAAAACGGTGCATGAAAGATTGGCTTCTGGCTCCCAAGTCATCTCATCGGTATCCTTCCACTTGACATAATAATCCTTTGTTCGACGTCCATTCCTTGTTCGCTGTTTGACCCGAAAATCCACAATTCGTTCTACTTCGCACTCATCATAATGACCTGGTTCATACCACGAGTCCTCAGGGAGTAACGCATCATCCAATTCAAGTGTGTCCTCAACGTGAAGTCTCTCCCGAGGTCGTCTCATTTTATTGATATATGATTTTAACCTGGCAATGTGCACAAGCGGGAATAATCGACTTTCACCAGTATGTATTACTAGCCGATACACCATATCGTTTATCCGTTCATCTACTACATATGGTCCATGCCATAAATGCGCCAACTTCCTGATCAACCCTGGTTTAACAAGATCATGATACAGCCAAACCAATTCACCTGGTTGATACGCCGTTTTGGTGGTTGACCATACTTTAGTCGCTACTGCGTCATTATGACGTTGGGCTCTATCTTTCATTATCTGTTCCTGGATAATAGCAGCCTGCGCCTGCGGTCTCATATTCTTCTCAGTTGTAGCCAACCTCCACTCTAATGCATTTCTTTCAGTGATTGACGTATCTTTGGTGGTATCATTGCTTCAAATGTATTGCTAGGTTCCCAGCCATGTACCAAGTAAAATGAAGTTTGATGATGCTGAAGATCCACTGATGTATTCAATGCAAACTCCAAAGGAGCCACATATTCATCCTCTCTCTGCTCCGGATCCGTGATGTAACATTTGATTGCCTTGATCACTGTCTGCACAGATCGTTCCTGTTTTCCATTGGCCTGTGGTTGATATGCTAACGTAGGTCTCTGCTTTTGTTTTAGCATTCGATTGAATCTTCTGAAAACCGAACTCATGCATCTTGGGTCTCTATCATGTCTCAACATTTCTTGGGCTCCAAATCTCTTATAAACCCCCACCATATACGCTTCTGCTACATCTTGCGCAGTGGTGGTGCTCATTGGAATTAGGATCACATACCCAGAGAACAGACATATAAAGCACAACAACGCTTCATGCCCCATTGCAGTTTGTGGTAATGGCAATACGAAATCCATCGCTAAAATCTGAAATGGTCTTGACGCTATGATGTTTCCACTTGTGCGCCCCTGGTATCTTGGCCTCCCTTTTGCGGTTGCACAATCTTCAAACGCGGCAATATAGTTCTCAATGTGGGCATACATCCCTCGCCAATAATATTTGAGCCTCAACCGAGCATAAACCTTTCCATTTTCTTGATGTGCTCCACTTCCGGTCTCCACATAATATGCACGTAACACATCCTCTTGTAATATGATCGGTACCACCAATCTCCAAACATATTCTTCGGGTTTATATTGAGCTTTCGAGACATAGTAAAAGACACCTTTATTATCCAACACATAAGTGAGCGCATGTTGAGCTATTTTTTTCCACTCACTGGCGGAATTTATCTGATCATCATCTCCTCGTAGATACGCCATGACTTTGCTACACCACTCATACTGTATCTGGGCTGTTCCAATCCGTTCAATTCGGATAGCTGGGGCATTTTCATATGTATCATTATCCACTTCGTCCTGAGGTTCTTCAGATCTAGCCACATCATTGTCCACTGAGTGTAAATCACCATTAGTGTCCTCCCCTTGTCCAACAGTGACATTATTTTGGTGTTGGGGCTGGCCAATACGATAGTTTACAATACTTCGCGTAGGAACAAACACTTGTGGTGATGCATAATCATCGTTCACCCATATATCATTCGACTTCGTTTCAATTTGCTCCCCATTATTAGAAGTGGTGTCATAATCACAGGGTGGTTTCTCAGTATGCTCTTGAGCATCATCTGCAGTGGCATACAACAAGTCTGGTAGACGTTTCAACAGCTGAAGATCCGTTTCTCTCCTCTCTGATAATTTTCCCTGCCCGCTGCTCTTTCATTGCACATTGAGTAAAAAAATCAGCTGCTTGGTTGTACTTGCGAGCCACGTGTATCAGGCTGACTGATTCGAATTTCTCTATCAGTGAACGCACTCTGCCCAACCAAACCAATAGTGATGCATGATTGCAGCGTAGATCTCCATTGACTTGTCCAATAACCAATCTAGAATCCCCATACACAATTGCTTTCGTTACATTATGGTCTTGTGTGAGCTGTAATACATGGATTAGTCCGTGATATTCACTCTCATTCACGGTAAGGTTATCTTGATTCCCATATTCTGCTGCCACTACTTCCCAGGTTGTTAACTCCCACACTGTCATGCCAAATGCTCCTTTCGGGTCATTTTTAAGACGCACTGCACCATCAAACGATAAAACATATCCAGTGCTATGACGTTGTAGACTAGGAATTGGCTTAATGATCGGCACATCTTTCAACGGTTTAACGGAGAAATATCTTCTAGCACTTCATTCATCTTTTCTGCGGGCACAATGGACGCGGCTAATAAACCAGGTAATCCTACAGCTTTATGATTCGTTCGTATGATTTCCAACGACCACGGAGACAACATTACTGCCCATTGGATTCCTCTGCCTGTCAGACTTTTCGATGTGAACAGCCATCGCATTGTAGAATATCTTGCATACACTGTTATATGCTTCCCCCAAAAAATGTGACTGGCATTATGTAACGTTTTTAGCAACGCTAGCACCTCTTGTTCCGCCCCTGTATATCTCGTTTCAGCATCTTTGAAAACCTTTCTAACGTAACGCACTGGGTGCAGTATCCCATCATAATCTTGACACACAGTTGCTCCGAACTCCCATGAGTTGGTATATAGCACTATAATCAATGGTTTGGATCGTTCAATATGTCGTAACAAAGGTGCATTCACCAGACGATCCTTAAGCAACGAAAACGACTTTTCAGCGTGCTTCGGTTGCGTACCATCCTTTAACTGTAGTTCGGTTAACTCATACAGAGATGCAGCTAGTGTAGCAAAATTATCAATAAACCGTAGGTAGTATATTAAACTTCCAGTGAATCTTTGAACTCCTTTCAATGTTCGTGGGAACGCCATTTTGACAATCGAGTCCAAATTGCGGGGGGATATTTAATTCCTTCTGCAGTTATACGAAATCTCAAGAACTCCACACTGTGTTTGCCAAACGCACTCTTCGTTAAACTTATAGTTATCCGCCAATACTTAAATGATTCCAGGAGATTCTTAAGCATGATGCACAATTTATCCCAACTGCTTGCACCAAAGGTAATATCATCGATATACGACCGCCTCCCGATAATGGGTTGTTCATCAGTCATCACTACTTGGCCGTTATGAAAGACGTCTTGTGTGATGGTCACGTCTGTTTCCAACACATGTGCCTCTTCGTTGTCATTATCCATGTCTAAATTGCCGCCTAGCAGTTTGCATTTTACCCCCATCTGTTGTGACCGCCGTACCATTGTCCACAAAAAAAAGCGTTATCCACTATACGCTGATATATTTGAGGAGCTTTCTAAGCCCTTGAGGCATCCGAAGCCATTCGAAATGTCATAAGGGACAAATAAATGCTGTGATCAACCGAATTCTCTTGGTCTTCGGTACTGCCCAATACCCACTCGCATTATCCATTGAACACAACCATTTTAATCCCTCAAAAATTGTCCAATAAATCATCAATTAACGGCATAGCATATACCATCAATCTCGTCTTCTCATTCACTGACCGGTAATCAATACACAGCCGTATGTCGGTTTTATTCTTTTTTAACACTATGACGATCGGTGATGCCCAAGCAGACTCCGAATACCGAATTAATCCATTCTGTGATAGGCCTCGTATAAGTTCATACAATTTAGGTAATAGTGTAGGCGGTACTCTTCGTGCTCTTTGTGCAATAGGTGCATTGTCACCAACATCCACATCACAAACTACACCTTTAGATGGAGGTGGTAGCGCATTACCAGAACTTATAAAACCATCAGCATACTCAGACAACAAGTCACGTAGATTATCTTCTTGTTCTTTAGTAGTAACTCCTGGTTCTCCTATGTCTGCAGTAGTCATATCTGGTGGTTAGATTGGGCTTTTATCTACTTCTGGATGAGTACCAGCTGTTCTTCCATAGTTTCAGCCGACATCTCAACTCCTTCATGCAAGTACACCTCTTTTTCCAATTTTGTCTGATCCACCTTCATTGGATCTTGTAGCCGGTGCGTATACGCACGGTGCGGCTAGCGCACAGAGGAAGACTCTTCCTTAAAGCGGTAGCTACCGCTACTTAGACGATACGCCCTTGTAAAGGTATTGGTAGAAGAGTTCTCCTACTCGGGGCCAAGATTCCCGGGTTAGTTTACGACTTAGCCTTAACGGCTGTATTCCCTTTACGGGATGTAAGTAAAGGGAGGACTCCCTCTTACCTACGACACTCACTGCGCGCGCGACCGGTCGAGGTCGCACGTCCGCAAAATAGAGTGAAATGTAAACTGAATATATATTTAATATGTAATTAGCCTAAATTAATTTAAACTAATATAAACTATATGTAATACTAAGTAGAATACTCCTAATTCGTACCTAGATAAAATGTAGTGTACACACCTGTGTACTGACACGTGCATGGCTGACACACCACCACACCAAGGGCCCCTGCCCTGATTGGTTAAAATAACCAAAGGTTCAAAACCTTTCAAACCGGCCAATACTGACCTCAACCGTGGTGTACTCATGTACACCAGCACTCAATGTAACCCGAATGCAACCCCGTTATATCCTCCCCCATCAAGACTATTGCTTACGCAATAATCAAAATCTTGTTGGAGAACTCCAACGCCAGTTCCTCTGGCCCTCCATATGTACACCTCCAGTGGTGCTATGGCGTCTTCCCTAGAAGAGATAGACTACTCCGAAAACTCGGAGGAGGATGCCTTTGGGGATACCTCCCCAATGGTGAGCCGCTCCGACAGCGCCGAACGGCGTTGTCGGCAGCCTAATCCATTCCCCACACGTGGGGAAAATGCACTAACCAGTGCGTCACCCCTCCCATATCTGATGATACATCCGAATCGCCAAAGACGATCGTCACTAATAAGCTGGACGCAGCTCAAGACAGCCAACTTGCCGTACAGGCACTAAGGGCTGCGTTACGCGCCCCCAAACGCCCGTCAAGGGCGGCTTATAATTTTGATGGTCCTCGTGAACTTCCAAGGTGGGCCAGGCGTTTGGTAAGGACTAGTTTAGCGTCCTATACCCCTGGCCCCGCGGCTTAACAGCCGTATCAACGCGAACGCCGTGAGAAACTTCGGCAACAACTGCTTACACAAAAGCAGTTCACTAGCGTCTCATACCGAGAGCGCTTAAGCAGGCAGGCACAGGGTGCCCCTGTTGAGAACCTCCGCGAGGTTCCTTTCGTTCTTTCTCCGGAAGAAAGTGCCGATGATGCAGAGAAGAAGTTCCGCGCTTGGGAGGAAGGGAAGAAGCTTCTCCCCAGCTTCGATGAGCTGCATGACAGCTATTCCCGTCGAGACATTTGGGTGGAGAGGGTGTTGCGCCTGACATTTGCCAAAGCCAAAGCGATGGAGCAATAACGTGATCCGTATCGCACGCGCTACGCCAGCGTCCCTGTCTCCACCATGGGGTCCGAAGACAGTGTGATCGCCACATCTGCCTCCGGTGAACTACCACTTATTGGGAGTGAAGGGGCTTCCCATTAACCTCTGGTAGTTGACCTAAAGCGGGATTCTCCCGCTCAAAAGCGTCAACGACGTCGCGGCAATCCTGCCGTAGGGGAGTCTCGAACTCCCACGAACTCTGTGAGTGTGGATAACCCCTCCACTTCACCAGATACTGGGTTTGACCCCGATGATGGCGTCGCGCCATCAGCCGCTCCGCATGATAATGTGGAGTACCCTCCGTATCGAGCACTGGAGGAGAAGGTCGCGCAATTGCGACGTGAGATTCGCGAGCGCTGTGACCGACACAGCCATCGCATCCATGATCTCCACGAGGGGATCCGCGATGAGCGGGATGCCACTGATCGCTTCGATTGGCGGCTTGCCTTTCTCGAGACGATCGTTGCGGATCTTCGTGGTCGCATTTTAGCCCTTTCGGGCTTACTTCGCCCTGCGGTGCCTTACGGCTATCCGCCTTTCCACCCTCCTCCAGGAGGGGGCCCGCCTCCGGGTCCTGGTATGGCTTAAGCATACCGACATAAAAGGTTGAATGCGTACGCATCACCTTCTGGATGTCCAAGGTATACGATAATCCCTTTTGGGATAGTACCTTAAAGGGTCTCACAAACGTGGGGCGCAGTTTATTGCGCAACACATTTGAACTGCATGTGTAGGAAGATTTTTAGCGTTTTAATAAAACACTTTCTCCCACTTTGTACACCCTTTTGTTACGCCGCCCCTTGCGGTCATCTTGCTCCTTCTGCTTGTCTTGGATTTCCTCCATGGCATCTCAGACGTGTCGTAAGACACTAATGCGCGTCGATAAAAACTGATCGATGTGCTTTCGCACCGATACAGGGATGACATCGGGGAATCCTCCCCCCTCAAGCCCTGGGCCACACACATGTGACGTCAACGGAACCCTCGGATTCACTAATCCGTTCACGTAAAACGGGGTAAACCCCGTAGATGCATGTACCGAATTGTTGATAGTAAATTCAACCATCGGAAGCATCTCACTCCAACTCTTTGGAGAATCCGACATAAACTCCGGAGAATATCCTCCACAACGCGATTAACGCGTTCCGTCTGACCGTCCGTCTGCGGGTGATCCGCGGTGGCCATGAGGAGCTTGGTGCCTAGCACCTTAAATAACGCTCCCCAGAATTGTCCCGTAAAACGGGGATCCCGATCCGACACAACGGAATCGGGTAGACCATGCTGTCGAAAGACACGGTATAGGAACACTTTTGCTGTTCCTTGTCCATCAATGGACTCTGGCACCGCCGCGAGGTGAGCCATCTTGCTCAATCGGTCTACAAAGACCAATATGCCAGTGTTCCCGTCCTTATCCTTCGTAAAACCGAAGATAAAATCCATGCTAGTGGATTTCCAACACTCCGTTGGAACCGATAAGCTCTCCAAAGGCGCAGCTGAACTTTCAGAGGGTTTAACCCTCTGACACGTCTCACAGGTGCGTATATACGCACCGACCCACTTATACATGTTGGGCCACCAATACAAAGCGCATAAAGCGCTGTAGGACTTATCCCGAGCTAAATGACCCCCGGTAGGGGCGTCATGTGCCTCAAAGAGGACTCTATACTTCAGTTCCTCATCATGAGGAACAACCACCCGCGGAGTGTCCTCCGCGCTCGTGCTATAAAATAGCAGACCGTCACAATACCTGTAACGGTGTAAACGAGCTCTAGCTCGACTTGACAGGGTAGGCTCAGACGAGCCAAGTCCCTTTCCACCCAACGCGCTGATAAGCGCCGTACACTGTGGTTCTTTCTCATACGCCTGGCGTATGAGATCCACCACATACGAGGTGATGAATGTCGCGTGAGCGAGATCGTAATCGGGACGACGCGACAACGCGTCTGCAAGCACGTTCTGCTTGCCAGGTTTGTACTTAACCTCAAAGTTGTACTCCGCAAAGAAGGAGATCCAACGGGCCATCCGTTGCGAGATATTAGGCGACTTTGTCGCTGTCCGTAAGGACGCGTGGTCAGTATAAACCACGAACGGCTTTGAGCCGAGTAGGTGAGCCCTAAAGTTGACAAGAGCATACTTCATTGTAAGTAGCTCCTTGTCATGAACGGGATAATTCCGTTCCGCAGATTTTGGCTGCCTCGACTCAAACGCAATTACGCGTTCCCTTCTGGCATCGTCTGCTTGTAACAAAGCACATCCGATTGCGAAATCGGAGGCGTCTCAGACGAAAATAAATGGTTTCCCAGAATCTGGGAGAGCAAGAACGGGAGATTTTAACAAGCTCCCATTAACCGCTTCGAAGGCGGTTTGGTGTTTGGTTTCCCAACACCAATCCACGTCCTTCTTTAGAAGGTCAGTTAATGGCTTGGCCATTTCAGCGAGTTCTCGCTGTACTTGTGGAGATAGTTGGCTAATCCAAGCTACTTCCGTAAATCTCTAAGATTTACAGGCGAAGGCCACTCCACAATGGCTTTCACCTTCGCGGGATCCGCCCGCACTCCATCCTTACCGATGAAGCGTCCGAGGAAAGGAATTTCTTCAGCACCAAAGATACATTTGGATGCGTTTGCATATAACTTATGCTCTCGCATACATTCGAGTACAGCTCGAAGGTGTATAAGATGCGTCTGAACATCAGACGAGTCGCCTTCCGCACGACTATGAACGAATATATCGTCGAAGTACGTCTGAGCGTACTTCCTATGAGGGAGGAAGAGTTGTTCACCAAGCGATTGAAAGTCGCTGGTGCATTCGAAATCCCCTGTGGAATAACTAGCCACTCCCACAGAATGCCACTAGGCGTGCTTACCGCTGTAAGCGGAATATCGGATGCTCGCATGAGCACCTGATAATACCCGTCCACCAGATCTAAGGCACTGTACACAGTACAGCCAGCCATATTGTCCTGGAGGACATCCTTCCGAGGCATCGGAGTCTGCATGGGTACAGTAGCTGCATTCAGCTCGTTGTACGCATGCACAATGCGCCACTTTCCGTTCGGTTTACGAACAAAAAAAGTGGGAGATGGATGAGGAGACTTGCTCTCCCGTACCATCCCTGCCTCTTCTTTCCACTTGAAGAATGCATCGATGACGTCGCATTGCTCCTTGGGGAGAGGACACTGCCTAGTGACGCAGTATTTGGTTCCGGGAACCAAGTCGATTTCATGTCGGACTCCCCGATCCGGTGGTAACCCCATCGGTGGGTTGTCACTAATGACATCTCCAAATTCCTTCAATAAGGAATTGTAAGGGTCCTCAGAATCCTCAAGGATCTTGATACCGCTTCGGGCATTCAATGCCTCTTTGGTTTGCACCAAAACTGACTCGTCCATCGTGGATGAGGAGTTCAACTCCTCTTCTGGACGCAACACGACAACCTCTTCGATTTCATCTGCTTTCAAAGCAGTCTCAAACTCGTTGAAGGACATCTCCAACGACAACAGTTCGCTAACCCCAGGCAACCGTTCCAGTCTTACGCCTTCTGTGACAATACCTGTCACACTATTCAGCATCCGATAGGACTGCTGACTTCTGGCCTCGGGACTCATCCCGGGGCTCAGAGGGGGGGAGTCAATTGCCCCATCTATTGGAAGCGCCACGCGCCTATCCACAGCGTTCTCTACCTCTACCACCGGTCACTCGCCGGTCTCACCCATAACGGCGTAGTCGAAATCATTTCCATGCTACAAAAGAGACGAACTCCGGGTCTCTTCGCTTGGAAGAGCCTCTCGCTTAACCACAGGGTTCTCAACCCCTACCACTGGAGTCGCAACTTGTTCTCCGGACACGGCGTGGTCGGAATCAATTCCGACCTGTAGAAGAGACGAACTTCGTGTCTCTTCTCTAAGCGCCTCGCGCTTACTCTCAGAGGAATCCACCTCTATCACTGGCGTCTCACCAGTCTCACCTATATCGGCGCGGGGATTAACCGCCGAATCCCCCTCGTTAAGGAACTCTTCCTTAACGCCATTGGGAATGATAATTTCATACATCCCAATATCTGGCATCTCACGCCAGAATTGCTTTTGCGATCGAGCAAAGGTGGGTTCATGACTCGCCAATGCTTCACCCGACCGCGGGTGCGTTGAGCCAATGGACTTAGACTTCCAGTCTATCCATGGCTCGTGGCGTTCCAGCCACTTCATGCCCAGAATGAGGTCATACCTCGAGTCCAAATCCAGGACTAGGCAACGTTCTAAGCTGTCGAAGTCTGCAAACTTCAGCGTAAGGTCAATCGAGACCTTGGGTACAGAAACCTGTACGCCCGTCGCAAGACGGACCGTGGCAACGTCACGAGAACGTGCCTCTAGGGCCTCGGCATACAGCCGACTCTTCTCAACAGAATCCCGTCTGACATAATTGTTAGACGCTCCCGAGTCTATCAAGACTATCCAAGCCTTATCAAGGCCTTTCACGTCCGCAAGGACTACCAGCAAACCTGGCTGGTACACCAAATCGGTGCTAGAAAGCACCGCTTCCCTCGGGGCTTTGTGCTGTCGTCCCCTACCCTGGGGCTTAACAGCACTGAGGGGTCCCCCAGTAGGGCGCCCCGCACCTACTGGGAGCCGTCGTTTCCCGACGGTTTGGACAAGGGCTTTTTCCCCACCCTTGGTCCCTTGTAGAGAGTGTCTCGCTGGGTTTTTTATGGACATCCGTTCCGCAGATGATCCGTGCTTCCACACAGGAAGCATCTCAGCGGCCCATGCCGCTGCAACATAGCTAAGAGCTCTGCCTCGAAGCTGTGTGAAAAAGAGTCAGAATGACTCTTAGCGGGAGGTTTCTCCTCCGCTTCGACCTGACTCAGGTCCATGGGTTCGGGACCCACCTTAGAGGAACGAAAGTTCCTCTCCGCGTTAAACGCCATCTTGAACGCCTCCTCCAGGGATTGGGGTCGGCTTCGGAACAATTCCGAACGTGCTGGCCCTTCTCTCAGGCCTCCCATGAAGACGGGGATGGACACATCGTCCGAATACGCTTTCGCGTACATCACTTCCAACAGGGGCTTAAGCTCCTGGATATAAATATCCAGGTACTTAGTGGCTTGACGGCACCTCAGGAACGCCAGTTGATTCTGGAAAACCATATCAGTCGTTGCGTACATGTCCATGAGCTTCTGCTTAAGGACCTTCCATGTTGGGAACACGTCCGTGACTGACTCCGAACATGTAAACGCCCATGTACGGGCTTTGCCCGTAAAATGGGTCAATGCAAGTCCCACTTGCAAGTGATCAGCGGTCATATTCGCTGTGGCGAAGACCGTTTCGACCTCTCGCAACCACACGTAAAAGTTGTCACCCTTCTCTCCGGTGAACTCCTTTATCTTAAACGATAATGGAGGGCTCACCCCCGTGGAGTGACCTCCACTACAACTCGCCTCATGAGCGATGAGGGCATTTACCCTTACCTTTACGGTCTCAAGGCCCTGCTCCACTAGGAGATGCCTGCCTTCGTCACCCAGTAAGGATAACAGACTTTTAAAGGCTTCCTGCTGGACGAGAGTCAAACTATCCCAATCGTCCTGATTCATCCTTTACAGAGGATGCCTTAGTCTCCCAACACAGGTGTTGGATTTACTACAAGTGCTATCAGATGTAGACGGTGCGTATACGCACGGTGCGGCTAGTGCACAGAGGAAGACTCTTCCTTAAAGCGGTGCCTACCGCTACTTAGCCGATACGCCCTTATAAAGGGCTTAGTAGGAGAGATCTCCTACTCGGGGCCAACATTCCCGGGTTGGTTTACTAGTTAGCCTTAACGGCTGTGTTCCCTTTACGGGATGTAAGTAAAGGGAGGGCTCCCTCTTACCTACGACACTCACTGCGCGCGCGACCGGTCGAGGTCGCACGTCCGCAAAATAGAGTGAAATGTAAACTGAATATATATTTAATATGTAATTAGCCTAAATTAATTTAAACTAATATAAACTATATGTAATACTAAGTAGAATATTCCTAATTCGTACCTAGATAAAATGTAGTGTACACACCTGTGTACTGACACGTGCATGGCTGACACACCACCACACCAAGGGCCCCTGCCCTGATTGGTTAAAATAACCAAAGGTTCAAAACCTTTCAAACCGGTCAATACTGACCTCAACCGTGGTGTACTCATGTACACCAGCACTCAATGTAACCCGAATGTAACCCCGTTACAGATCTATTGCATCCATTACATACACAGCAGGAGGTTTATCTCCAACAGTTCTCACTGCGTGCACGTTAGTCCAATTGATCGATGTGTTAGCACTCTCCATCACTTGTGTATGCACTTGTAAATATTCTTCTGACTTAAGATCTGCTTGTGTCATTAGCGGCAATGGTTCTTCCCTGGGAATCTGACAACTTTGGTCTTTCATGTTCAAAATTACACCCGCCTTGACCAAAAAGTCTGTACCCAGTATAGCTAGCGCATGTGTATCAATACTAGAGACCCACATATCACAGGTGAAAACCACTGATGAGCCTATGCGAACCTTGACTGTAGCCACACCTATTGCTCCAATATTACTGTCTGTCACGCCACAAAAGCTAGTTGGAGTATCAAACATCCGAACCGCTACTTGTAGCTTCCGTGCCACATTGGTATGTTAAACGGATATGTTTGCGCCTGAATCCAACATTAATGGTAATTCCAGATCATCAATGGCCCCATTTACATAGACTTGAGTTGCAGGCTTCTTTTCTTCCGTTGTCCGATGCCATCCATCTCTTTCTCCCACATTTTTTCTACCAGTGTGACACATGCTGGATCCTCTGTTACTTCATCACTTATCATTCGCTCAGCTTGTGTCTTATCCTCACTGGAAATAGCTTTTTTATTTACTTTTCCTTGGTTTTTCTTCTTTTCTTGATCCTCATCCAAAGTGGGTGATCCATCAATATAACATGTATTATTTTTCTTGATTTTCTTCTGTGTGTAGGGTGACACCCGTGTTGCTTTAATTTCATCTGACAATGCCCCCCTTTTCTCTCGACAGTGGTTGCAATGCACTGTGGGGCTAGGCGTTTAAATGCTCCAACGCTTGAGATTTAGTCAATTCCCCTGACTTCAATTTAGCACGCATCTCGACCATCTCTTCGATGAACTTCCGACAATACTTTGCATCATGACCAACATTATCGAAATGCTCACACTTCACCAATTTCCAACAGTGACTTTCGTCATGTCCCCGTCGATTACAATGCTCACAAATCATTACATTGTCAGTATTGGGATCTGTTGACGCTCGCGCACTCTTGTCTTCATATACCGGTCGTGCCCGCTGTGCTGCATGTACTTCCCCGCCCATCATATGCACGCTAGGTTGCAGGTCTTCATACATAGCATCAGCGTTCTTACGGGTAGCCACCTTCTTTCCAGGTATCATAAGTCGCGCTTCATGTTTAATTAGTAGCTTTTCTAGCTCTTCGATAGTTGAGAAGGTTATGTGTTGATACTGCATCTGTATGGTGCGATCATGAATAGTATCAAAGAACTGTTGAATGTGTTCTTCCAACAATGGTGCATTGAACGCATGTCTAAAATCCATCCCTGCTCGCAACGCTGCTGCGTTTATTCGGTATAGATATGTAGTAGCCAACTCATCATGTTTCTTCGTTAATCTTGAATACATAACTCGAGGCGACACTTTGTCCACACAAAACTTCTTTTGGAAAAGCGCAATCACCTTACTCCAGTCATATTTTAACGAATCGGCTAGTTGTTCTTACCACCATGATGCTGTGCTTGTCAAGCTATCAACAAACATTCCCAGACGTTGACTATCATTCCAATGTGATATATTAGCCACATGTGAGAATCGAGCGACCCAAGCCCGTGCACTTACGGCATCCTGCCTATTCCCATCAAAACGTTTTATCTCAGTGTTCTGAATGATGGCTGTAACTGGTTGAGGTGAGGGTACCCATGCGTTTGCACTTCCACCAGGTATACCATACCCTGGAGTATTATGAGGCATTAGTGGCTGCGTAGCCGGTGTTTGATATGAAGTACTAGGCGACCTTCTCGGTATATTGGGTGTGCAACTAGCCGACAAGACTGTCGTGACCTTAGCTAACTCTTCCAAACTCAAATATCCATCTTGCATCATCTTCACCAAATTAGCTACCACTGTATCTTGTTTAGATGCAGCCATACCTGAACCCTGTCTAGGTGCAGCCGCCCTTGGACCCTGGATAGGTGCTGCCACCCCTGGTTCTTGCTTAATCCCAGCTAGTTTGGGTGTCATCGCCATCAGATGAAAACTCCAACTTCTTTTTAGTTTTTGCAATTTTACTACGTCGCAGCTGTGGTCTTCTTCGGACTCACTTCTGTCAATGAGCTCCAACATACCCGGTGGTTTAGACTCCCTTACCGGTGTATGTACGGTATCTGCTATTATTAATAGCATAAGTGGGAATGATATCGTCAGTTTCTTCTCGATATACCATTAATGATGTTTCCCACTGATTTTCTGCTAATAGTAAAGACATCATCAGTCTAATATCTTCTGCGGTCCGTTTCAAATCGTAATCACACGCACACTCATACTCATCCCGTCGGATAATCTCATACCCTAAATTTGGGAACAAATCCTCCAGTGCCTTCACAGATGCTTGTAGATTTCCAAATGTAGTGAGAACTTCTCGCACCCTAAAGTTGGGTGCAGCCCGCTTCATCATAAGTATCTCAAATAATGAAAACCAACAGCTCGAATCACCCGGTAATCTGAGCACCTCTTGTTGATACTGCGTTACCTTTGCACACGCTTCGGAAAATGTGTAAGTCCTGTGAGTATCATCATCGGAGTATTCTAGTGTAAAATGGAGATCTGGACCATCTTCTTGTGGTACGAATGTCATTGTGTAAGCTTGAATTTGAAGTCGACGTTAGTCCCGGGTCGCGGAACCAGCTGTTGTGAAGGAGTTGAAAATTATGATAAACCCACTTAATCAACAACACAAAGAGGTAATAAGCTAGTCCTCCTTGTTTTACTTCCCGGGTACTTAGTACTTCCGTCCGAACCAACAAATCAATCAATTACACTTGGGACACACTTCCAAAGGCGGTTCCGGGCTGCTCCCAACACTAGCGCACTTAAAACGGCTGCCGCTCCACTTGCTAGGGCGTTCGCTCACCAACTTCCTTGTGTTACACTTGGTTTTTGTATTGAATCAAAAAGAAGGTTGTTAAAGGCCGCCAGAGATCTGCGCACTTCAAGGGAAATTTCGTTCTATTAAGTATTACTACCTCCTACATCAACGTCAATCACTTTTTTCACCCACTACTTTGTGGTTACTTCAGCGCTGACTTCAATACGTGGCAGTTATCGCTGAGGCCCTCTGTAACCTGATTGATCATCCTTGAGAGCTACCACTGATTCCCTCTGTAACCTGATTGGTCATCTTTGACAGTTACTTCAGAAACCCTCTGTAATATGATTGAGCGAGTTGGCCGTCGCGAGGTCACTCCTGATTGGTCAAAAATTCCACTTATTTTTCCACATTCATACCAATCATAAACAAATTAGCCGTGAGCGAGTTGGCCGTCGCATGTCACTCCTGATTGGTCAGAAATTCCACTTATTTTTCCACATTCATACCAATCAAAGCAAATTAGCCATGAGCGAGTTGGCCGTCGCGAGGTGGCCGTCGCAAGTCGCCTCTGATTGGCTGAAAATATCTTTTCCACAATAAAATAATTAACCACTTGAAAACAATCGAGAACACCCAAGCCGATCAATTGGGGCAGCCGAGGGCGCATAACTTTTCGTTGGCTTCACCCCCATGAACGGACCCGCCGTTGTACTAGTAAGTTGCGCCTATGTCTTGACTCCCTTATGCACTGCTGACAATTCGTCTTCACAACTTTTTTGTCTTGTTATATCATGTGCCCTAGCGCCCCTTTGTTGTTGAGTATTTGACCAAGAATCAGCGACGGAGGCTCAAGAAGCGAAGCGAAAATTTTGACAAACTCCCTCGCCTCTCTGAGTTAAATAAATTTCAACGCAAACACGCCATCCAATTACGCGCCGGACTATAGAAGCCGTCATGAGTGGCAGAAAACACCAATTCCGATAAACGAGACTACCCGTAAGCAAGGTGTGAGAGCTCTACTTAGCTGATTCATGGATGCAGTGTCAGGAAATGTGCGAGTATGCTGCGGCCGAGTTGTGCGGCCAGATTGCTTCGATTTGTTTTATTCGTGACAAAATTGTATAAAGTGGGGCTCGAGGAGCATGATCTTTCGCTGAATGTACTAATGAACGCTCAAGTTGTCATGACCACGGAGCCTGCGGTCATTCTGGATTCGACCGAGGATCTGCGTTTCGTCAATAGTTCGTTTTGGCTGATGGTCATATGCGCTTCTTTGCGGGATTTCCCATGATTACATCGGATCGATATGTTGTAGGGTCATTTATTGTCAATGAACCCTTTGTGCGCGGACTGTTATCTGGAGACAAGTATTTGTTTATAAGAAACTTTCCAAATGTTGCAATCCGTGGCATGGAGCAAAATACATTGATGAGCAGTGTAATACGACAACAAGGTGGCGATATGCGAAAGGTAAAAGCTTCGATCCAAGCTCCATCACCACCAGGGATAGAAATGACTTATCCAGAACTCACAATGCAAGAACTCTTGCGTACTGCGTATACGACCCAATGCCAGGTCCTCATGCAAGCCAACTCTCAGACCGATTACACGCAGTTGTTCCGTTTTGTGTTGTGTGCACTCTTGATAGCAAAAATCTAAAATGCGCTGCTGCGACGTTTTCACCGCTGGCCACAAAGGAAGATCTCCCATTCTATAGAGCTATTTCAAAGCATAGTGCGACAGACCAGAAAACAATGTCAAGACCAGGTTCAGTTGTACATTCGTGAACTTCGAGGGAAGATGCTGGCCAGTGCAAAAAAATTTCTTTTGGCTCAATGAATTTCAGCCAATGCTTCATCCAGCGCCCATACCGCGACAGGAAACATCGCTTGGCACTAGTAATGAATTGAAGCATCTCGCTAGAATCCAGATGCTCCGTGCTACTAACATCGTGCTACACTAAGTGTTCGTATTGTTCACCTATTGAAGGCATGGCACAATCTTTGTCACTAATATTCAGTGTTTGAAGGAATCACCAGCGTAACAAACGTCATCGTGCTAGTATGCAGTGTTTGGCGAGATAAAATATACCAAGCATTGATAACTACCATAGTCCATCTTTTATATACTGTAAATATAGCTTCCACTTCACCACACAACACAGGTCGGCTCCAATGTTTAAACGAACGCGGACATCGAAATACGAAGTTCTTCCGACAGTAGCAGAATTGAAAGTAATTGAAAAGTTCCAGCGACTCTTCAAAACATTGTAGACCTTTTGAAAGTTAGCGGCCAACACAACCCGAGCAAACTGTAATACTTTCCCCTCGTTGCAGCCCTAGAGGTAACCAAGCTGCAGCTCTTCCCGAGCGCATAAGATTTGGCGAGCAACCAACCTGAACGAAGCTCCAAGAGCCACGTATCCAACAACAAGGTTAAACAACTTCGGCTGCTTGATACGAATTCGGTAGCAGTCACGCGCTTCTGAGTTTCCACCACCGGCAACTTGGACACGTTGGAAAATGGCTGTAGCCCTTTGCGCTGTCTCAATATCAACCATATGATCGAAGAGCAAGTCGGAAATAAAGACGTCTACGATATCGGGCTTTATATGGAAGAGAATCTGGACGTCGGTGCCTTCGAAATGAGATTGAATGCTATTGAACTTCGATGTCTGGCTTTCAAAATAGGTCGCTTTGCGTTCGTCCGCCGCGACAGCGTACTCCGTCCATTGTGCGGGATGATGACTTGTTAAATGCTGCCTGTAGAGTTCAGGGCGAAAAGGCGCTCTGAAGTACTTGGTGGCCGTGGTTGACTTCCGTTTCTGGCCAACTTTCTCTTCACGGCCAAACTTTGCGCAAAAACGGCAATAGAAAGAGGTTACAGCACCCGAGCTTGCATCGCGAGACGCGATCATTAAGCCATATTCCAACTGATGTGCGTGGTTGTATGGAGTATTTCGCTTGGATGGCATGGTAGGCCTGCAATGGGGTGCGCTTCTTCTCAAAACTACTTATTGTGCGCACTGCAATGCAATATGCTCATTTATGGTAATTTTTCGAAGTTAAATATGACAAATATGGCATCATGGGTACCAAATGCCATATCGGAAGAAGCCTGGTGATAACCATGACAATGTCATGGTCTTATATTATAAGAGAAATTACACAGAATGGGTCGTTTTTTCAAGGAAATTCACAGAATGGGTCGGTTCTATCTTCTATATAATAACATCCACATATATAAAGAAATACTTGAAACAAAAAGAGTTGATGTCGCTCCGGCGAGGACCGGGGCATTCGGTACCAGGAGCATGGCGACGGCTCCACAGACTCCACTGGGTCTGGGATCTCACGAATTTGACCAACCAAAACGTGACCAACAGAATGGGTCGGTTTTCTTTGATATTCACAGAATGGGTCGGTTTTCTATCTTCTATATAATAACATCCACATATATAAAGAAATAATTGAAGCAGAAAGAATTGATGTCGCTCTGTTAACTTGCGGTCCATTCACTGTCTTAGAACGAGGGATCACTTGCGCAGTAGAAGTAGGAAGTATAAGTGTATTGAGTGTTTAGAACTAGATCCTTCAACACTACGATGTGTATTAACCTGACAAACGGCAACCGCCTCTCACAGTCCCACCTGTTCTCGCGTCCCATTTGGTCGATCGTCCCGTCGCGGTCCCTCCCAGTCCCATCTGTTTGCACGTCCCATTTGGTCGATCACCCCGTCGTGGTCCCATATTCCACGTCGCACGGTAATCAGCCAATCAGGTGACACCGTCCCATGGTATTGCATTTGGACCTTGAAACCTGTCAAACACGATAGTTTCTAACATTCTGGCACTACGTTCTTCATCAACTGGAAGGTTACTGAGTCACGGTCGCTTTGAATCCTTAATATCGAACTAGAGAAGAAAATACTAAGCGGTAGATCATTGACATCAAATACTATCTTCTCGGGAGAGAACTTGAACCAAATCAGAGACAACTCAAAGTGAAGTTTGGCAAGGGCAACTAGAGAATTTATGACTACGAGCTATTGACTTTACCAGATGTTGAATGCTTTGTCCCTCTGCACAAGGGTACGTCACTTGACCCTGGAAGCGATCTTTGCATCTATCCCTCTATAACCTCGGATCAGTCATTCTTGCGTGCTGCTTCAATATGTGGTTACCGGAAGTTCCTCGTCCCAGGTTTTGATCATTCCAAGACAATTGCAGATACCACGGTGCGGAGAGTCATATGCCTTGATATTGAACAAACTACATGCATGTGTGGCGGAGGCTTTCCCTTTCCCCATGACCCTCTGATATATGTTGCAATAATGACTTGGGATAACCGCTACTTCTGCAGGACAACTTGTGGTATATTTCATCCCGATGCATTTCCAGTATCAGATGGCTACGACGTTGCAAGGTTAAAAGACTCAAATGAACTAACCAGATAGATACTACTATGGATAGAGAAAGAAGAACCGGATTACGTGGCTATTCACAATGGGTATAGATTTGATGTCGGGAGAATATGCAGTGCAGCAAGAGAGTTTGACGAGAGAATGTTTACTTAGGGGAATCTAGGCAGAAAAGGAAGAGGCATGGACTTACTCATTGATGGTTATACTATGATTGACACTTATTGGTTTGTAGATGAGGTTCACAGGAGCGATTATGAATGTCTTGGTGTCGACGCTAAAGGTCGTTCTCGCTCAGTTTTCATCCTTTTTGGGAAAAGGATTAACGTAATGGAAGCCTGAATCCGGGGATATCGGGGCGGTTAGGGAAAAATAGGAAAAAACAGGCTGAATCTGGCAGTAACAGTAAAACCGACCCATTTTGTGAATTTCCGTGAAAAACCGACCCGATTCTGTGTATTTTCTCATAATATAAAGGGATAACCTATTTGCACATGATGTTTACTCAATCATGTGCCGTTAGGAAAAACATCATGTGCGAATAGGTTATCCCAAAAACAAGTTGATGTAATACGCATTGATTGCTCATTTGCAGCATGCCCTTTGCGAGTTTTATTACTAATAATGATGTCACTATGTCGCCGCCAAGTTGACTTCTTGTTTGAAGGTAGCGACGCGGCTCGTCGAAGTGCTCAGCCCTGCACCGTCAACGGCATCCAAGGCCGCACTATCGATGGGTTCTTGGAGTCCAAGCACTTGTCGGGCTTCCGCCATGAGGAAGACGCTACCGCATACGACAACCACTTCATCGTCTGCAGACGCACGTGACGCAGCCAATGCGGCCTTTACGTCCTCCTTGATGCTTGAAATCGAAGCATACATACGCTTTTCCTTGCCCAGAACGCTACCGTACGATACCGCCAGATTGATTTCTTCGAGGAAAGCACCATGAGGATGATTGGCTTTCACAAAATGGGTACGTTTCTTTACTTCATCGTCACTCTGATCAGGATTCTTGCCGCGGAATACCGCTGTGATTTTATCAAACACCTTGTTAATAGCCTTATCAGCTGAGAAGCCGCACACGAAGCGAAACGTCTTTTCAAGAAAGTGCTTATGCAATAGACTCAGTAGTCTATCGAAGGCTGGCGGGTTATGCGCCACATCCAGCACCACTGTCACCTTGCGTGCGTTGGAATTCGGACGAATCACATGAAAAATCTGAAAGCGACTCGGAGGGCGCGACTCGAGTGCTGCGTACACTCGCTTGTCCGCCAAATCAATCCGCAGATTCGAACGAGAAGTGCCCGCATGCGCATCATGGAGCACATTCAGTTGCTTACAAGATTCCCGAGAAATAGCCGTGTTTTCGACATTGTAATCTTCTTCAAAGTCAGCTCCAAGTGGTACGCGCACCAAGGGCGCGTTATTCTTTGCAGCATATTTTGTCATCACGTTCAAAGGCGTGTTGGGTCCAATTACGACGGTATATTTGGCTTGATAATACCAGATTTCTAGTGTGCGATTGCTTCCAGGGTGTTTCCCAAAATCTGCATATGATCCATCCCAATGGACGTAATCACGGACAATATCGGTGTCACGATAATCGTCGCGTCCAGACGACCACCAAGACATGTCTCTAAGACGACACAGTCGACGCCATGATTGGCAAAATATCGAAACGCTAACATTGTTTTAATGTCGAAAAACATGGCAGGTATCCGCAATTGCGCACTCACGTTAAATATATCCGAGAGCAGCTCACACACTTCAGTCTCCGGGATAAGCGTCACATTAATCTGCGCACGCTCTCGAAAGCATGCGACATGAGGTTAATGAAGCTGAATACCATGGATTTCTGCTAAGTTTGGATCTACTGTCGCGGTATCCCAAAGGAAGGTTGATCGTGTGTGGAGACTCAAATTTGGTGATCAGGCAAATGCGCGGTGAAATAGAGTGTAAGGCTCCGCGATTGCAAGTATTGCAACAGCGTGCGCTTAAACTCCTTCGCTAATGGACTGATCATGATATATTGCACGTCAAAAGAGAGTGGAATAAGAGTGCTGATCATATCACTACTATGGCCATGCAGGGTGGAACAAGATGTGAAATTGATGACGAAAAACAGCTGGAAGAATTGGTCGATCTTAACAGATTGTCGGAAGTGTTTGCGTGGAAAGAAGATCCCACTGTCCCACAAGTGCTGGTGACGACGCGATCGCGTAACCTCCGTCAACCGCGACCGTCAACGTGGCCCAAATATCCATAGTAGGGATGGGGGCGGAACGTGTGAAAAAGACGGAGGACGAAGACAAGTGAATTTATGATTTGCGAAGTTAGTTGCATGGTAACGTTTCACAATTGAGATCAGAAGAGGTAAATGATTGCGCGAAAATTGCCGACAACTATGATGTCGATGAACAAGGATTGTTGATTTACTGTGTAAATATGGCTAAAGGAAAAGCTAGCGATGATCAAGATGATCAAGACGATCGACACTCTTCGATCAAGCTGGTCTTACCCTAGACCCTACATGCGGATGTCCTCCACCATTATCATGTGAGTTTGGAAGGAGGACACCAAGGTATAGGGCGTACATATCAGCGGATCAGACGATACTTCATTGGCGTGGTCTATTTCGCAGCGTGCAAAGATTTGTTGGACAATGCGTAGATTGTTAGACGGAGAAGGGCCAGCCTACGATCAAGGGGATGTCGCCTGGAAACATTGAGGATACGTATCCATTTCAAGTGATAGCCATGGATCATATCCCGTCGCTACCTCGCTCAACTGACGTACATACGGAATTGTTGATCTGGAATGATCTGTTCACGGGTATGGTGATCACGAAAGCTGGATCGTCTCGCACAGCACAGAAAGGCACCGAAAATTATGAAGAATGTGTATTTCGACGATTCGGAGCTAGTGAGGTGATCAGGCATGATCGAGAGTCCGATTTTATGTCTGAAGTATTTCGTGCGTTCAGCAAGATGGTGGGACAACGAAATAGTGCCACTATGGCATACCGTCCACAGGCGAACGGCAAGGCGGAAAGAACGGTGCAGACGATTACAAGAGCGATCAAGATGTATGTATCAGATGTCGGTCAGAAGGATGGGAGCTCGTACGCATAGCGACTGGTATTCGCGCTAAATTCAACCCCTGATCGCATTCGTGGAGAAACACCATTTTATTTGGCGTATGGGTGGGACCCGCGATCATCGTTGGAATCAACATTACAACTAGGTGGAATTCGGCGTAAAGACCGGGATGCTCGTCGGTGGAGATATAAGTTGAAGAAAGACTACCGTTGCGCCCATGATCAAGTGAGCACTCGATTGCACCAAGCAAGGGCTGATCGAGCCGAAAAGCACAATGATCAAGTTACACCACACAAGATCGAAGCTGGATCAAGGGTCTGGTTATACCTCGATCGGGTGAAAGAAGGGTTCGCGAAGAAACTGGCGCACATGTGGCATGGACCCTTCACCGTCGATGGGGTGATCGGTGATCATGCGGCGAGATTGGTTACAGCTGACACCGACTATCGCATATTCCCAGTGGTACACTGTCTAAGTTGAAATTGGTCAATGAATTTCCAGATCTCCCCAATACTGTTCTAGAAGCTGGGGTAGAAGATCGTTTTGTTTTCGATGAAGCTTTGCTACCTGAAGACAGCTGGGAAAGGACACTAGATCCAGATGAATTTGAAGTTGATCGTGTCACCGATGTCTGATCTGGTCAAAAGACTAGGTACGGCAGAATGTTACGCGAATATCAAGTCTACTGGAAGGGTTATGACGAGCCGTCATGGGTAGAGGAGGCAGATCTGAACTGTGATGCTCTGATCAAGGACTGTGAAAGAAAGATGATCAACAGACATCGGTTTGACGTAATGCAAATGGATGGAGAGTACAACTAATGCATGATCGACGGACTGATCATGAGATTATGATTGAAGAACATATGTTAGGAGAAGAATGATTGACAAGATTACGATTAATGGAGAAACGATGACTGACTTGAAGTGGTGAATTTACGATGTATATTACGAAGTAAGGTGGTGGAACAGCGGCATATGAGCCGATGTAAGACCGATCTAGGTTATCCATGAAAAGTGATGAAGCATTATCAAGAGTGTTTATGATTAAGGAAGAAGCGATCAGCCGACTAACCAGATCGATAGAACTTACGGCAAAGGCGAGGGATGTTTTGGCTGGGATGACGCTCAAGCGAAAGGCGATATTGGATCCGCCAAGGCTCATAGGCATCAACCTCACTCAACGCGCCCGGTAATGTCCGACGTGGCGGGTACGATAGGAACCCTGGGTAACATGACCCATCGTCGTCCGGGGCATATTTCAGGGGACGGTTCCGAGAACAATGGGAGATCGCCGGGTCCAAGAAAATGTCCAGATCACATTTCCCGTGGATCATACCCTGAAGGACGAATTCCACGACCCTCTTCCATGATGCCCCGGCGCGGCATCTACGCTGACGCCGACCTTGATTATACTCGCGCAAGAAGTCTTCGCGCTCTCGTATATGGGGAAGTAATGCGTCGACTCCCAGATCGCCTGTGCATGCTGATCCAGGAACGCCTGATCCTTCGCTTCAAAGTAGTCAAACCAGCCGACTGAGCGGAAAGAGACGGGTGGAAGCATGATCTTGAAGATATCGCAGGGACGTTGCGAATACAGCAGCTCTACCTCCGGCTGAGTGATCAGGTGACTATACCACTGATCAGCCGAAGGGGCGCGCGTGGCAACTGGAAACAACCAGCCCTCGGGGCGAGTCAGGTAGTCGAACACCACTTGTACCTTGACGTTGTTCAGATCAAAGTCGCCAAGTTGATACGGAGTCCACGGCAAGATGTCTTCATCTGTTGTAACCATCAGGCGCCAAGATCAACGAATTGAAGTCACCCATACGAGAGAAGAGGAACCCGGCAGAGCCTTGATCAAGCGGACACTCGCTCCCGCACTCGCGGATCGTTGGAGTGGATGAAATTGAGTCTATCAGGGCAAGGGAATCACCTTGTTCGTCCTGAGCATGACTTGGCGAATGATCATCCTCCTACTTCTCCTCCGAAATGGGAGGAAGGAGGCGTTGTCTCTTGGACCGAGATGAAGATCGTGAACGTTGAGTACGTCTTTTAGACGAAGAAGCGAATCGATTGATTGAGTTTTCTGTAGAATCATCTTGAAGGCCTGCAGGCGATTCAGCGTTATCAAAACCTGCAAGAGAGATGCCGGCGACCGTGTTGATCTGCATCTGAAGTTACATGCCAGCAAACCGGGTTTGGAGGTGCGATTGGAATCAACGCAATCGCGTAACTTTATTTCGAGCCTGTTGCAGCTGATCGCGCAGCGCCTCACGATCTGCAGATGCGTGATTGAAGTAGCATCGCGCTGTGGAAAGCTCCATCTTCAACTTGGAATTCTCGGCATGTAGATCCTCCAGCTGGGTCTTGAGGGCTGACACCCCATCGACACGATCGCATATTTCCTCCATCTGGGCTATGATAGCGGTATATTCGTCCATCTTCAGGCGATTGGCTTCATTTTCTTTCCGGAGTCGATCGCGTTGGCGTTTACGTCTCTCTGCCTCGGAGTTGAGCTTGAGCGCCTGCTCGATCAGGCGCTGATTCTTGAAAACGTCCTGATCGTATGCTTCTTGTAGCACGCTAACACGCTGCTGGAGTTGATCAATCGTCGCTTGATCAGGAAGTAACGCGAGACGCGAGATCTCTTGCGCGTGATCAGCGATAGTCTCTTCCTGAACCGATCGCATATAGCGATCACGATCACGACCGCCCTCCAGATCGCGGATCTGGGCGCGTTGGTCGGCTATAGTTGTTGTCTCGGCAGCCCTTAACTTGGACCTGAATCGTTGACAGCAGCGCCGACAAAATCAAGCAGGGCGCAAGCTGTTCACGGGCCCGCTTGATATCGCCATCGCGATCAGCCAATTTGCGGTTGGCGCAAGCGAACTCCTGTCGAAGCATCGAGACAGTGTCTTCGTGTACCGCGAGCGAATTGGATAATACAACGATCTGTTCATCGCGTGCGCGGAGCGTCTCTTGCAGGCTGTATGCTCGATTGACCGCAGCGATCAGCTCATCAGCCTTGGACCGATCTAGGGCAAGAGCGTTATATGTGATCGCTGGGGCACCGTCCGTGATTGCTTGCATGATTGAAATGCGGAAATGCATGATCAAGAGAGCCTGAACGCTGATGTCACGGTTGGTAGAAGATGAACGCTTGATCACGATGGGCATACCATTAAATGGTAACGGACTGATAGATTGTAACCTGATCGACGGGAGAAAGGGCAGATTGATGGGTGCTGATCGCCTGATCGACGGGAGAAAGGGCAGATTGATGGGTGCTGATCGCCTGATCGATGATTTCATGATTGATGGGTGTGGACAACACGATCAACGGTGGCATGATCTACGGTAGCCAACGGCATGATCGAACCCCGCCCCAACCGCTGTCCGGCTGGGACGAGGATCAGAGGCGGCTGTGGTAAAGTGTACCGCAAAATTGGTTCAATTGTGGGCATAATTATGGGTGTGATCGTGGGCACAACCGGGTGAGTAATTGCGTGTACGATTGTGTGTACTACTGTGTATACAGTTGTGTGTACAACTGTGGTGTACATGGGCGGGACATAGACGGGACATCGTGAGAAGGGACGACTAGGTACGGGTACCTAACGGTTAGCGACGGACTATGCATAAATCAGGTTGACTGGTCGATGGAGTACATGGGAATGGGTAATTCTGATTGGTCGATATTAGGTAATTGGTAGTTCGGGATATAAGTGCTAATAAAGTTCTCCTTTTGCGTACGATCGGGCAGATCGTTTACAGGGACGGCAACTTGGCGCCTCCCTTCTTCGCATATACCCCTCTACGTCCCGGGCGGGAGCACATAGTGCACTTTTTGGCCCACCGGCAGACGTAGAGTTCGTGGGGACTCAAGTTCAACTCCGCCCGCTGTGCCAGCGGTTCTTCCGTAAAGGTTTTTTGGTCTTTGGGAACGTGATCGAGCAGTGCGCTCTCACCTCTTCCCCGTTGGTTCACGTTTGGTCCCTTGTAGTTCGGCTGCTGTAAGCGCCCCACGGGAACTCTAGGTAGATTTAGTGAAATTTCCCTTCCTCGTAGGTCTAGGCTAAAAATCCATATATATTGGGTATTCTGTTAGCTGATTAAGACTCCAGAGGCTCCGTGATCGGGCGGTGCAGGCTTCCGCTGCCTGATCAAGTACCCCCTTCGCTGATCATCCCCTGATCATCGATCTGCAGCCGCGCTCTTCGATCAGCAACTCGTAAATCGTGCCAACTCGTACAGCATCGACCAAATTGATCAACGACCTTTATCATCCCCTGATCAACGACCGGAGATCCTGATCATCGACTTTTATCGCCTGATCAAGACTGATCAAGCCTGATCATACCTGATAATCAACTTTTAGTTCCTGATCAAGCCTGATCAAGCTGATAACACCTGATTCAAGCTTGATTATAGCTGATCAAACTGATCAGCACATAGGTCAATTCGTTACAAGTTTCTCCAATCTTGCATCAAGGAATTGCAGTGTCTACATCCTTGCCACCTGGAGAGCGACCCACGCCCAAGCCGTCGGGTACACAAGGTGAGCAGAAACACTAGCAGTCACAGGACAACCGGAGGACCCCCTTCGCTAGTCGGCAGTCTGGGAGCCGTGGTAACGCCTGATCAAGCTTCAAAAACTTTGATCAGACGCTCCACCACAGTCGGAAGAGAAAAGATTCTTGTTGTTTCTATCTGCTCTTGACTTAAGGAGAAGAAGGGGGACATGCGTCTTGCGTTGACCGAGTAACCAGTTTTTTTTCTATCAATACAGCTTCCTGAAATTACCTTCAAAATTCACACTCCTTCCCCGAACACCGGGGCCTTACTTGATACCAATCCCACTCCTATTCGTCTACGCACCTCATTTTAGAATCTTATGACGCAATTCGTTAAAACTATCTGACAATAAAATACAAAACAATTCTTGCTTGGATAGTAGGTGGAGGGTCGCCGTATCTAGTAGAATGTAACAGGGGTATATTTGGTTACATTTGGTTATGTTATGTACGTAAGTACACTACGGTTGAGGTCAGTATTGACCGGTCCGAAAGGTATGGACCTTTTGGTTATTTTAACCAATCAGGACAGGAGCCCTTGGTGGAGGCGTGGCAGCCTGCAACGTGTTGGTACACAGGTGGTGTACATTACATTTAGGCTAGGTACGAATTTAGTAAGTTCTACTTAGTATTACATATAGTTTACATTAGTTTAATTAAATTAGGCTAATTACATATTAAATATGTATTCATTTTTTAAAATACACTAATCCAGCTAGACGCACGACCTCGACCGGTCGCGCGTGCTGTGAGTGTCTATAGCCAAAGGGAATACCTCCTTAGCTACTCCCTTTCTAAGGGAAGCCTTGTTTCAAGGCGTTAGTTAATTCCAACTGGTAAACCAAGGGAAATCTTGGCCCCGAGTAAGAGATCAATCTCTTACTAAGCCCTTTTATAAGGGCGTATCGGCTAAGTATCGGGATATCGCCGCTTTAGGAAAGTCTTCCTCTGTGAGATATCCTCACCGTGCGTATACGCACCTGCTACATCTGATAGCACTTGTACTCAATCCAACACCTGTGTTGGTAGACGACAACATCCTCTGCAAAGGATGAATCAGGACGATTGGGAGAGGCGAAGCCTCGTCCAGCCGGAAGCCTTTAAAAGGCTGTTACCCTTATTGGGTGACGAAGGCATGAAGCTCCTAGTTGGGCAGGGCCTTGATGCCGTAAAGGCGAGGGTCAACGCCCTCATCGCCCATGAGGCGAATTTTTGTGGAAGTCATTCCACGTCCACGGGGATGCGCCCTCCGTTGTCCTTTAAGATGAAGGAATTCACCGGTGAAAAAGTTGATAACCTTTATGTGTGGCTTCGAGAGGTCGAAACGACCTTCGTCACAGCGAATGTGATCGTGGATCACTTGCAAGTGGGACTTGCACTGACCCATCTTACGGGTAAAGCCCGTGCATGGGCGTTCACGTGTTCGGAGTCGGTCACGGACGTGCTCCCAACCTGGGAAGTCCTTAAGCAAAAGCTTCTGGACATGTATGCCACGCCTGATCTGGTTTTCTAGAATCAGCTGGCGTTTCTGAGGTGCCGTCAGGGCACTACGGACTTGGAGACGTACATCCAAGAACAGAAGACCCTGTAGGCGGGGATGTACGCGAAAGCGTACTCGGAGGATGTGTCCATCCCCGTGTTCATGGGAGGCCTGAAAGAAGGGCCAGCACGTTCGGAGCTCTTCCGATGCCAATCCTAATCCCTGTGGGAGGCGTTTAAGATGGCGTTCAACGCCGAAAGGAACTTTCGTTCCTCTTAGGTGGGTCCCGAACCCATGGACCTGAGTCAGGTCGAAGCGGAGGAGAAAACTTCTGCTAAGAGTCACTCTGACTCTACCTCGCAGAGCTTCTAATCGGAGCTCCTTTCAATTCTGCAGCGGAATGGGCCGCTGAGATGCTTCCTGTGTGGAAGCACGGATCATCTGAAGAACAGATGTCCGAAAAATCCCCAGCGAGACACTCGCTATAAGGGGCCGAGGGTCGGGAAAAAGCCCTTGCCCAAGCTGTCGGGAAACGACGGCTCCCAGTAGGTGCAGGTCTCCCTACTGGGGGATCCTTCAGTGCTGTTATACCCCAGGGTAGGGGCCGACAGAACAAAGCCCCGATGTAAACGGTGCTTTCTAGCACCGAGTTGGTGTACCAGCCGGGTTTGCTGGTTGTCCTTGTGGACGTGAAAGGCTTTGATAAGCCTTGGAGAGTCTTGATAGAATCTGGAGCGTCTGACAATTATGTCAGACGGGCTTCTGTGGAGAAGGGTCGGCTGTATGCCGAGGCCCTAGAGGCACGTTCTCGTGACGTTTTCACTGTCCGTCTAGCGACGCTCGTACAGGTTTCTGTACCCAAGGTATCGATTGACCTTAAGCTGAAGTTTGCAGACTTCGACAGCTTAGAACGTTGCCTAGTCCTGGATTTGGACTCGAGGTATGACCTCATTCTGGGCATGAAGTGGCTGGAACGCCACGAGGCATGGATAGACTGGAAGTCTAAGTCCATTGGCTCAACGAACCCGTGATCGGGTGAAGCTATGGCGAGTCATGAACCCACCTTTGCTCGATCACAAAAGCGATTTTGGCGTGAGATTCCAGAGATTGGGATTTCTGGAATGATCAGTCCCAATGAGGTCAAGGAAGTGTTCTTTGACGAGGAGGACTCGGCGGTTACTCCCCACGCCGTTATAGGCAAGACTGGTGAGTCGCCAGTGGTAGAGGTGGATTTCTCTGAGGTTAAGCGCGAGGCGCTTCCTACAGAAGAGACCCGTAGTTTGTCTCTTCTGCAGGTAGGAATTGATTCCGACCACGCCGTGTTCGGCGAAAAAGTTGCGACTCCAGTGGTAGGGGTAGAGACCCCTGTGGTTAAGCGCGAGGCGCTTCCAAGCAAAAAGACCCGTAGTTCGTCTCTTTCGCACCTCGGAAATGATTCCGACCACGCCGTTGTAGGTGAGACCGGCGAGTCACCGGTGGTAGAGGTAGAGACCTCTGTGGATAGGCGCGATGCGCTCCCAGTAGATGGGGCAATTGACTCCCACCATCTGGGTCCCGGGATGAGTCCCGAGGCCAGTAGTCAGCAGTCCTATCGGATGCTGAATAGTGTGACAGGTGTTGTCACGGAAGGCGTAAGCCTTGAACGGTTTCCTGGGGTAGGCAAACTGTTGTCGTTGGAGGAAATGTCCTTCAACGAATTTGAAACTGCTTTGAAAGCAGATGAAATCGACGAGGTTGTCGTATTACGTCCGGAAGAGGAGTTGAGCTCCTCATCCACGATGGACGAGTCAGTTTTGGTGAAAACCAAAAAGGTATTGAATGCCCGAAGCGGCCAAAAGATCCTTGCGGATACTGAGGACCCTTACCATTCCTTATTGAAGGAATTTGGAGATGCCATTAGTGACAACCCGCCGATGGGGTTCACCGGATCGGGGAGTCCGACATGAAATTGATTTGGTTCCTGGAACCAAATACTGCGTCACTCGGCAGTGGCCTCTCCCCAAGGAACAATGCGACGTCATCGACGCATTCTTCAAGGGGAAAGAAGAGGCAGGGATGGTACGGGAGAGCAAGTCTCCCCACTAATCTCCCACTTTTTGTGTTCGTAAACCGAACGGAAAGTGGCGCATTGTGCATGCGTAGAACAAGCTGAATGCAGCTACTGTACCCATGCAGACTCCGATGCCTCGGAAGGATGTCCTCCGGAACAATATGGCAAGTTGTACTGTGTACAGTGCCTTAGATCTGGTGGACAAGTATTATCAGGTGCTCATGCGAGAATCAGATATTCCGCTTACAGCGGTCAGCACGCCTAGTGGCATGCTGTAGGAGTAGCTTGTTATGCCACAAGGGCTTTCAAATGCACCAGAGACGTTTAATCGCTTGGTGACTCAACTCTTCCGCCCTCATAGAAAGTACGCTCAGACGTACTTCGACGATATATTCGTTCATAGTCGTGCGGAAGGCGACTCGTCTGATGTTCAGACGCATCTTATACACCTTCGAGCTGTACTCGAATGTATGCGAGAGCATAAGTTATATGCAAACGCATCCAAATGTATCTTTGGTGCTGAGGAAATTCCTTTCCTCGGACGCTTCATCGGTAAGGATGGAGTGCGGGCGGATCTCGCGAAGGTGAAAGCCATTGTGGAGTGGCCTTCGCCTGTAAATCTTAGAGATTTACGGAAGTGGCTTGGATTAGCCAACTATCTCCACAAATACAGCGAGAACTACGCTGAGATGGCGAAGCCATTAACTGACCTTCTTAAGAAGGACGTGGATTGGTGTTGGGAAACCAAACACCAAACCGCCTTCGAAGCGGTTAAGGGGGGCTTGTTAAAAGCTCCCGTTCTTGCTCTCCCAGATTCTGGGAAACCATTTATTGTCGTCTGCGACGCCTCAGATCTCGCAATGTGCTTTGTTACAAGCAGACGATGCCGGAAGGGAACGCGTTATCGCGTTTGAGTCGAGGCAGCTTAAAGCTGCGGAACGGAAATTCCGTTCATGACAAGGAGCTACTTGCAATGAAGTATGCCCTTGTCAAGTTTAGGTTTCACCTACTCGGCTCAAAGCCGTTCGTGGTTTATACTGACCACGCGTCCTTGCGGACAGCGACGAAGTCGCCTCATCTCTCCCAACGGATGACCCGTTGGCTGTTCCTCTGTGCGTAGAACAAATTTGAGGTTAAGTATAAACCTGGCAAGCAGAACGTGCTTGCAGACGCGTTGTCGCGTCGTCCCGATTACGAGCTCGCTCACGCGACATTCATCACCTCGTATGTGGTGGATCTCATACGCCAGGCGTATGAGAAAGAACCACAGTGTACGGCGCTTATCAGCGCGTTGGGTGGAAAGGGACTTGGCTCGTCTGAGCCTACCCTGTCAAGTCGAGCTAGAGCTCGCTTACACCGTTACAGGTATTGTGACGGTCGGCTATTTTATAGCACGAGCGCGGAGGACACTCCGCGGGTGGTTGTTCCTCATGATGAGGAACTGAAGTATAGAGTCCTCTTTGAGGCACATGACGCCCCTACCGGGGGCCATTTAGCTCGGGATAAGACCTACAGCGCTTTAAGCGCTTTATATTGGTGGTCCAACATGTATAAGTGGGTCGGTGCGTATATTCGCACCTGTGAGACGTGTCAGAGGTTCAAACCCTCTGCAGATTCAGCTGCGCCTTTGGCGAGCTTATCCGTTCCTACGGAGCGTTGAAAATCCATCAGTATGGATTTCATCTTCGTTTTTCCGAAGGATAAGGCCGGTAACACCAGCATATTGGTCTTTGTAGACCGTTTGAGCAAGATAGCTCACCTGGCGGCGGTGCCAAAGTCCATTGATGGACAAGAAACAGCGAAAGTGTTCCTAGACCGTGCCTTTTGACAACAGGGTCAACCCGATTTCGTTGTATTGGATCGGTATACCCGTTTTACGGGACAGTTCTGGGGCGCGCTGTTCAAGGTGCTAGGCACCATGCTACTTATGTCCACTGCGGATCATCCGCAGACGGACGGGCAAACGGAACGCGTTAACGGCGTTGTAGAGGATATTCGCCCGAGTTTATGTACGGATTCTCCAAAGAGTTGGAGTGAGATGCTTCCGATGGTTGAATTTGCTATCAACAATTCGGTACATGCATCTACGGGGTTTACCCCGTTTTACGTGAAAGGATTAGTGAAATCCGAGGGTTCCGTTGACGCCACGTGTGTGTGGTCCAGGGATTAAGGGGGGGATTCCCTTATGTCAGCCCTGTATCAGTGCGAAAGCACGTCGATAAGTTCTTATCGACGCGCCTTAGTGTCTTACGACACGTCTGCGATGCCATGTTGGAAAGCCAAGACAAGCAAAAGAAACAGGCCGACCGCAAGGGTTGGCGTAACAGAAAGGCGTATAAAGGAGGATAAAGTGTTTTTTTAAACGCTAAAAACCTTCCTACACGTGCAGTTTCAAACTTGTTACGGAACAAACTGCGCCCCAGGTTTGTGGGGCCTTTCAAGGTGATAGCCCGAAAGGGCTTGGCATATATCTTGGATATCCCGAAGGCGATGCGTACGAATCCAACCTTCTATGTGGGTATGCTTAAGCCATACCAGAATCCGGAGGCGGGTACCCTCTTGGAGGAGGTTGGGAAGTCGGATAGCCGAAAGGCACGACAGATCGGAACATCGCCGACAGGGTCGAAATACGACCATGAAGATCCGCAACGGAAGACTCGAGGGAGGCAAGCCGCCCCTCGAGGCGTTCATTCGCACTCCCATCGTCGCGGAGTCCCTCCTGGGCGTCATGTATGCGACGGCTGTGTCGATCACAGCGCTCGTAGAACTCACGTCGCGATTGCGCGACCTCCTCCTCCAGTTCTCGATACGGAGGGTATTCCACATTACCATGTGGGGCGTCTGATGTCGAGACGCCATAATCGGGGTGAAACCCAGTATCTGGTGAAGTGGAAAGGTTATCCACATTCACAGAGTTCGTGGGAGTCCGAGACTCCCCTGCGGCAGGATTGTCGTGACGTCGTTGACGCTTTCGAGCGGGAGAACCCCGCTGCGAGTCAACGACCAAATGGACGGGAGAAGCGCCTCCACTCTCAGTAGTTGGGAGTTTGACGGAGGCAGACGCAGAGGTTGCATTACTCTCCAGCACCACATCGAGGGAACGAACTCTAGAAGGTCGCGTGCAATAAGGGGCAGGTAATTGCCCCAGCACTTAGGCTCTGGCCTAAACGCCAAGCGCAATGCCCTCTCTATCCGAGCGTCACGTTCGGAATAGATGTTGTACAGTTTTAAAAAGTCAGGGAGACGTTTTTCCCCTTCCGCCCAAGCGCGGAATTTCTGATCTGCCTCCTCAACACCTTCTCCAGGTAGGCGAACTAAGGGAACCGCGTGGAGGGGCTCAACGACGGCACCCCGTGCCTGTTTCCCGAGGCGCGCTCGGTACGATTTGACAGTGAACTGCTTCGGTGTTAGCAGTCTTTCCCGGAGTTGTTTCCGGCGCGTGATTTCACGCGGCAGTACAGCCGCAGGGACGGTGATATGGGAGGCTAAACCCCTCTTTACATCATTTTTGGCCTTCTTTTGAGGGTCATGAGGACCCTTCCGTGCCTGTACGGCATGTCGGTCCTCCTGAGCCGTGTCTGGCTCATTGGTGATGGTCGCCTTAGGCGACCCGGATGCATCATCCGCAGTTGGTAGAGGTAGCGCACGCGTTAGTGCATTTTCCCCACGTGTGAGGAACGGATTGGACTGCCGACATCGCCGTTCTGCGTTGTTGGAGCGGTCAGCCTTTGGGGAGATATCCCCAAGGGCACCCACCTCCTATGATCGGAATAGTCTCCACCCTCTTCTCGAGGAAAATACTCAGCACCACTAAAGGTGCTCATAGGGGGTTAGCCAGAAGTTCTGGAAGTTGGAGTTCTCCAACTATAATTGAATTATTGCGTAAGAAATAGTCTTGATGGGGGAGGATGCAACAGGGTTACATTTGGTTACATTTGGTTATGTTGTGTACGTAAGTACACTACGGTTGAGGTCAGTATTGACCGGTCCGAAAGGTTTGGACCTTTTGGTTATTTTAACCAATCAGGGTAGGAGACCTTGGTGGAGGCGTGGCAGCCTTCCACGTGTTGTTACACAGGTTGTGTACATTACATTTAGGCTAGGTACGAATTTAGTAAGTTCTACTTAGTATTACATATAGTTTACATTAGTTTAATTAAATTAGGCTAATTACATATTAAATATATATTCATTTTTTAAAATACACTAATCCAGCTAGACGCACGACCTCGACCGGTCGCGCGTGATGTGAGTGTCTGTAGCCAAAGGGAATACCTTCCTTAGCTACTCCCTATCTAAGGGAAGCCTTGTTTCAAGGCGTTAGTTAATTCTAACTGGTAAACCAAGGGAAATCTTGGCCCCGAGTAAGAGAGTAATCTCTTTCTAAGCCCTTTTATAAGGGCGTCGGCTAAGTAACGGGATATCGCCGCTTTAGGAAAGTCTTCCTCTGTGAGCTAGCCTCACCGTGCGTATACGCACCCGCTACATGGATCTTAGGTGGTATAAGGTTTGACTGTTTAAAAAGATAACAGAAGCTAAGCGAAAACCTTCAGTGCGTTCTTACTACAAATAAATAAACCGATAACGCACATCATTTTAGCAACTTATGAGGGAATTCGTTAAAACTAGCTAACATTAAATTCAATTTCGGCTTCAAAAATCATCGCTCTCTTGAAGACTAATCCGTGGTAGTGCTATTGAAATGCACATCCGTACTCATTGTTGAAATTACGTGTAGCCATATTGGCTTTAGCTTCTTTCCATGGAGATGAAACCCCATTGGCTGAAATGTGTATTTGTATTTTCAGGTTCGAATTCAAGTTTAAATTTTTAGTATTGTTATATTTGAGTTAAGTAATTTAACATAAAATATACTTTCTTTTTTTTAATACAGACCAAGCTAATATATCCGCTGTGTGGCCTCCGTCGCTCAGTAGTAGTTTTCTACGCAAGATCCTACCTGGAAAAACAGTCATACCTAGTAGTGTAAGATCTGCGCTACAAGCACAAGCATTGTTTTATTTTCTTTAGGTTATGAGCCCAATATTTTGAAGGGCTATACCGAGAAAGATTTTTGGCGATTAAATTCGTTTTTTATTTCTTCGTTACATTTAGTGGCGCTAGTGGAAAGTCTTCTTGGTTCATGGGCTCATGGAGTTGTTTCTCGTTATTTAACGAAGTTTTTTTTCTCGTGAAATTGAGGAAATATAGAGAAGCATGATAATTGAACGTGTCAGGGAAAAATGATGTCCTGCAGGCGATTTGAATGGACTGAAAGATGTCCAGGACACGCGTGGTGTCCGTTGAAGAGGAACAGAGCAGGTACTCGGTGGTGAGCACATCGTCTTGGTCGAGGAAAACTTTCCAGTTGCTTCAAAAACCAGTACCTTCCAAGAAATTTTTAGAATTTCACTCCGTTCGACCAGCAGATGACTCCGCATGATTTGGACGAGGACGAATGCGTTGAATTTAGCGGTATGCCACCGCCAATGTGGAAAGAATGTCACGTGTGGCACCTGGTGTTGTGCAAGGCATGGAAGGGGAAAATGTGGCCGCTGAATATGCGCAAATGCGACATTTTAGCCACGGTATGAATAAAATACTGAAGTTTACTGTGTAAAAATTTCTGGAGTGGAAATTTACCTTTTTTAGATGCCGGGTTTAACAGAGGGCTTACCTATTCATAGAGGCCACAGAGATCCCCGAAATGGCCTCTCGATTTACGTGGACGGGGTATTGCACGGCGAGTTAGCGAGGCTAACAAACCAAGCAAGCAATGGAGAAGCCGAGCGCATGCATCGTACGGTCATGAATATGGCTAGATGCATGCTTTCGCCAGTGGATTAAATTTATCGTTTTGGGGGGACGCCAGTGAATTCGCTGTCTACGTGTTGAAGCGTACCCCAACTTCGGCGAACTCGAAGAAAATGTCGCCCCTATTAGTTTTGACTGGTGTTAAGCCAATTTTTGTGAGATTATTGCGTTTGGGTCACCTAGTACAGTGTACAGGAGCCTGATACAAAATCTCTGGCCCATAGGGAACAAATTGGTACGGTCAAACCTTTCTAAATTTACTCTCCATATTTGATAAACCTCGATAATTGATGAGGCAAATGGCTTTACAACTGGTTTAATTAGTGCTACATGATAAAAACTCTCTAAATGTCTAAATGATAAGCTCTACGAGAATACACTTATAAGAGAAACCTCCATAAGTGATACTCGGTTAAGGCTGGGTGAAGGTTGCCATGTCCATGATTCTTAATGCGGCCTCACAGGGATGCTCATTACCCAAAAGGTTTGTTCGAGGATTAATGAGTTGATAGGAACAGATGAAGAGGACGACATACTCATTGACGCAGGGTAAGGAAAAGGAGTAATGTCGTTCTGATCATAGACTTGTCCTGGTTGGCTTGATTATTGACTCTTGATCCCATTGTAAATAGCATGGCGATTTTTCCTTTATCCGATCACATATCAAATACTGACCTTTATTTATTTGACGAAGTGGATACAAATAGAATACTCTGGGTCGGTCAATTTATCTCTGAGCTTCCGTTGTCTGTAGATCGGACTGTGTCTGATCCACCTCACAGCATAAATCGAGTTTTATAAAAGTCGGACGATCGTCATCAACAGGCGGAAAGGTGCGTCAAAACATTTCAAGAATCATCTCACAGCAAGTAATACTGAACCCCAGAAATCATGCCTAAACATGGCGAGAAAACACGTGTCAAGCGGCCGGCGGACACGTCTCATCAGTATCTGACCTTTCACCAAAAGAAAGAAGTTTTCTCGAGTGGAGGAAAAATCCCAAGTGGATACGAGAGGGGGTTGCCTCTTTCATCAAGAGTCGGTACAACTTGAAGCTTGCGCTGATCTCGATTAAATGACTGCGCAAAAGCGAGGCATCGATTTTGGATGCCGACGACTCGACCAGCGACCTGCACAGGGTGAGAAAGTTTGCTCTTCCTGAGGTCGACAGAGCCATATTGCTATGGGTTCAATCCGCTCAGCATGCTCTGCCTATAACCGACGAAGGGTTACGGCAAATGGCACAGAAGTTCTTCGATCGGTTAAAGGATCCAGCTGCAAATGACCTCAAGTTTTCCAACGGAAGGTTGGAGAAATTCAAGCAACGACACAACATCAATTGTCACAAGATTCATCGAGAATCTGGAGATGCTGATAATCAGGCAATCCATGATCAGCTTCCACGAATTCGAGAAAGACTTGAAGAATATTGGCTATACAACATTTTCAACATAGATGAGACCGGCCTATTATTAACATGCGGTCAGATCTCACGTTGGCAACGCGCCAACTGGAGGGGAAGAAGAAAGACAAAAATCGCCTCACCGTGGTCCTGTGCTTCAATGCCACCGGAACGTGGAAGTTCAGACCTATTATTATCCACAAGTCGAAGAGCACCAGGGAATTACGGAGCAAAAACGTCAAGAATCTGTGATTTGATTACGAAGCGAACCGGTCGGCGTGGATGCTTTCTGAGGTCTTCCAGCGATGGCTGAAAAGTTTTAATGACAGGTCCGGGAAGCAGCGCACGGCGGGTCTTGCTGCTGCTGGACAGTGCCCCGACCCATGTGGTCTCAAAAACATTCGACAATGTTGAGTTTCTCTTCTTGACGCCGAATACAACGATCAAGATTCAGCCCTTCGGCGTGGGCATCATAAACAGTTTCAAGGTCAAGTACAGGAGGAAACAGATGGGCTTGATGATTGAGCGCTACAAAGCGAAGAACGAGTACGGCAAGCTCAACATTATGGAGGCTTCAGCGTTTGTCGTTGAAGCATGGAACGAAGTTACTCACTTATGCTTAAGGTACTACTGGAGGACTACCAACATACTTCCGACCCTTCATCAAACAGAACGCAATAGCTCTCCGATAAAGGCGGCGGCCGAAATGATGACAATGCTTTTAGCGGTCTGGAGAGAAAATGACGCGGCTTAAACTATTCAATCCGATGACATTGGAGGAAATCATCAATCCGGCTGAGGAGAACGATGTCTTCGGCAAGGCATCCGAGGAGGAAATTTTCGCGCAAGTTGCTCAAGAAGGGGCAGATGAAGACGCCGAGTCGGAAGTCAACGCCGAGTCAGAGATACTGGAGTGCGTTTCCGAACAGCAAACCAAAGAATCTTTGAACGTCCTCAAGCTGTACTTGATCCAATCCGACGAAGACACTCAGCAAATGCTGGCAAAGTGGAGGGAACTCGAGAAAGATCTGCGAGAATTGATGGACAAGAGAAAGGTCCAGTCCACCATAACGAGATTCTTCCGGTCAGCGCAGAGGCCTTCCGGGGAGTCCTCCAGAGGCAGGGATCTGTTGTTGCCGTGATCATAACTACTTAGGATCGGATCTTTAGTGAAATAAACGCTTGGAATGCTGAATGGAAGGACTTGTGCGTGCAAAACCCCGGGAGAAACGCTCTAGTGCTGTATTCTAAACCTTTCTGAGCCTAACAAAGCCTCAGGAGAGCCATCCTCCATAAATGATCACCCTCTCTTAATGATTAGGCTGGCCAATTTCCAAATAGGGTACATTTATAGAGGTTTGACTGTATATGATTTACGTTGATTTTGGAGGACACCAACGGTCTCGCATAATCACAAATCCGTCGCAAATCGCAAATTGTGTGTGTCACAAATCACTCGCAAATTGGGCAGCACATTTTGAAATAATGGGATTTTGGAAGACATCCAGTCGATGATTGCAAAAAAACTATGGGCACGCCTATTGCCACATACGCTTTGCCTATTGCCACATACGTTCTGCCTATTGCCACATACAATTTTATATCAGATATGATTTTTGAAAGGGGAGTGATAGATGTACCTCATCCTCTTATTACATGTACCTCACTTTTGATACGTGTACCTCACTTTCAGAAAAAACGAGCGCCACACCTATCACTCCCCTAACGGAAAATCGTATTTTATTAAACAAGGTACAACGTAATTACCCAGTACTCCTAGTAGCATCGGAGATGTGGACGATTTAATCCAACGCCGCTCGTTTGTAAAAGAAGATGAGAAATTGGACCTTGACGAGAAAGAAGATGCACCACAGCGACACGTGAACTGGCAAACAGGTGCTATCCCGTCTCAAGATGATGACAAGCGGCGGCAGATTGTAAAATGTGGTTCCAGATATTTTGATGACGTGGATCTCGATGCGACAGTGGAATCCGATCAAGAAGATGCAGAGTATTACGACCACCCGTTTATGTCGCTTTGTGATCATTTACTAGCGGACGCCCGGACCAATGAAGACATGGATCGTATTTTTTCCGACCATCTTGTCACATTTGAAGATTTTGGAGAAACTCAGCAAGTCTGTTGGTAAATCCAAATTTACGCTTTTTCGTCAATGGCAAAATTTCCGCGTACAATGCGGAGATGCAAGCGTATCTCGTCTCTCGAGTGATTTTTACATATTATCCCCAATTACCGGTAAACACTTCTCGAGACACTAATAGTGAGGAGAAGTCGACGACTTTGTGGGTTTGCAGCGATGACGGAAGGCTCACAGAAGACACGGCTAGTATTGGGAGTGAGTTAGATGATCACAAGAGGCTTAAGCCCAAACACGAAGAATTAGTGGCCATGGATCTACATAGTGGCATGAATGAGCTGGTCTTTGTCTTGCATTCACAAGATCCAGTCGAAGAAGTCGCTCGTGTGACCGCAACGCTGTACGTTTGTCCAGTTCATTCGAAAGTGGTGATTGCACATATGGATGGAGCCATCATAAGCTGTGTAACGACAGGAAGGATGTTTAAACGTAGAGTTCAGGGTGCAATGCATTCAGGTGCAGTGGATTCTTACGCTAAACTGTCACAAAACGGCTATCATGTCGTCTACGTGACATTCCACGGCCTTGCACAGGCAAATGTACTCCGAACACGATTTCGTAGTAACGTTCGAGACAAGGGAGAAGCTTCACTACCAATGGGTCCCGTCTTGCATTCCCCCGAGCGGCTTCTAAGCACTGCGAGTTTTGATGATACACAAGACGTCAACATGGCGACGCTTGATGCCTTCCGCTTGCTCTTTTCACGCTGTATGAACCCATTTTACGCGTCGTTCAGCACGACACAAGCGGCTGGTCTTGTATTTACAAAAATGGGTGTGTTTTCCGGGAAAGTGTTTATGGTAGACCCTAACGATGTTAGTTTGCGTCATCAATCCATTGGGGGCTTCCGTGAGTCGTACACAAGTCTACTTGATCGCATGGACCGTATTTCCCCCCTATTTGCTCTTCAACGTGTACAGAGCATGAAGCTGTACGTAGCTCCTGTAGCACAACGTCGCGAGCTTTGCTGGAGGATAAACATTTCGTGTCCGATCCAGTTAGGTTAATCGGTTGCTCTCAAGACTTTGCCGATGAATCGTAAAATGACGTCAACTATTGGCGAATCGATCCACTTCATGTCTAAACCGTTGAGTTGTAGGAATATACTTATGTACTAAATAGCATCTTAACATGTATGAATAACACTAGTCGCTTTTTTAAGCGACATATTTGGAATTAGAGGGACCGATAGATACAAATTCATTCGTTTACTCTGCGATTATCGTTCTCACCGTCTCTACTCGTTAATTAACCGCCGTACAATGTCAAGAAAGTGTGAGAGCCTACTAGTATGTGTCCGTATTGTTGGGAAACTATGTCTGATACTACAGGTAGGATACGCGTTGAAATAAAGCGAAGGTTATGTTTTATCTTATGTTAGAGTATTCAACAAGGGGAGTGATAGGTGTCCACTCTGTGGACACCACATAGTGGTGTCCGGTGAAACGGACAGACTGAGCTACACGTATCAAAAGTGAGGTACATGTAAAAAGGGGGTGAGGTACACCTATAGCTCCCCTTTCAAAAATCATATCTGATATAAAATTGTATGTGTCAATAGGCAGAACGTATATGGCAATAGGCAAAGCGTATGTGGCAATAGGCGTGCCAAAAAACTATTTTCTTTTTGTTCCTAAGTAAAAAAAGATAGGGTCAGCCTGCGGTCACACACACCCTTTTCTCCGGTCACACACCCCTCCTTTTTGTGTCCAAATGCGGCAAATATGGATAAGTTTTGGGCTTCAAAAATGAACCTTTAAATTATGCTAGCTTTATTAATTAAGAGAAATTACACATAATGGGTCGGTTTCTCTGATATTCACAGAATGGGTCCGTTTACTGTTACTATTAGACCGTAGCCACTCATCGGACTCCAGGTGCATAAATTCATATACCATTTGTTCATTTAAGGCTCGCTGCGCTGGATCTTTTTCCCAGAGTTGTGGGCCTCATGGACTGGTTTTCCATCTCGCTTTAGAGTGCTACTTGTCGGTTGTTGGTTCTCAACAGGTATCGGCCTGTTCCCACTGCAGAGCGCGTGCAAGCCAAAAGCATCCTACTCTCAGAACCGTAGTACGCGATGTAGCGCGGTCACCGCCCTCGCGTCTCCAATCTCTGATACATACTTTATCTACACATTACGTGCTTCCTCAAATAGTAATTTTCGAATGAAGCAAATTACTCTTTTAGCATCTTCCTCGTTGCCCGGCTGATGGCCATCTCCTGACTACTTGTGTACGCAAATAGCATCTAAGGGACTACGAAGCGCTAGGATATCTACGCGGGATTGAAGGCAATACATGGTCCCACTTTGGTACTACTAACTCGATAGTTGGATGGGCTCAAGGATATACACAATATCTCGATCTTGAGAGCCTCGCATCGGTTCGGAGAAGAGTAACGGGTTCAAACACATTCGATTGTGTCCTGATGTGAACGTGACGTCCATTTCAGCACTATCTTGCTCCGCCACAGCGCAGGACTTGCTGGTCTTCTTGATCTTTATCAACGAGTCAAGCACACGTGTGGCGACGGCGACGGTTGTACAGTGTAGAGAGGGGTTGAGGTAGCGACAGTAACATGCGGCATTCCTATCACCCCGTTGTTAATATTGGGCTAAAAACGCCTTCAATTTCGCTATCACTGACAAAATCTTTCTTTATGTACGAAAACCACCCTGTGCGTGCCTGAAGTGACGCGTTCGTGTCTCGTGCCTTGTCCTCTCCTGGTGAGCTAATGCCACAAGAGGGAGCAAGAGATCATGTAATCAATCATCCTTTTGAGTGTAAAATCCAACGTAAAATGAAGTAAACTGAGACTAAGCACTCTTACGTGTGACGAGTTCACTTGTAATTCTTTATAGCATCAAATTCCACCTACTACGTTTGTGCGTCACATCTAATTGTACTAAATATCTTATAACTTGGCTTTTATATTTGAATATGTTAAAATAGTCGGTCTATTTCTCATTTGTAAGGAGGTGAGTGTCGAAGCAGCTCGGATTCACCGGGAGAATTTGTAGTTTGCAGAGCTTGCATGGATTTCTTATTGGAGGGTAATGGAAATCTTTTAAAATTCCATTGCAGATTGTCCTCGCGGATTTTTTTAAGCCCAAAACTTATCCATATTTGCCGCATTTGAACATAAAAGGGAGGGGGGGACCGCAGGCTCACCCTAAAGATATAATGTAGTTTTAAAGAAATTTCAATGAACAATTCGTCGGAACGACGGGTACCATCCGTCGATGTCTAAACTCACCGGCCCAAATGTCTAAACTCACTGCCCCTATAATAAAAAAGGCCACCGCTAGGGACACACCAAGAATTGCTAGGAACACACCAAAAATTACTCCGGACACTTTTTGACAGACACATGGCGCAATGGCAAATGGCGCAATGGGAAATAGTGAATTCTTGTTAAAACACAAAATAAAAGGTTCAAACACTTCACACGATCTTGGCTCACCTTGTGACGAAGTTTCAGCAAGGGAGGATCAGCGGGAGAGGAAAGCTAGTATCCGCCGTTCGACGGCCGTAGAGAGTTCAGTAAAGTAGTGCTGATCTATATGCAAAATAGAAACTGTATTATGTAAGGTTACTTAAGTAGTTATCCAGTAATAAATGCAACTTAAACCAGTAACAGCCGATATATGCATAAATGTATGCCATCCCAAACAGCCAATGGGATTCTACTGGAAGAGTGCAAAGTCCAAAATGACTACACACTCTTCCAACACTTCTTAGAACGTTTTAACTGTAGATATATTTAATAACCGACCCTGTGGTGCAGTGGTTTAGGCCCCACCACGGGACCGGGAGGTCACGAGTTCGAGTCCCGCAGTGGATACGAATCCAAGGCCGGGTAGAGTCGGGGTCCAAGTGTAATGAAGAGGTCCTTACAGCACGTGCTTGACATGGCTTACACCTGCCCAATTAAATGGGGAGGTTCTAAAATATCACTGTAGATATATTTAATTGCAACGTTTCGGCTCTAACTACTCAGGCTGAAAGTGACCCTTGGCCTTAAAATACTCGATTGTCTTTATTACCTTGTCGTAAGCAATGTTATAGGCAGGATGCATGCGTTTAACGAGGTTCGATCCGTCTCCGTAGACGACGGGGTCATATCTGCCATCACCATGCTGAGCAATCGACAGACCACTAAGACAATCGCATGTGTGGTAGTGATCACGCGGCTTGCAAGGTTTATCGCGTAAACCGCCCGTAATTTCTTGTCGGCATAATAGTGTTAAAAATAGTCTGTATACTTAATTATTATAATTAGGTAGGACCATTTGTTTTTAGTTAGCAATCTGTATTTCTTATCTTTTAGGTGCTAAAAATAAGGCAGCTGTACTCTGTTTTGAGTACTGCCTATTTTTTGTACTGATAAGGTATGTAGGTAACACAACAGCTGTTAGCGGTATAGTATACCAGCAACAGCTCATGCATATACATGTTAGGCTAGCTAATCACTTCTCAATAAACTTTGCATTGGATAAACGCCTAACTGCATTCAATTCGTCGGACGTTCAACAATCTCTCAAAGGGTGTCACTCTCGCAACCTAGCTGTAATTGGTTGTCGAGATACAGACACGAGACGATTTGGTATATTTGACTTCACTATACGATTATTACGACTCGAGTTTCCTACGTATCTACGCTACGATGGACAACAACAACTTTCAACAGGTTATAATCCCAAAGGGTCAAGCCGTATCAAGTGACGACGGATCCCTTGAAGAGAAGCCAGCCCCGTTCGGAGCCGAAGGGATGCAGATTTTGGAGATGTTAAAGAAATCATGTGACCGCATGGACAATCTTGAGGCTTCCAAGGTCCAACCGGACATGAACAACTTTGGATTCAACAATTCGATGCGCCTAGGGACTCGCATGCGCATGGAGTCGCTTGAAAGCACTCCGGAGAGGCAACCGCAGGTGCCCCCAACTGTACCACCAAATGTACACCAAAATAACTTTGGTATGGGTGCACCTATGCATCAACGTCCCCCAGCTTTCAAGACCCCCCCCCCGCGAAAGACTACAATCTCTCCATCAAAGTATTTGATGGTACCGAGCAATACCGAGGGCTTGGGGCTGGATTCAAAGACTGGGGTACAAGATTTATTCGACAAATCTCTACCGCGGAATCCGCTTGCGGATATTACTGGAGCGAAGATTTCAAGTTCGATTTGCTCGGTCATTACCTGGGTGGTACTGCCGAGAAGTACTACAACAGACGGGTTGACACATGGTGGACAGAAACGCCAACTCTCGTGCATGTGATAAATAATATGCTTAGTACATTCCATACGACCATCACCTCTGTCTGCACAGGCGATGAAACTCTTCACCGGCAGGAAGAACCCCAAGGTCTCATGGAATGATCATTTCCTTTACCTGGTGCAGATTTCCGAAGCTGTTGTCAACAGTGAGCCGATCGTGATGGACAATGTGGTCCATCATGCCTCGCCGTAATTGATGAAGGTGTTAATGGCTAAGTACGATCATACGCGGACGGACTACCTTCGACATGCTGAAGAGTTGACACACTTTGCGCAGGCTGTCGAAGGATTCAAGGGCTGTCAAGACACACAATCACGAAGCTATGAATCTGGTTGAAGATAAGAAGAAAGTCATCAAGTGTCATGGTTGCGGTAAAGTAGGTCATATTAGACCGAAATTCCCTAATACGCCGGACAAAAAAGTCGATTTCTCGCTCGCTGTCTCGAATTTTGCGCCGAAATCGGTTGAAAACGCTTGTATACTCGATTTCGGTGCTAGTAGGCACTTGGTTAATCAGCGGAAGTATCTGCGAGATGCCAAACCAGTTGAAGGCACGTGTTTCCAGGCTGATGGAAACAGCTGGAAATTACATATAAAGGCTGGATCTTGTTGAAGGTCCATGCCAGTGGTAAACCAAAGACCGTTCGTGTGGAGAACGTGTTTTCGTGGATAATCTCGCCAATACATCTTGTCGTACGGTCTTTTGGAGTAGAAAGGGTGCGAGATGGCCTACGTTAAAGGCAACCGTATATTATTACACTAGTCCACCAAATCTCAAATTTTCGACATCCAAAAGACCAACAAGGTCTTAACGGTAAATGTTTAAATGTTTTCGTGGTCATCGACAATGAAACTCATTTTCCGGCCGTGATGGCCATTATTGATGAGAACGACACCGTTTTGGCCCGGCAGTCAGATGTCCATAAAGGGTCATTAATGCATTTTCATGCACGACTAGGACATCTGAATTACGATGCCATTGAACGTTTGGCCAAGGATAAGTCTAGCGGTATTGTCTTGACGGACCATAAACGGAGGAATTGTTTGACCTGTGCCCAGGGCAAGTAAACGAAAAATTGGAGGTCCATCAAAGACAGTGGCACCAACTCACCGATTGATCGTATCGGTGGTGTCATATGTTCGGACCTAAAAGGTCCAATCACCCCAAAAGACCGCCTAGGCAACAGATACATGATCAACTTTGTTGATTATAAGTCTAACCACGTGCGTGTTTTTTTGGAGAAAACAAAAGATGTTGCCGCGAAGAAGTTTGAACACTTCATGGCATTTTTTGAAAGGCAGTATAACTGCAAGGTTCGAATTTTACGACCCGATGGTGGGTACGAGTTCAAGAATCTCGATGGTTTCTGCATGCAGACTAGTGTTGAACGCCAAATCAGTGAGGCCAACAACCAGTCTAGCAATGGAAAAGCAGAAAGCATGCACCGAACAGTCATGAACATGGCCAGGTGCATGCTTTTTGCAAGTGGATTACCTCTCACTTTTTGGGGCGAAGCGGCTCAATACGCTGTGTATATTTTGAATCGCAGCCCAAGAATTTCTAATTCTCGCCGTTAGTCACCTTTGGAGGTGCTGACAAACAAACAACCGAACCTCGGTGAGATCGTTGATTTTGGCTCGATCTGCGCTGTGTATAGAAATCCTGGAAAGGATTCACTAGCACATCGTACCCAGGTTGCGGTTGTGGTTGGTAAAATCGAAGAGGTCAAGGGGTATAAGGTTTACCTAAAGAGTGAACGCAAGGTTGTTGTGACGCAACACATAAAAAATGTTGAAACCTTGACCCCCGACCATAACCGTACACTTCAAAAAAGTATGGTGGAAGATCGACAATCAGGGGGGGAATGACTACCTCTCCGACCACCAAGAAGACGAAGGATCGCAACAAAAAACGTTGGCAACGCGATCCCTGCGTCACGCGAAGTGTTTCCAATTCCAAGCTTGAAGATACGACTACTGCTGACGAAGTTACATGTGGTGAAGTGGAAGATATATTTACAGTATATAAAAGATGGACTATGGTATTTATCAATTCTTGGTATATTTTATCTCGCCAAACACTGCATACTAGCACGATGACGTTTGTTACGCTGGTGATTCCTTCAAACACTGAATATTAGTGACAAAGATTGTGCCATGCCTTCAATAGGTGAACAATACGAACACTTAGTGTAGCACGATGTTAGTAGCACGGAGCATCTGGATTCTAGCGAGATGCTTCAATTCATTACTAGTGCCAAGCGATGTTTCCTGTCGCGGTATGGGCGCTGGATGAAGCATTGGCTGAAATTCATTGAGCCAAAAGAAAAATTTTGCACTGACCAGCATCTTCCCTCGAAGTTCACGAATGTACAACTGAACCTGGTCTTGACATTGTTTTCTGGTCTGTCGCACTATGCTTTGAAATAGCTCTATAGAATGGGAGATCTTCCTTTGTGGCCAGCGGTGAAAACGTCGCAGCAGCTCATTTAGATTTTTGCTATCAAGAGCGCACACAACACAAAACGGAACAACTGCGTGTAATCGGTCTGAGAGTTGGCTTGCATGCGGACCTGGCATTGGGTCGTATACGCAGTACGCAAGAGTTCTTGCATTGTGAGTTCTGGATAAGTCATTTCCATCCCTGGTGGTGATGGGGCTTGGATCGAAGCCTTTACCTTGCGCATATCGCCACCTTGTCGCCGTATTAGACAGCTCATCAGTGTATTTTGCTCCATGCCACGGATTGCAACATTTGGAAAGTTGCTTAGAAACAAATACTTGTCTCCAGCTAACAGTCCGCGCACAAAGGGGTGATTGACAATAAAGGACCCTACAACATATCCATCCGATGTAATCATGGGAAATTCCGCAAAGAAGCGCATATGACCATCAGCCACAAACGAGCTATTGACGAAACGCAGATCCTCGGTCGAATCCAGAATGACCGCAGGCTCCGTGGTCATGACAACTTGAGCGTCCATTAGTACATTCAGCGGCATCTCATGCTTCTCGAGCCCCAATTTAGACACTTTTGTCACCAATAAAACAAATCGAAGCAATCTTGCCGCACAACTCGGCCGCAGCATACTCGCACACTTCCTGACACTGCATCCCTGAATCAGCTAAGTAGAGCTCTCACACCTTGTTTACGGGTAGTCTCGTTTATCGTAATTGGCGTTTTTGGCCACTCATGACTTCTGCATAGTCCGCGCGTAATTGGACGGCGTGCTTGCGTTGAAATTCATTTAACTCAGAGAGGCGAGGGAGTGTGTCAAAATTTTCGCTACGCTTCTTGAGCCGCCGTCGGTGATTCTTGGTCAAATACTCAACAACAAAGGGGCTCTAGGGCACATGATATAACAAGACAAACAGATTGTGAAGACGAATTGTCAGCAGTGCATAAGGGAGTCAAGACATAGGCGCAACTTACTAGTACAACGGCGGGTCCGTTCATGGCGGTGAAGCCAACGAAAAGTTATGCGCCCTCGGCTGCCCCAGTTGATCGGCTTGGGTGTTCTCGATTGTTTTCAAGTGGTTAATTATTTTATTGTGGAAAATATATTTTCAGCCAATCATAGGCGACTTGCGACGGCCACCTCGCGACGGCCAACTCGCTCATGGCTAATTTGTTTTGATTGGTATGAATGTGGAAAAATAAGTGGATTTTTGACCAATCAGGAGTGACATGCGACGACCACCTCGCGACGGCCAACTCGCTCACGGCTAATTTGTTTGTGTTTGGTATGAATGTGGAAAAATAAGCGGAATTTTTGACCAATCAGGAGTGACATGCGACGGCCACCTCGCGACGGCCAACTCGCTCAATCAGATTACAGAGGGTTTCTGAAGTAACTGTCAAAGATGATCAATCAGGTTACAGAGGGAAACAGTGGTAGCTCTCAAGGATGATCAATCAGGTTACAGAGGGCCTCAGCGATAACTGCCACGTATTGAAGTCAGCGCAGAAGTAACCACAAAGTAGTGGGTAAAAAAAAGTGATTGACGTTGATGTAGGAGGTAGTAATACTTAATAGAACGAAATTTCCCTTGAAGTGCGCAGATCTCTGGCGGCCGTAAAAAACATTCTTTTTGATCCCATACAAAACCAAGTGTAATACAAGGAAGTCGTTGAGCAAACGCCCTAGTAAGTGGATCAGCAGCCGTTTGAAGTGCACTAGTGTTGGGGGCAGCCTGGAACAACCTTTTGAAGTGTACCCCAAGTGTAATTGATTGATTTGTTGGTTCGGACGGAAGTACTAAGTACCCGGGAAGTAAAACAAGGAGGACTGGCTTATTACCTCTTTGTGTTGTTAATTAAGTGGAATTATAATAATTTTCAACCCCTTCACGACAGTTGCGTCCACCTGTTTGCTCTGTCGCTATTCGGCGGCCACACCGGCCAAGCGATGTTCGAAATCTGCAGTAAAGGTCTCGATGTTGTGTGCCCTAACTGGCGGCGTAAAATCTCGTCTACGTCGTCGGATGGAGCGCGAAATATGACAGGCAGAGTTCGGGGTATTGTTTCGCTAATAGCTGGGCAGCTGCAGCCTGCCGGAATTCGCTTGAGGAAGTCGCTTGATCCGCATCTGGTGTGGTGCGCACCAACTCGATCTTGTTTTCCAGAGAGAGGTTATGAAGCTATATGGCGGGAAGCTCTATGAAACACTGACCGCCACCATTTCTTTTTTACGCCGCCAGTTTAATTTCATCAACGAATTGAAATCAAAGTGCCCAAGAGTAGCGACGACGCGCTGGATATCTCTCGGAAGAGTTTCAAGGTTGTTCGTTTCGAACCGCGTCGCTGTGTTCGATGAACTCGAAACTAAGAATCCCAGTTGTAAGCCTTCGCTGGTTTGGCGGATTGATGTCTTGTCGATGACCGCCATTGTTGTTGATGTGGACCTATTCAAAACACTGCATACATCTGCTCTCCTTGTTCAACAACAACTGGCTGCTTTCAAGGCGTCCATAACTGCGCTTCGTGATCTAACAGGCATGCAATGACCTCTAAATGCAGCTCAAATTTCACAAATACAGCAACAGGAGACTGCTCACTATTACACGTCGGGAGTTTGGGTAATCTCAAAGGATGACGTCATTTCTTTATTGCGTGGTAGAGGTTCATTTGTCTATCACTATGGAGCAACTGACTAATGAAGATGTCAACATGCTGGCAGCGACCTTCGGCCAGCTGATTGTCGTCCTGGCCTCTGGAGTTGCGTCCATCGAACCCGAGCACAACGATAGCAATGGACCCATGAATACGATGCCTCCGTGCTTACCTTTTCAATTTGCGAAAATGGCAGATAGAGAATTTGTTGAGCTGGTCATCTATATGCGTGACCGATTGGACAATACGTTCAGCCAACAAGAGATCGACACCCTAGAGGAGGCGAACAAGAGTCTGCGCGCTGCATATCGCTCGCAGACTGAACTCCAAGGCATCTTAAATGCTCATAATCTTGGACGAGCTTCTCGGATGCTTGGGGTGCTGTTTTGCAGCAGCGCTTCCCGCGCCTGTGCGACTTCGGCGGTGGGCTTGCGTCTGTGTTTCCATGCACCAGCCGCGTAGAGTCGGATTTTTCTGTGATGGGGTGGGAGAAGGATATTTACAGGTCCAGTTTGATGGACATATCGTTGGAGGGAATTATGCACGCGAAACAATTTAAAGAGGTCCAGGCCATGCCCTCACAATTGTAGGAAATATAATATCGTATGATAAATAGAATGCCAATTGAGGTGCCATATTTGCCATATTTAAGGTTCGGATTTGGCCACATATAAGTTAAATATGACAAATTTGTCAAATGCCATATTGGAAGAGGCCTGGTTATCACTGTAGGAGCAGCTTTCTATTGGCTATATATTTGATCAATCCAATCAATCTCGAGTAGCTAGCCAACACAAGGCCAATGCTTAAAAAACAAGGGATAACCTATTCGCACATGATGTTTTCCCTAACGGCACATGATTGAGTAAACATCATGTGCGAATAGGTTATCCCTAGATAAATGATGTTTAAATTTTAGCAATATCTCGCTAATCTGAAATCCTTTTAAGTCATGATCGAACAGTTGACTACGCCGAAAATAAGGCAATCAAGACGGCTATAATAGCAAAAACCATGGCAACCCACCAATATCGAGCTATACCCGTGGTTTCCTTGCTATTCTTGACAACCCTCTTCTTCGAGTGAGCAATAGCGGCTACATTCGTCGCGTAAAAACATGTCAAACACAAAATATAAATAGGTAGAACTAAGCTTATGACGGACCTGCACGTGATGCAGCAACGTTGTTCTGATACTGCTCCTTTTCTACCTTGCAACACTGTCCAAGGCTTTCCTTTGATGACTTGGTTAATGGCATATTACCCGAAACCAGCTCTTCCGAGTCGACGTCCTGCACAAAAGTTTGCTGGGCAGTCAAGCCATTGCTGCTTACCGCAGCTATTAAGTCTGGGAATGCAGTAGATAGTGCGTCTGCAGCCTTGGTGGGCCAAGTGGCAGTTGGGTCACAGTGCATCGCCTCAGAGTGCAAAGGCGTATTTCCATGAACATTTCTAAGCGGCCTTGCACCCTGACCAATAGAAATAACAAATGACCGTAAAAGCTTCTGGCTATTTAACTATCCAGAATATATTTCAGAAACCTTGGATATCAAATAGCTTATCATCTCGAGCTGGTTGTCACCGTTTTTAATACATTCCCAATGCCTACATATACGCCAACATATTATTTTAGGGTGAACTCTTGCCTCTAAACAATATATGCTTGGAACGTTACAATGGTGTATTGCCCTTTCCATCAACGGCGTTGACGTTGGCTCGACCCGTTTCAATCAATAGCTGGACGATTTCTAAATTCCCTTTTCCAACTGCAATATGCAATGCGGTCATTTTCTTCATGTCCACTGTAACGGGGTTACATTCGAGTTACATTTAGTGTTGGTGTACATGAGTACACTACGGTTGAGGTCAGTATTGACCGGTTTGAAAGGTTTCGAACCTTTGGTTATTTTAACCAATCAGGGCAGGGGCCCTTGGTGTGGTGGTTTGTCAGCCATCCACGTGTCGGTACACAGGTGTGTACACTACATTTTAGCTAGGTACGAATTTGGAATATTCCACTTAGTATTACATATAGTTTATATTAGTTTTAATTAATTTAGGATAATTACATATTAAATATATTCAGTTTACATTTCACTCTAAAGTGCAGTCGCGCGACCTCGACCGGTCGCGCGTGCAGTGAGTGTCGTAGGTAAGAGGGAGCCCTCCCTTTACTTACATCCCGTAAAGGGAACACAGCCGTTAAGGCTAACTAGTAAACCAACCCGGGAATGTTGGCCCCGAGTAGGAGATCTCTCCTACTAAGCCCTTTATAAGGGCGTATCGGCTAAGTAGCGGTAGGCACCGCTTTAAGGAAGAGTCTTCCTCTGTGCACTAGCCGCACCGTGCGTATACGCACCGTCTACATCTGATAGCACTTGTAGTAAATCCAACACCTGTGTTGGGAGACTAAGGCATCCTATGTAAAGGATGAATCAGGACGATTGGGATAGTTTGACTCTCGTCCAGCAGGAAGCCTTTAAAAGGCTGTTACCCTTATTGGGTGACGAAGGCATGAAGCTCCTAGTTGGGCAGGGCCTTGATGCCGTAAAGGCGAGGGTCAACGCCCTCATCGCCCATGAGGCGAATTTTTGTGGAAGTCATTCCACGTCCACGGGGATGCGCCCTCCGTTGTCCTTTAAGATGAAGGAATTCACCGGTGAAAAAGTTGATAACCTTTATGTGTGGCTTCGAGAGGTCGAAACGGCCTTCGTCACAGCGAATGTGATCGCGGATCACTTGCAAGTGGGACTTGCACTGACCCATCTTACGGGTAAAGACCGTTCATGGGCGTTCACGTGTTCGGAGTCGGTCACGGACGTGTTCCCAACCTGTGAAGTCCTTAAGCAAAAGCTTATGGACATGTATGCCACGCCTGATCTGGGTTTCCAGAATCAGCTGGCAATTCTGAGGTGCCGTCAGGGCACTAGGGACTTGGAAACATATATCCAAGAACTTAAGACCCTGTTGGCAGGGATGTACGCGAAAGCGTATTCGGACGATGTGTCCATCCCCGTCTTCATGGGTGTCCTGAGAGAAGGGCGAGCACGTTCGGAATTGTTCCGATACCGACCCGAATCCCTGTGGGAGGCGTTCCAGATGGCGTTCAACGCCGAAGAAACTTTCGTTCCTCTTAGGTGGGCCCCGAACCCATGGACCTTAGTCAGGTCGAAGCGGAGGAGAAACCTCCCGCTAAGAGTCACACTGACTCTTTTTTCGCAGAGCTTCGAGGCGGAGCTCTTAGCTATGCTGCAGCGACATGGGCAGCTGAGATGCTTCTTGTGTGGAAGCACGGATCATCTGCGGAACAGGTGTCCGAAAAATCCCCAGCGAGACACTCGCTACAAGGGACCAAGGGTGGGGAAAAAGCCCTTGCCCAAGCCGTCGGGAAACGACGGCTCCCACTAGGTGCGGGGCGCCCTACTGGGGGACTTCTCAGTGCTGTTAAGACCCAGGGTAGGGGACGACAGCACAAAGCCCCGAGGGAAACGGTGCTTTCTAGCACCGAGTTGGTGTACCAGCCAGGTTTGCTGGTAGTCCTTGAGGACGTGAAAGGCTTTGATAAGCCTTGGAGAGTCTTGATAGACTCTGGAGCGTCTGACAATTATGTCAGAAGGGCTTCTGTTGAGAAGGGTCGTCTGTAAGCCGAGGCCCTAGAGGCACGTTCTCGTGACGTTGTCACGGTCCGTCTTGCGACGGGAGTACATGTTTCTGTACCCAAGGTATCGATTGACCTTAAGCTGAAGTTTGCAGACTTCGACAGCTTAGAACGTTGCCTATTCCTGGATTTGGACTCGAGGTATGACCTCATTATGGGCATGAAGTGGCTGGAACTCCACGAGACGTGGATAGACTGGAAGTCTAAGTCCATTGGCTCAACGCACCCGCGGTTGGGTGAAGCATTGGCGAGTCATGAGCCCACCTTTGCTCGATCGCAAAAGCGATTCTGGCGTGAGATTCCAGAGATTGGGATGTCTGAAATGATCATTCCCAATGGCGTTAAGGAAGAGTTCCTTAACGAGGGGGATTCTTCGGTTAATCCCCACGCCGTTAAAGGCGAGACTGGTGAGTTACCAGTGGTAGAGGTGGATTCCTCTGAGGTAACTCCAGTGGTAGGGGTAGAGACCCCTGTGGTTAAGCGCGAGGCTCTTCCAAGCGAAGATACCCGTAGTTCGTCTCTTTTGCACGTCGGAAATGATTCCGACCACGCCGTTATAGGAGAGACTGGCAAGTCGCCATTGACAGAGGTGGATTCCTCTGAGACGACTCCAGGGGTAGCGGTAGAGACCCCTGTGGTTAAGCGCGAGGCGCTTCCAAGAGACGAGACCCAAAATTTGTCTCTTTCGCACGTCGGAAATGATTCCGACTACGCCGATAAAGGTGAGACCGGCGAGTCACCGGTGGTAGAGGTAGAGACCTCTGTGGATAGGCGCGTGGCGCTTCCAATAGATGGGGCAATTGACTCCCCCATCTGGGTGTCGGGATGAGTCCCGAGGCCAGTAGTCAGCAGTCCTAAAGGATTCTCAATAGTGTGACAGGTGTTGTCACAGAAGGCGTAAGCCTGGAACGGTTGCCTGGAGTAGGCGAACTGTTGTCGTTGGAGGAGATGTCCTTCAACGAATTTTAAACTGCTTTGAAAGCAGATGAAATCGACGAGGTTGTCGTATTGCGTTCGGAAGAGGAGTTGAACTCCTCATTCACGATGGACGAGTCAGTTTTGGTGCAAACCAAACAGGAATTGAATGCCCTAAGCGGCCTCAAGATCCTTGCGGATCCTGAGGACCCTTACCATTCCTTGTTAAAGGAATTCGGAGATTTCATTAGTGACAACCCGCCGATGAGGTTACCACCGGATCGGGGAGTCCGACATGAAATTGATTTGGTTCCTGGAACCAAATACTGCGTCACTAGGCAGTGGCCTCTCCCCAAGGAACAATGCGACGTCATCGACGCATTCTTCAAGGGGAAAGAAGAGGAAGGGATGGTACGGGAGAGTAAGTCTCCCCACTCATCTCCCACTTTTTGTGTTCGTAAACCGAACGGAAAGTGGCGCATTGTGCATGTGTACAACAAGCTGAATGCAGCTACTGTACCCATGCAGATTCCGATTCCTCGGAAGGATGTCCTCCAGAACAATATGGCGGGCTGTACTGTATAGATTGCCTTAGATCTGGTGGACGGGTATTATCAGGTGCTCATGCGAGCGTCCGATATTCCGCTTACAGCGGTCAGCACGCCTAGCGGCATGCTGTGGGAGTGGATTGTTATGCCACAAGGGCTTTCAAATTCACCAGCGACTTTCAATCGCTTGGTGAACAACTCTTCCTCCCTCATAGGAAGTACGCTCAGACGTACTTCGACGATATATTCGTTCATAGTCGTGCGGAAGGCGACTCGTCTGATGTTCAGACGCATCTTATACACCTTCGAGCTGTACTCGAATGTATGCGAGAGCATAAGTTATATGCAAACGCATCCAAATGTATCTTTGGTGCTGAGGAAATTCCTTTCCTCGGACGCTTCATCGGTAAGGATGGAGTGCGGGCGGATCCCGCGAAGGTGAAAGCCATTGTGGAGTGGCCTTCGCCTGTAAATCTTAGAGATTTACGGAAGTGGCTTGGATTAGCCAACTATCTCCACAAATACAGCGAGAACTACGCTGAGATGGCGAAGCCATTAACTGACCTTCTTAAGAAGGACGTGGATTGGTGTTGGGAAACCAAACACCAAACCGCCTTCGAAGCGGTTAAGGGGGGCTTGTTAAAAGCTCCCGTTCTTGCTCTCCCAGATTCTGGGAAACCATTTATTGTCGTCTGCGACGCCTCAGATCTCGCAATGTGCTTTGTTACAAGCAGACGATGCCGGAAGGGAACGCGTTATCGCGTTTGAGTCGAGGCAGCTTAAAGCTGCGGAACGGAAATTCCGTTCATGACAAGGAGCTACTTGCAATGAAGTATGCCCTTGTCAAGTTTAGGTTTCACCTACTTGGCTCAACGCCGTTCGTGGTTTATACTGACCACGCGTCCTTGCGGACAGCGACGAAGTCGCCTCATCTCTCCCAACGGATGACCCGTTGGCTGTTCCTCTTTGCGTAGAACAAATTTGAGGTTAAGTATAAACCTGGCAAGCAGAACGTGCTTGCAGACGCGTTGTCGCGTCGTCCCGATTACGAGCTCGCTCACGCGACATTCATCACCTCGTCTGTGGTGGATCTCATACGCCAGGCGTATGAGAAAGAACCACAGTGTACGGCGCTAATCAGCGCGTTGGGTGAAAAGGGTCTTGGCTCGTCTGAGCCAACCCTGTCAAGTCGAGCTAAAGCTCGTTTACACCGTTACAGGTATTGTGACGGTCTGCTATTTTATAGCACGAGCGCGGAGGACACTCCGCGGGTGGTAGTTCCTCATTATGAGGAACTGAAGTATAGAGTCCTCTTGGAGGCACATTACGCCCCTACCGGGGGTCTTTTAGGTCGGGATAAGACCTACAGCGCTTTAAGCGCTTTGTATTGGTGGCCCAACATGTATAAGTGGGTCGGTGCGTATATACGCACCTGTGAGACGTGTCAGAGGGTTAAACTCTATGCAAGTTCAGCTGCGCCTTTCGCGAGCTTGTCGGTTCCAACGGAGTGTTGGAAATCCATTGGCATGGATTTTATCTTCGGTTTTCCGAAGGATAAGGCCGGTAACACCAGCATATTGGTCTTTGTAGACCGATTGAGCAATATGGCTCACCTGGCGGCGGTGCCAGAGTCCATAGATGGACAAGGAACAGCGAAAGTGTTCCTAGACCGTGTCTTTCGACAGCATGGTCTACCCGATTCCGTTGTATCGGATCGGGATCCCCGTTTTACGGGACAATTCTGGGGAGCGTTGTTTAAGGTGCTGGGAACCAAGCTCCTCATGTCCACTGCGGATCACCCGCAGACGGACGGTCAGACTGAACGCGCTAATCGCGTTGTGGAGGATATTCTACGGAGTTTATGTCCGGATTCTCCAAAGAGTTGGCGTGAGATGCTTCCGATGGTTGAATTTGCTATCAACAATTCGGTACATGCATCTACGGGGTTTACCCCGTTTTACATGAACGGATTAGTGAAATCCGAGGGTTCCGTTGACGCCACGTGTGTGTGGTCCTGGGATTAAGGGGGGATTCCCTTATGTCATCCCTGTATCGGTGCGAAAGCACATCGATAAGTTTTTATCGACGCGCCTTAGTGTCTTACGACACGTCTGCGATGCCATGGCAGAAAGCTAAGACAAGCAGAAGGAACAAGCTGACCGCAAGGGGTGGAGTAACGAAAAGATGTATAAGGTAGGAGAAAGTGTTTTATTAAACGCTAAAAATCTTCCTACGCATGCAGTTTCAAATTTGTTGCGCAATAAACTGCGCCCCAGGTTTGTGGGGCGCTTCAAGGTATTAGCCCGAAAGGGCTTGTCGTATACCGTAGACATCCCGAAGGCGATGCGTACGCATCCAACCTTCTATGTGGGTATGCTTAAGCCATACCGGAACCCTGAGGCGGGTCCCCTCTCGGAGGAGGGTGAGAAACCGGATAGCCGAAAGGCGCAACAGGTCGGAACATCTCCGACAGGGTTGATATACGACCATGAATCTCCGCAACGAGAGTCTCGAGAGAGGCAAGCCGCTCCTCAATGCGTTCATTCGCACTCCCCTCGTTGCGGAGTTCCTCCTAAGAATATTGGATGCGACGGCTGTGCCGATAACAGCGCTCGTGGAAGTCACGTCGCAATAGCGCGACCCCCTCCTCCAGTGATCGATACGGAGGGCACTCCACATTACCATGTGGAACGCCTTATGGCTCGACGCCATCACCGGGGTGAGACCCAGTACCTGGTGAAGTGGAAAGGGTATCCACATTCCCAGAACTCGTGGGAATACGAGACTCCCCTGCGGCAGGATTGCCATGACGTCGTTGACGCTTTCGAGCGGTAGAATCCCACGAGAGTGAACAAACAAAGGGGCTGAAGAAGCCCCTTCACTCCCAGTAGTTGGGAGTTCGCCGGAGGCAGATGCTGTGCTTGCATTGCTCTCCGGCACCACATCGAGAGCAGATCGCGTATAATAGGAGGCAGGTAGTTGCCCTTGAGCTTTGGCCTGAGCATAGGCCAAGCGTAGCGCCCTCTCTACCCGAACGTCGTGTTCGGCAAAGCTGTTGTACAGCGTATCGAAACTGGGGAGGCATTTCTCCCCTTTCGCCCCGGCTCGGAATGCCTGTTCTGCGTCTTCGACACTTTCGTCCCTCAAGAGAACAAAGGAAATCTCGCGGATGATATCCACGAGGACACCGCGTGCCTGCTTCCCGAGGCGCGTTCGGTAGGACTTAACGGAATAATGTTTGGGCGTTTGTAGTCGGGCCCGGAGTTGGTTCCGACGCGCAATTTCACGCGGCAATATAGCCGCTGGACCAGGGGTATAGGAGGCTAGACCCCTCTTGACCGCCTGCTTAGCCCTCTTTTGAGAGTCGAGAGGTCCCTTCCGTGCCCGTACGGCACGTCGGGCCTCTTGAACCAATGACGGTTCATTGGTAGTGGTCGCCTGGGGCAACCGGAAGGTATCACCCCTAGCGGATAACGGTGGCGCACGAGTTAGTGCGTTTTCCCCACGTGTGGGGAATGGGTTAGATGACCGACAGCGCCGTTCGGCGATGTCAGCGTGGCCAGCCGTTGGGGAGATCTCCCTAAGGGCATCCACTTCCGAGTTGTCGGAATAGTCGTCCAAAGCACCACTGAAGGTGTACAATGGACAGCCAGAGGTACTGGCGTTGGACTTCTCCAACAAGATTTTGATTATTGCGTAAGCAAGAGTCTTGATGGGGGAGGATGTAACGGGGTTATATTAGGGTTACACTAAGTGTTGGTGTACATGAGTACACTACGGTTGAGGTCAGTATTGACCGGTTTAAATGGTTTCGAACCTTTGGTTATTTTAACAAATCAGGGCAGGGGCCCTTGGTGTGGTGGTGTGTCAGCCATCCACGTGTCGGTACACAGGTGTGTACACTACATTTTAGCTAGGTACGAATTTGGAATATTCTACTTATTATTACATATAGTTTATATTAGTTTAAATTAATTTAGGATAATTACATATTAAATATATTCAGTTTATATTTCACTCTAAAGTGCAGTCGCGCGACCTCGACCGGTCGCGCGTGCAGTGAGTGTCATAGGTAAGAGGGAGCCCTCCCTTTACTTACATCCCGTAAAGGGAACACAGCCGTTAAGACTAACTAGTAAACCAACCCGGGAATCTTGGCCCCGAGTAGGAGATCTCTCCTACTAAGCCCTTTATAAGGGCGTATCGGCTAAGTGGCGGTAGGCACCGCTTTAAGGAAGAGTCTTCCTCTGTGCGCTAGCCGCACCGTGCGTATACTCACCGGCTACATCCACTGCATTTACGTTCTCTTTGGCTTTCAACAGCAACTTTAACACCGTTTTTTCCGCATACTCTGAGTCATTCGCAGCAGTCCAAAATAACTTTTCAATGCTGTAAATACTGCAAAGTATTGCCTAACAAACCTGTTGCCAAATGCATAACCGTCTGGCCAGACGATTCTTGTACATTTAAGTCTGGTTTACCTTTCAAAAGAGTTTGAAAGATTTCTTCAAAACTCGGAGGTTGCTGAGCCAGAGCTAGCATAGGTGGCGTAAAGCGATGCTTCTTCTCTTGGAGATTGAGCATATCCCCATTTTCTACGAGATATCACACAATTTCCAGTTGATCTTCAGCCACAGCCACGTGCAGCACTATTAATAAAAACCATTGAAATTGATGTATTTGTCATACCGACTCGCCTTTCTTGTTCTGGAAAGCCCAGTCGCTCCGCAACTCAATTACCTTCTCTAGGTTGCCGTTTGCTATTACAAGATTCAAATATCAATACGAAAGAAGCCGTGCGCACTTAGAGTTGTGTACCTGCAACGCGTAGTAATTGCGCCATCTACTTCTATAATATGAATGATGGTCAATAGAAACGTCAAAAATGGTCAATAGAAACCTCAAAAATGACAAATTTTGTGATTAGAGTTTAGGACTAAATCTTTTTTATTTTTTATTTTTGAGGTTTCTATTGTCCACCAGTTTACGGTGATAAGACGAGAAAGCAGCAAGTATGTTTCGGCCGATTCTGAAGCAAAAGTCATCATATCCTAGTCCAGAAAGAACCCCCGATAGTGCATCCAGGGGGAAAAGAAAACGCGCTATTAGTCGAGAGTCTCCTCGTGATTTCGTAAAGGGAGAGAACGGCACCAAACGACGGGTGACGTTCTCTCCCTTTACGAAATCACGAGTAGACTCGCTGACAAGCTCCAAATTGTCATTGCTTCTTGGTACGAGCTCTGGAAAATGGTTTTTGGTTTTATAAATGCACTGACATATGTATGCAAATGAAAAACCAACAACTATCACGTTATCGTCGGGATTTACCTTTTGCATCCCTACGGAGGCAGAGAAAAAGTAAGTCTAGATTCAATCGACGATGACTATTGATTAATTCAGAATTGATTAATTAGAATTTCTTATCATATAGTAAAATGTTGCGGCGACAAGAGGAGCTGCAGACCATGCAGTTTATGTACCGTGCAGTAATGCGCAAACCCCACAGCACGAAATCGCTATTACTGGCGAATGTACCCGGACTAAAACGACTAAAAGTATTGGCAGGTAAATGTTTGGAGTATCTTAAGTCAATGTGCGCTGCAAAACCATGGCTGCGACGTTCACGGTCGAAAAGGCTGGCGAGAAGGATACATCGAAGAAGATCATGGATTGAGCTTGAAAACCCTGATGACAAGCCCCGTGTTCTCAGTTGGACGCCTACCTTGCTTTTACCCGCGTCAACTTCTTCAACTAGTAAGTCGCTGGCAACCCAGACTTCCCCGCTGCCGAATCTCACTTTAGCTAGTCGAGGGAGCTTTGCAAACCTGCTTCGAAGAGAAGGCATTCCAGTCGATGAAGATGAGCGTCTCGTCAAACGTGCTATCGCGGAAGATCTCCGTGGTGTCAGCACTCTATCAAAGCGTCGTCGTAGGCATCATTGAACGGCGGGACGTATGTATGGTGATAGATTGCTAACATCTCACTACCGGTATGCTGTGAACAAGGTCCTTAGGTTTTTGTAATGCCGGATATCAAATCAGTTCGATGAATTATGAATAGCATTTCAATTTACATATTATAATAATATTCAATCGGTTCCTGTGCTTCCGGGCACATTCCATAGGCAGCATGTACGGCGTCGTAGGCTTCTTAAGCTCAATATTATATATACAATTTTGACAAAGCCATGGGTTATGGAACCTAGGACGAGTAAGACGAGTAGAGCTGATGATGTGCACTTATTTTGCACATCATCAGCTCTACTCGTGTTACTCGTCCTACGTTCCATAACCCATGGCTATGTCGTTGTAGAATACGTTTACAAGGCCACATACCGGACGACCACTTGCCAGACACAATCGACCCATTGGAGAAAGATGGGGGAATACTCGTTCGAGTGGTTGCTCGCGCCATGGGCCGTGCGATCTCGAAATTTATGGCCAAACGAGCACCACTCTTTCTCAATCAGTTGCTGAAAGCCGATCCTCGTGCGATAGTAGGGATCAAGGAGCAGCTCGGCGAGCGACGTCAATTGGGCCGTGCAGTCCCATCCGTCGCTACAATGAATTAAAACACTCGACTTTTGTTCCTTCACGATGCGCGCGATTTCCACGGCCGAGTCCAAGATACGAGACACGTGATCCATCCAGTGCGTCGACGCCAAATGCTCGAGCCACTTGTCGCTATTCTGTTTCATGGTACACAACTCGCTCCTCTTTCAAAGAGTGTCGAGGAGATCCCATGCTCGGACGCGACCATATCGGGATACTTGATCGACGCCGTGGCATGTCGTCTCTCGTAATGTTCCGTCAGTTCATACCCCGCTCGTCCGACGGTCTTTTGCGCCACAGCATTTCGCCACGGACGTGCATCGATAATCACCAATTTTCTGGACATGGGTTGGCTGCGGCAATGGCTTGGATCAAACATACATCCATATCGCATTGCTTTTGGTCCAGTCCAACAAGCGGTTGACTGCTACGACAGATCACGGCGCCCGTATCACGATCACGCCACGAGAGGACGGGGATGCGTCCTTTGGAACGAAATTTCGACGCCACGGTTAAGACACTATCGGAGACTGACGTCGGGCCCGCTAAGACGGACGGATACGTCGGACACATGTCATAGATAGTCGTCATTAATGAAACTGAGGCGCCATCAATCGGTGGCAGCAGAGATCCCCATGCGCTGATATTACGTCACGGCGACGTATATTCGCCACCCATCGACGGCTCCATTAATCCCATCAAATCGTTCCAGGGAGAACTTGGCAAATTCATCCACTTTTTCTTCGGGCTCGCCCAGGGTATGGTGACATATAATTTCCCGTGAGAGTGTTGGCCACCCGAAGTTCTCCGAATCCTCATGCGAAAAATAAAAAATATAACTAGGCAGTAGCATACCGAAGCTAGCTAGCATCAGTAATGATGAGTTGGCGCTGGCATCAACGGCATTGAACGAGCTTTCCTTGTGCCGCATGCCACCGGGAATGAAGGCGCAACCCAACACAAGCAGAAGGTTCGACAGCACCGAACCGATAAGAGATTTTTGCACAACGCTGATCTCGCCTGCTTGCAGTGCGAAAAATAGCGACAATAACTTCCACCGCGTTACCGAACGTAGCGTTCACAAGTCCGCCGATGGCCTCGCCCGTGTGGAAAGCAAGCGACTCAGTGGGTTCTTCCAGAAGGTTTGCGAGCGGGATCATGACGACGAAGTTGAAGATGAAAATCCAGAGGTCGCTCCAACCGCCAAATGACGCCCAGATGGCCATTGGCGCAGCAAGCATCATAAGATTGAGCGGCTGGTCCATCATCATCGCGTAGATGGCCGTTGCGTCCTCCTTCAGCGTCAGCGGTACATCTGTGGCATCGTAGTCGGCGTTGTGGAGTCCCGGGGACGCCCCCACCTGAACGTAGAGCTGCTATTTACGTGGCCATTGTTACCGCTGTGGTTGTTGTGAATAAGGGCCGTGTGCTCATTTGGATGTTTACGCACGCGCGAAGTGCTTCCTTCAGTGTCGTACGTGCGAGAACGCCGAATGGACGCAAGAGCCTGTGCGGTGTGCATCTTGTGGTCGCTGGTGGCTCCTGCCGGTTGAGTTGTGGAAGCGTCAGGGGTCTCAGGTTAAATGATCGGCCTTTAAAACATTTGAATCGTAGTCTATTATAAAGTTCTGGAATGATTGCTGTAAACTGCCCCAATGATTCACTCGGAATCCGACCGTGATCGAGTGGTTCACTACTCATTGCGGGACCGGAAGGTCCCGGGTTCGATCCCGGGCCAAACTAAGTTGGTTGGTTTCAGAAAGTATAATGTGACGAAATCACCCAATGATTCACTCGGGACAAATCTGGAGCTTTATCCTTCCTCTTTAGTATTGGCTACCGATTGTATTTGCGTGATACTAACAGGGATGATTTAAACCCAAAATTTTAAAGCCCTGAGACTGAGGCACCCTTTATAAACGAGTTTTGAAAAAGTTTTGAAAAAGTTTTGAAAAAGTTTTGAGTTTAGTTTGGCAATTGATATCCGTAATTACTACCCGTATCCCCCCCTCAATTATAGGCGTATCCCCCCCAAAACTAAGAGCAAAAACCTCAAGTTTTTGTATCCAATAAGATATGGGGATTGCGAAAAAACAAGTTGATGATGTAATACGCACCCCCTTCACATGTATATACATAGAAAATACCTAGACAAACCCCTTTTTCCTTACATTTTTTACAATGACGTTGAGAAACGCCAGCAGTTCCGACACCCATGACAGCTAGTAATGTGATTTTCCTCATTCGTACGCTTGCACATGTTAATTTGTTGACCTCTACGTTTGAAGTACACCCACTAATGTCTCGTTTCTAACAGTCTTGGGCATGTTCCTCATGGCTACACTTTTACCCGTCCTCGTAGCGACAATCTACCGTCTCGTACTACTCTTGGCTGCTCTTCTCTCCGTGGCAGCCGTTACGAATCCGTCGGACCATTCGTTTGCCGTGTGGATTAGCCAGCAGAATGAACAAGGAGATATCCTTCCTGACGCTCCGGTGGGCGTGTCCAAGTGGTTAATGGCCATGTATCAGACTGCCAAGGAGCTTGTCTGCAATAAGCCGTTAACTTGGCGCTTCTATAATGTGCTCGTCTTTAGTGTCGTGCACGTACCGTCACGAGAGCGTGATGCTCTTGGCGTCTTTGGGACATGGCGCTGGGCTGATGAAGCTGGAGATTTCGTTAGAAACTTGTCGTGCACCGTGGGTAATGAAGATCTCAAGAGGAGGAACCATGTCAAGTATTGAAAAAAAGTATATGGTGAATAGTTCTGGTTATATTGGTGGCTCGAATGCTCGGAGTGACAATGGAGTGTTAAAATACAGGAAAACTGGGAAATCAGGGTCGAAGACAGATTGTGGTGAAATAGGAAGCAAGTCGCATCGACAAATCCGCGCCAAGGCGATCCAATTTAAACTGAAAAAGGATTGGAAGCATGCTGCAATGCTATTCTTGGAAGCCGCCAAGGTCACTGATGCTTTATTGACACGTGCTAATTACGAGATAGAAGCGGCGTGGTGCACCCTAGAAGACGCAGAGACGTTCCCTGATGAGAAAAGGGACTTGTTTCGTAAAATTCGCAGCGTCAGTGACGAGTTAGTCAGTGCCGGATATTTTGATGAAGCAGCTCGTGCGTTATCCGACATGGCTTTGCGATTGAAGCGAAAATTTACAGCTGAGTGCATAAGCAGTGAGCTCACAAGAAAGTCGCAGATCTGTATGTACAAGCCCTGCGGATCGCCGAAGCTGGTGGAAGGGTGCACAGTGCGGCTAAACATGGTTTGAGCGCCACTCAGATGTATGCGGATGGTGGCTTGTGGTCCCTCGCTGAGGAGTTTTTCATAATAGTTGGCGATCTTCGACGCGGTAATGGGCAGAACGATCTTGCTAACCAAGCGTACGGGAATGCTGTCCTGTGTCGTATTGGCCAGCTAGACATGGCTGGTGCAGAAGTTCTGCTGAATCGATTCACAGAGTCTATGGGTGACACCCACCGTTCAAGTGACGTGGATGTTTCCTTCGAGTTTACTAAAGCCTTATCACAAGTGGTCAGTACAAATTTTTGAGACGGAAAGTGATCGCCACGACTCAATCTACAAGTTGGCACCTTGGCAGGTAATAACGCAGTTCATTTTATGCATTAACGATGTGGTGACTAAAATCAAAATGAATGTTATTACATCAACTTGTTTTTTTAGCAATCCCCATATCTTATTGGATAAAACAACTTGAGGTTTTTGCTCTTAGTTTTGGGCGGGATACGCCTATAATTGAGGGGGGGATACGGATAGTAATTTGGGGGATACGGATATCAATTGCCTTTAGTTTTGAAAGCCTTTTTAAACCGCTTTTTACGATTTTTTTAGGGGAGTGATAGGTGTACCTCACCCCCCTGTTACATGTACCTCACTTTTGATACGTGTACCTCATTATTAAACACTGTTTTGACGAAAATCCTTTTTAACTACGACGGGTATGAAAAAGACAACCTAGTTCTTTCCATCAGATTTTGAGACCTATCGCATTAAAGCGACACTCAAGTAAAAACGAACAATCTCTCCACCCTATGATGCATGTAAGTAACGCTAACTTGGCGTTTGTTGACGTCCAGACGCTGTCGCCTCCTTTCCACGCCAAAATACTGCGACTTTATGCAGATTTGATGCTTGCCAAGCGCGAGTTCAAACGCGCCATTGTAAGTTAGTGCACAATCTGATGACACATATAGATAGTGATACGTTTATTTCTGCATTTGGTAGCGCTATTATCGACATAACTGCAGAGATATGGGAGTCGTGACGAATGAAGAAGAGTTAGAAACGAAACTTAAGGTAGCCAGATATTACGTACAGCTCGATAGTATTCACGAAGCAATTCAAGTGGTACGGTTGAATGTTCATTGTTGCTAGCAATCTATATCTGGAAGGGTTTAATGGACTGAAAAGTGGAATATTTGTTGGTAAACAGCTTAAGTCAACACTTCCAGACAAACGAAGTTTGAGCATGAATTTGTTGCTTGGAAAATTGTATCTAAACTAAGGACTGAAGAACAAGGCAAAAGAAAGCTATACAATGGCGCTCAGGCAGAATCCATACGCGCTAGAAGCTGCATTAGCGCTCACCAAACTTGCTGTTGCAGAAGATGCGTGTCTGACTATCGCGGGTTCGGATAGCGCGCATGGTGCTGAAAGAAGTGCTCGATTCACGGGGAGCACAACTTCTGGTGTATCGCAGCATGAGATTAAAAAGTTCTATCAGACGACGGCAACAATAGGGGAAATTGAAGACAGCCAGTTATCTCCTCGTTTGGATGTGACGTGGATGCAGACGTTAGTGACAGCTCATTTGGAGGCTGAAAGAGGCAACTATTGCAGTGCGTTGCTGGACATGATTTTCTGACAAATCACATTATATTAACCTGTAGTGGTGTGACAATTAAATTTTCAGAAGCCTTGGAGTCTTTTAAGTTCCTGGATCGTGTATTTCCGACGAATTTGCATTGTTTGCTGCATAAAGCAGCGCTTGAAATTGGGCAGGAACAGCTGCATCAAGCCCATGTTACGTTCAAGCGTACGACAAATTGAGGACCTAAACATATCCTTCATGGACCACTACGCTAACTGTTTACGGAAAGAAAATTTACGTACCGAACTTACTGACCTGGTGCAACAGCTATTCAGCATAACTAGTACCTGCCCAGAATCGTGGCTTGCTGCTGCATATTATAGCGACATGAACGAAGATTATGAAACAGCTTTACAATATTGCGAGCATGCCATCGAGGAACGAAATGATCATGCACCCGCTCACTTATTCCGAGGTGAAATGTTGTTGCGACTGCATCGTCCGCAGCCTGCATTGAAAGCGTACTGGACGGCAAGACGACTTACTCGATCTTTAGAGGCGTACACGGGAATAATTACCAGCTACTGTGAACTTTTGCTGTTGGTGTTAATCGGTACAAGGAAGCCTTCGCCGATGCAAGAAGTGTCGTAAAAATATTTCCGAAGAATGCCCTAGTCTCGTCTTGCTCGGCAACGTGCTTGCTCTAAATCCAGATAACCGCAAACAAGCACGAAAGGTGCTGAAATTAGGCGCTAGCGATGGAACCACAAAAGCTCTCCACAAATTTTGCACTTGTTGATTTGCTCGTTGAAGACGGCAACTTACGTGCCGCCATTAATACATAAGTTTAATCTTCGCGCATTCCTTTTGATTTTTATAACAAATTTTGTTGTTCAGACTACTGGATTTAGGTGAGCATCAACCACGAGAAGAAGTTTTTACCAAGCTGGCGGATGTTTACTCAATGGATAAACAATATGCGGAAGCACTAAAACATCTTCATCAAGCGCTGAGACTTAATCCAGATTCGACGGAAGTGCAACACGGGTTGGAGCGTCTCGAAAAGCTTATGCGCGGTGAGGACCCGGACGAGCTCGGCAACTCGATGGAGCAGATGGAACAGGTAGGCTCGGAAGATTCGATGGCAACCATTGAGTACGTGTCACCTTAAAGTAGATGGAAAAACTTTGTTTTGCGAGCACAATTATCAGGACTCGCCAGATTTAGCACCGTATGTCTGGCATATTTTTGGCTTACATATTTGGGCTCAACTGTAAAGTGAGGTACACGTATCAAAAGTGAGGTATATGTAACAAGGGGGTGAGGTACACCTATCACTCCCTTTTTTTTAAACTCAAAACCTAATCAAAACCAGCCTCAAAACTTTTGTGTTCATAAGAAAAATAAAACCATTCGTCCTGCCCGGTGACTAACCTCAAGTGCCTCGTTGCAGATACTCCTGCTGGCGCTCTAAAAATTATACAGTGCTTGGAGGATGCAATGGTGGTTATGTTCTATCGCAAGACCAAGTGACTGTGCAAAGTGCAGCTAGTACCCAAGAGCAAGTACTGACTAGATTGCGTAGTAGACGTGCTTCAGTTAACGCATTGAACCTACCGATTTTGAAGCTATCTCGCAAGACAAAACCCTATGCAAAGTTGATAGCAGCTGTGCGCCCTGTTTTGTCACAAGATGCATCGACAGCGCGAGTTCTGTTGGGAGTAAAGCCTACAGGGTATGCTTTGTTGCATGGTGTGCATGGAAGTGGGAAATCGACACTTTTGCACGCTTTAGTCGACGATGTTCAAAATCCTCTTAAGTTTCCTGGCTTCACAACAATTGTAGAGTGCAGGTACTTACGAGGACTCAAAATGGAATCTGTGAAGTTGGGACAGAAAAGTAACACTACTATTGTATATATTTACCCGTTCTGCTCATATTGGAGCGGGGCAAGTCTGCATAGGCTGGAAATGCGTCTCCTCTGCTTTTGGTGAATTTTTGTGGCGTGCAATACCGTTGAATAAAGATTCAATATCTTCCAGCAGGATACCGGCGGTTTCAGGGCATTTGAAGTACACGAACATCCCGCTAAGGATGCTTGTGCTAGCTAACAAAAAGAATACGCCATTTATGTTCAACGACGGAAAAAGCTTAACAACCCAAGTCATGACTACACCCATTAGCCAGTTCGCCATCGTGGAGAGTGACACAACCATGGACCGAATATTGAGTTGGAAGATCTCGGCCAGATATATCCAACAAACTGGTCCCCACGAAATGGCAAAATTGAAGACAAACAATGACGTGGCAACAATAATTGCGTACCCTGAAGTTTTGGAGAACCCTGCCATCTCCGTATTGCCGTTACAGCCAAGGGTGAACAAGATTGCGGAAACTAAGTGACTAATAACCATGCCCACGGCACCAATGAGAAGAAACTGACGACGCTCGTATGTGTCTACCCACCGCATGGCCGGAATAGTACTGATGAAATTGATGATCGAAATGATAAGCACGGATAAAATGCCATTACCCAGGACATCCTAAAAATAAGTCCACCATAAGTAAATACTGGGTTAATTAATACCTGTGCCTTGCTGAAGCACCTGGAGAAGCATGGCAATGATTACACGTTTCAAACTCGACGGTTCCATCAGCTCCTTATACCCTCCAGGGCGCCCCTCTCGTGCAATCTGCGCACCAATGGCCCGTACTTCTCGTCCAACTTTCTTTGTTTGCCTTTATTGCTTCAGAACAGCTAACGCAGCGTCCTTGCCCTTATGCAAGTAGGTCCACCGAGGCGTTTCCGGTACAAAAAAATATACCAAGCATTACGACGATAGGTGCCACCATGGCAATCCCGTTAGTGATTCTCCACCCTCGCTCGCGATGAGCTGGTTCACGATGTTAGCACACAGCAGCCCTGTGACGACTGTCATGTGCATGAAACCCGAAAGGAAGCCACGCAGTTCCTTCGGCGCGATCTCAGCTCCCTATAGCGGTAGTGAAAACGAAGAGTTACCGACTCCCATGCCCTGTATAAATCGTGCGATAAGCAGCGAGGTGTGGATCTGACTCGGGCAGAAGGTGAGCCACGCCGTACCGAGACAAAAAAGTGACCCGGCATGAAAAATTGTGAGGCGGCGGCCGAATCTATCAGCGATCCAGCCACCCATTATAGCACCCACCATACAGCCGATGTTGTATGTCATGTTGTACGAAGCGTGTAGTCTACCCAGCGTTGCGGCAATCGTTCTGTTGCTCGTGAACAGTCCGCCATCATATCTGGCCATGCCAGCCCACGAAAAAGTCGTTTAGAAACGACTCCATCACCAGCACAACACCCGTCACTCCCTGGTCGTAACCAAAGAAGAATCCACCCAGAGATGCAAAGATGCACACAATAATGGCATATGTGCGGTTTCCCTCGGTGGGCGTCATAATCGGCTAAGTGAAATGTCCCACGAGGCAGTCGCTCACGCCCCAGCCTTAATCGTCCTTGATAACATGGACGCGCTGGTACCTGAGGAAAACGAGTCAGTTGGTGCTGCAAACGAGCAATCGCGGCGTATTGTGGAACTGGTTGCCAGCGTATGCAAAAGACTACAGTTGAGCTGGACAGGTCATTCAAACCAGAGGGCGAAGTTATCAAGGGTCTACCGGACGAGCAAAATTATCTGCTCGTTTGTCCAAGCGGTCTAGGAGCCGGTCATGTGCAACGGAGGCAGAGGGTTCGAGTGCGCAATATTTGCCGCAAAACGCCGAGAAAAAAAGTTTTGAAACTCAAACCCACCTGTTTGAGAAGTTTTGAAATAGAAATGGGACGGGCTAAACAAACGGCAGCTAGTGAAAGACCAACTAGCAGCAAGTGAGGCAGCGACTACGAAAAACAAAAAAAGGACCAAAAAGGATATACTTTTTACCCTTTTGGGACTAGAGAATACAATATGGAATTTATTGTAATAAGCAAAGAGCTCCTTTACTTGCATTTTCCTTCTACGATTTTCAAAAAAGTATGCAACGTCTGTGAAAGTGTTCTAGCCCACTCGTCTCACAATGCCTGCAGTACCATCAAAGCAAAAGTAGTTGCAAATGGGTTCGTCTTTTTGCGAGATTGCTCTAATCACCTCCTAGCCCATAATGCCAGCCACGATAGCACAGACTGGAACCAGTTCAGTATCTGCAACACAGACGAGTTCCCTACAAACAATGAAGGAGAGAAACATCGGTAGGTGGAACGAGTGTAATTTATAACCTTGTAGCAACGTACTGCAGCTGATCCGGTGACAGATAGTCCTCGTCCAGTCCATTGGTTCGAAACAGCTCTCTAGCGTACTGAATAAAGTCCACTTCGTCGCCACTCGTGATCTTCCCGACGCCTCTCTGGCTCTTGTAACCTTGCAGCACTGGAATCAAGCAAACAGAATCAGTCACGTATCCTACTTGACCCATTTTCAATACTTTACATACATTCGTTTTTGACAAATACTCGAGGCAACTGCGGAGCTAATTTTCGTGCACTCTGCAGCGAGCTCCACTGAACCTTTTGAGCCTCCTCTAGCGTCCGAAACATTACTGTCTTTGGTTCACTTGGCGCTGCATCAGCTCCCACCGCAGCATGACGGAACGTGTGCTTGCCCAGGTCAGCAAATAAAATTCCTTCCGAACCGAAGCTTCTCGCCGCATAAAACGCTATACCAAAAGAACGACAGATTGCATCGAGCCTCAGCTCGACACTACGCGTAGATCCTACGAGACACACGCCGGTAAATTGCTTGAAAAATTCGTCTGGAAGATCCGTCCTCGTCCTCGCAGCACATGCCACTTGCACCAAAGGATTCAGCTCCTGCACACGCGGGAGACACGTGTGGTGGAGTCAAGTTCGAAATCGAAAAAATTAGCATCGATAACCTGACTACCACCATCGCGCCCAGCCTTCCAACTTTCGGAGGGTGTACTCCGCGGACCACCACTCGAGATCTGGTCCGATCGTCCTCTGCAAGCAGACGACCGGTCGTCATCAGAACCCACTTGTTCCGATTGTTTAGTGTCCATCTCACCTTTTGTACCCGATGGAATGGTCTAGTTACACACTCGGTGGATCGGGATCGCAGATGATCGAAGCGGTCTAAATATAGAAGACCGATCTGGGTAGTTATCTCTGGGGCAGTACTCTTCACCCCAGACACAAACAGACCAAAAACACTTCCAAGAGATAAATTCCAATAGGTCGATCGTCCAAACGATCAAGACCTGACCAATACGAAATAATAGAGGGTATACCGACCGTTCCGGTCTAGCCCCTGACCAATACGAAATAAGACCAAAACCGGTCTAGTTTCCAACCAATATTAAAACAAGCCAATATGTCCGCGTAAAGACCCAATATGCTCGTGAAACTCCACGAACGATATCTCAGCGCCAAGACCAATCCAGTGAATAGCACGTTCCAAACGTACTTGAGTTGAAGTGTTGAGATCACCAAATCGTACTCCCGTCGAGGGACTTCCGGTGGGCCAAAGTGCGCGTGCGGCGCGTCCAGACCGGGTATAATGGTCGAGAGGGGATAATTCGACCCTCTGCCACCAAACACTCCGCGACGGGCGGAGGCGACTAGTGTACGAAAAGTGAAGAACGGCGACCCCTAGCTGTGGTGTGAACCAATACCAGAAGAGGTTTCAGCCACTTATCCGAAAGCTAAAAGATTTCCTTACTTAAAGGTATAACCTCTGTCCTAAAAGGTAAAACCACAACTAAAATACTACTACCCTATAGTCCCTAAATGTACCCCCACAAAAATATGTAAAATATCCAAAGTCGGGTGACTCACCAAACTTGCGTTCTTGACACTTCTTGAGTCTGATAGGCTGAAAAGCCCTCCTTGTTTAAACCAATCCGAAATTAGACCAAATGTCTTGACGAAACTTGACCAGAAGTATGCCAAATTTTGGGCACGCTTCTCCACAGCCGCCCCTGAGTCAGATCGTGTCGCACGACGACAACGGTCTGACCTCGTCCATCAAATTCAGTTGAACCTTGGTCATTCAGACTTTTCCGACATGGAGCAACCATCTTCTTCATCCGTTACAGGTACTCGCACTTCTGGACTTGACCTTCTTGTATTTCCTTAACGACCGTTCTTGTAGGCACCTCGCATACCACGTAATCGCATGTCACTTCGCCCGTCCGGTCGGTCCGGTCTGGCATCCCCCATCGTTCTACTGTACCTCAGACATCGGTAGGGCATCAGACCGGGACCGACGCGCAGTTGCAAGACGCACTTGAAGAGATCGCACGTCTCCAGGAGCAGTTTGCTCAACAGGCGACACAACGTAAGCATGCATGTCCGGTCTTCACCTTGGACCTGTTCTAACCTTCGTTTGTCTTCAGCCCGTATACCTCCAGCCCGTATACCTCCTGGCATCAACAAGGCGATCAATGCCCTGCTTGCCGCCGATCGGCAGTTTCGGGAGCAGCTTGTGCTGGCCCAACAGCAGCAAGCAGAAGACCTGCTTGACCAGACCACGTGAGCATTCAAAGCGACGACCTCGAGAGGCGTCTCACTGAGCTCCGAATTTCGATTCAAGACCAGACCGAGGAGGTCCAGTCTTGTGAACACAAGTCGAACGATTAGACGCAGGCAGCGAACGGTCGTAGGGCGGTATTAAAAGAATGTCATCAGCGCTTGGTTGACCTGTTGCGTCCTCGTCGGCATCAGGTTGCTGCCTCCAGCGTAGACCGGTCTGCGTCGGCCGCCTTGGTGGACCTACACCGGGACCAAGACCATGGCCGTTCATTGACCGAAAATCCCCAGCCCAAAATTCGTCAAAAGTATAAGAAGCGCGCGGACGCGCCGAGTCCCTCGAGGGAGCGGGGCACAGCGCGCGACCCTGAACTCGAAGGGAAGCGTGCGGTGCCTCGTAAGCGAGCCAAGATACAGGCGCCCCTCGTGTGCCCAAGCTTGGACGAGGATGACGACAGTAACATCTCCAAAAATCAAGCGCCCTCGACCGCCGGTGCTGACCATGCCAAGTATTCAGAGGTCTCGTCCTGGGATGACTCCGGCGAAGACTCCGGTGATTCGGAGTTTGTTGCCGCCATCCCAACCAAGTCGCGAACAAGTCCACATGAAAGTTTTGTTCAAGTTGCATCGACTTCGGAGCAGACCAAGAAGACCGGTCCGCATTGTGGCGTTCCACCACCTCATGCGTCGACAAAGTCAACACCTACGGTCTTGCCTGGGACGTCCAAGCTCCACAAAGATGCTTTGTTGGACAACGTGGCAATCGACAGTTCTCCAATTCCGCCACGAACGCGTGAGGATACTTTGCCGTGGTCGCCAGGGCAGATCGGTTGTTTACGCCGGTCCACCCTGACCAAGCAGCTCCTGTTTTTTTCTTTCGTTCATACCATTGGCTTTTCCCGCCGGCGAAAAAAGTTCCTGCCGCGTCGGAATGGCGGCCGGACTTGATCACGTCGGAACAGATCTCCTGCTTGTACGCTGACGAGCCGTGGAAGATTTTCGAGCATCCCGAGCTGGGGTTCATCTTCCACTCGACTCCGTGGTCCAATGCCTTCTTGATTCGGGTGAAATATTTTAACAAGACTCACACTCAAGCCATCTGGGAGGCATCCCACTATCTGGTGCTTCCCCCTGAACGAGTTCGACAAGACCCTGGCTTGGCGACCATCCAGAACAAGCGCAAGTGGCGTCGGATCAGAGCGGGTGAGGCCTGGCAGTCCCTGTGCCAATATGTTTTGGACGGGATGCTGGCCCACGAGTGCGACGTCGATGTGTTCTTATATCCAGTTGTACTTCATATGCCGCGGCGTCGCGTCGAGAGGACCCGGCTGCTGGCTGACGGTGGCACATGGTACCTTGGTCTTGGGTACACTACACCGGTCTTCGACCTCAAGGATGCTTTGGTCCAACTAGACCAACAAGAACCTTGGCGTAACCAGTACCAGGACCAAGTTGAAAAGCATCCGTCGTTGACCGTCGGCCGTCTGTGGGGTGATGGCGAGTGAGGTCGTAAGTAGTCGACCAGATAACACTTAATATATATCATCGTTCTTTTTCACATGTTCGGTCATCAAATCACTTGAGCTAATTCCGCCACTTTCTCCAGAGTTGCACTAGACACGATATCACCAACCTTTCCACTTACATCGCGAAAAAACAATCCACGTTCGTCACTCCACTATTCCAATTCGTCACATATTCACAATACACAATACACAAGACACAAGACCTTCCACCTCTTCACGTCGGTCGGGAAGACCGATGCTACTGCATGTCATGGTCTTGGTCTTCATGGGTCTGCATCACTGCGAAACGGTTCCGACTGACTCGGTCCCGTTCGAATTCTCGTAGTAGTGCTCCACAGTTCAGGTCGGACTCATCGATCCAAGTTGTTTCATCATGGTCCTTCCATCGGACCAGATATTCTCGGTGGGTCCGGCCAAACCTGGTCTTCTTGACCGATCGGACATCTAAGACCTTTTCCACTTGAAATTCGTCCTTCTCCAGCGGTCGTTCCCAACTGTCCTCCGGCAGTAATGCTTCATCGAAATCAAACCGTTCTGCCTCTTCTACTAGCCAGGACAGGGCATTTTGGGACAATCAGGAAATCCTCAGACCAGTTTTAACTTGGACACATGTACGATCGGGAAGACCTTGTAGTCCGTGCCGGTTGTTACTAGACGGGCAGCGTGTTCACCAATCAGCTCGGCAACACGGAAAGGACCGTGCCACATGTGAGCCAGATTCTTCGCATAGCCCTCCTTCACTCGGTGTAGGTACAACCATACCCTCGCCCCTGGTTCTATACCGTGGGGTTGGATCTGGTCGTTGTTCCGGTCTGCCCGGTCTTGTGTAGCTTGACGTAACTTTTCGTTGACAATTTCTCTTGCATGCTGGTAATGTTTCTGGACCTGCATGCGCCAACGTTGAGCATCTCGATCGCGGGTCCGAGTGCAGCCAATAGGTATCGTGGCTTCAAGAGTGGACCGGGGGTCCCATCCATACGCAAGATAAAAGGCGTTTCTCCTCGGACCCGATCGGTCGACGAGTTGAGTGCAAACACCAGCCTTTCTGCGTATTCTTCCCAATCGCGCTGGTCTGGATCGGCAACGTACATCTTGATTGCTCTTGTAACAGTTTGTACCATACGTTCTGCCGATCCATTCGCTTGCGGACGATATGCCATCGTCGCGCTCTGTTTCTGGTCCAGCATATTGTTAAACGACCGGAACACCTCGGCCATGAAACCGGGTTCTCGGTCGTGTCTGATGACCTCGCTGGAGCCGAACCTTCGGAACACGCATTCTTCGTAACTTTTGGCGATCTGCTCGGCAGACCGGGACTCACTTGCCTTCGCAATAACTAGACCGGTGAACAGGTCTACCCAGATCAACAACTCAGTATTGCCATATGTCGATTTAGGCAGCGACGGTATATGGTCCATCGCTATGACCTGGAAAGGGTAGGTAGCTTCGATATTTCCGGTCGATAGCCCCTTGATTACCGGTCTACCCTTTCCGGTCTCGCAATCCGTACAACAACCCACATATTTCTGTACACTTCGGAAAAGACCTCTCCAGTGAAAGTGGGAACTGATCTTGTGATACGTTCTGCCTATGCCCTGATGTCCCCCTTCTAGACTCACATGGTAGTTACGGAGAACATCCGGCTGCAGCAACTCAGGTATCACCAATTTCGCCAATCGGTCCCGGTCTGCACCGTCTGGGTCGGCATCGCGGCAGTAATATAGTAAACCATCCTCATCCACTTCGTAACTGTCTGCGATCTTGGCACATTCTTTCGCTTGACCATTCGTCAACTTATCCAATTCACCGCGCAGGTAGGTCTTCAAATTCACAATCCATTCTTCTTCGTCCTGCGCCTTGAGGATCCGTTCTGCCCTTAGTCGTTGAACAACAGACTCACTCAAACGTTCCTTTGGGAACGGTTGGTGGGACTTCCGAGCTTTCGGTCTAGTCGCGACCATCACATGCACCTGGTCCGGAGCGTTCTTGGGTCCGATCACCTCGGGGAGCCTGTTTATATTCATCAATTCATCAAGAACGGCCTCCTCGGTGATCGTAGCCCCGGTCTGGTCTCGCATGGCCTTGGTCGCGATGTAGTCGGCGCTTCTGTTCCAGTCCCATTTCACGTGCAACAGCTCGTGGTTGGGATGGTCTTTCAATGCCTTCATTACCCGATCATTTAACGACCTCAGCCGTGGATCCTTGCAGTCGATCTCTCCGGTGATCTGCCTGATCACTAGGTTGGAGTCACCACATATGATGACTCGCCCCTTCTCTTGCGACGACAGCAGGTCCAGACATAGAAGTAGACCTCGGTACTCCGCCTTGTTAACAGTAATATCCGTCGTGAAATCGGCAGCAGCTGCAACTATAGACCATTGTGGCAACTTCCACAATATGGCACTATAGGCGCCGACCTTCTTCTTCACGCTTGATGATCCGTCAAAACTTAAGACCGAGAGCTCTTCATCATGGTCGACGGTCGGTGGCGGTCTCGAAACTGACTGCCGAGGTTGCTTCCTCGGGGCAATCGCTATCAATGCCTCGTCCACTTCAGACCGAGGGGTGATACTGGCAGCTAATGTGCCCAATATCTCTTCCTCGCCCCTGGTGCACTTAACGACCTCGAGGGTCTACTGCGACAAGACCGCCGACCATCTGCCTAGACTTCCGTCCATCCCATTGGCTGATAATAGCCAGGCCAAAGTAGACCGCCTTGACAGGACCTTTATAGGTCGGCCGACCAGCAGGTTGTAACACACATCACGAATTCGTAGCAACGCCAGCACTTCTTTCTCGACAATTCCATAGTTCACTTCATTTGGATTCAGCGTTCTGCTCGTGAACGTGACCGGATGGTACACACCATCATGATCTTGTACTAGAGTGGCTGAAATGGCCCACTGACTAGCATATAGAATAATGGTCGGGACCTATTCGGGATCGAAATGCTTGAGAATCGGTGCCGTCGCCATCTTAGCCTTCAACATACCAAAGGCAAACTTTGCACTCTTCATATGGTCTTCTGCCTCCACTTGCGGACAATCTGCAGCAAGACCAGAGTCGGCGCCCCCATGTAGAGTTGCCCGGTCTTCTTCGCGCAACATATGGTAGTCCACTTCCCGGAGCTCATACAACACAGCCGCGTAGATAGAAAAATCTTCGATGAAGCGGCTGTAGTAGTTTAAACTTCCTATGAAGGACTGCATTGCCTTCAGAGACTTGGGAAACGGGAGGTTGCTTAACGAATCCAGGTCCTTAGGATTAGCCTCTAGACCATTGTTCGAGACCATATGACCTAAATAGGCGACCTTGGACATACCCCAAAAACTTTTATGGCGCTGATAGATAGGTTCCAGCGGTCGCATGTCTCCAACAATCGTTCAACCTTCTCGAACAGATCGTTCCATGACGAGGCAGGTATCAGAATGTCGTCGATGTACGACCGCCTTCCTAGAACGGACGGTCTTCTTTCCGATCGGGTTCACCCTCTGTAAACACATCATAACTTTCGGCAGGGTCCCGATCGGTCTTGATTTTGAAGTGTCCGTACAGTGCGTTGTCTATAAGCCTTTGATAGATCTGGGGTGCGTTCTTCAGACCGAGCGGCATACGGTTCCACTCGAAAAGACTAAACGGTGTCACAAATGCGGAAATCTCACGGGCTCGATCAGTCATCGAGACCACCCAAAATCCACTTGCCATGTCCAGCGAACAATACCACAAGGTCTTGTCCAGGTCTTCCAACAAATCATTAATCAGCGGCATCGGGTACAACATAAGTTTAGTTAACCGATTTACCAGCCGATAGTCGATGCACAACCTAATGTCGACGCCGTTCTTCTTGATAACAATTACGATCGGCGAGGCCCATGGCGAGGTCGAAGGTCTAATAATCTCGGTAGCCAACAGTCCTTTGATAAGATCAGAAAGCTTTTCCCGGTACTGTGGCGCCACGCGTCGACATTGCTGAGCAATCGGCTTGTCATCTCCAACGTCAATATCGCAAATCGCACCACGGGCTGCAGGTGGTAAGGCATTGCCCTTTCCGATCAGCAGATGTCTTTTCTTCCATATGATATTCTTCAACTGATCGATCTGGTCTGGACTGTTAAGGTCTTCATCACCCACTTGTAAATCATCCATTGTAACTTCGGGAGAGTCGGTAGACACTTAAGGGGGAGGACTGCCATTTGGCTTTCCAGCTCCTGAATATACTGTTCCCGCCTTCATGTATACAGACTTGTTCATCTTCTGGGGTGATATCACCTAGACCATCTGGACCGGCTGAACGCCCCTGGTCTTGATCGACGGGCTGTCCTTCACTGATATCGGTCTGATTAGGAATACCGTCATGGTCCGACCTAGCAACTTCATGTTCCCCTTCTTCCGTTTCTTGCTCTGCTGTCGACTAGTCTTGTGCTGACACCACGTTGACTAGCCTCGGCTCGTCTACTTGATGGTCCACCGTTCCTGGTGACTGCGGCGCCTTTCTTCGGACCAACATCTTTTTTGGGGTGACATAACTTGGTCTTTCCACTAAAGGTGAGGTATCCTCTTCCACCGACCCATCATCGCCTATAAGATCGGTGGTCGATTGGTACGCCAGGTTTTGCCACTCGACATACCGCCTCGACCCAATCGAGACGAACCCCATCTTCCTTGGTACCTTCCTTCTGCTAACCACATGCCGACAATAGTGTTATTGTCCAGTGTCAGCGGCTTGTCACCGATATTGGTAACACGGACAAAATCACGTCGACCAGCACTCTTTACGAAGGTCGAGACCCACCGATCGCCCCTGGTCAACCACAACTTCCTCTAACGAAAACCTTTCTCAACCGGGGTATCGGCAGACCGACCAACTGGGATAGTGAGGTCTTGGTCCCACCGGACCAGATCGGTATACGAACCATACAGATGTCTTCGACCAGCCAACTGGACCTGGACCTCATCTGGGAGCGTAAGCACTCCATGTGACAGGTCTAGGCGAATACCAGCTGGGACCATGAAATCCATTCCTAGTAAAGCGTCTTGGCCATCCAACTTGCCAACCCAAGCGCTGTAAAAGTAGACCAGCGATCCCGACAAAGTAATTTTCACACGCGTTCTTCCTTCGTTCATATAAGAGTTTTCGCCGATCCCGACGCATTCTTGTCTCTGGGTATCGTCTATACGACATCCGACCTTACGAGCAAAGGCGGAGTCGATTATCGATACTTCAGCTCCAGAGTCGAAAAACATCGTCGCTTTCTGGTTATTAATCTTGCCACAGGCTTTCGCCTGCTTGAACCATTTATCAGGCGCGTGATACTTCCAGTATCCGTGGGATTCTCCAGGAAGCAAGTCCAACTGCATAACCACCTTAGTCCGGGAGTACTCATCGGTCTTCAGACTGTAGACCGGATGGTCTCGGTCGACGCAATTTGGAATAGAACGTGTATTGTCGTTCTTATCCTCCTTGCCGACATATGCATATATGTGAACCGTAGAACGCTCGGCTCGATCCAGATTCCAACCTGGCGAGCGTTCTAGTTTAACATCTTTTCTGCGTCCGGCGGCAGCATCCCCGCGTGCTTGTCCTGCACGTACCACTTGCGCATCATGTTAAAAAATTCATCAATCTTGCAGTGGCCGGCCTCGTGGATCTCTCCACATGACTTGCATACGAAGAGGCAGTGGTCCGTCGGGTGGCCGCGTCTCTCGCACTTCTTGCACACCATCTTATTCCAGCAGTTTGGACCATCATGTTTGCTCGACCCACAGTGGGAGCACTTCTGACGAGGTCGGTCTGGATCGGAATTGCTTCCGTTCCTTCCCTTCCGGTCCACCTGGTCGGACTTCGACTTGGTCTTCGGGGAAGGTCCCGCAACATAGACGTAACGATACTGGTCTTCATCCGATGACTCCTGGATGGATGGACTTCCACTATCCCCTTCTGACCCCGTGCTGTCATCAGCTACAATTGCCTTGACCGCTCGGGTCGGTCTGGTCCAAGGTCTCTTGACCGGATCGGTCTGGGTCTTGGAACGATAGCGAACTGATCCACCAGCGGTCTTCGCTCTCATACTACGCGACTGTTGTAACGTCCGCAGGGTCTCTTCGACTTCGCCCGCATCCTTAAGACGCAGTAGAGTAAGCTTGTCCGCCAGTTCTTGATCGTCAAGGGTACTAATATAGTGACCCATATGTTCTAAGGCGGCACCGTTCGGCGGGTTATTCTCTTTGATTGTTATGCCGGCGCGAAGTGCATCCACGTTCAACCGATGCAAATACTCGATCGGTGTCTCGTCGCCCCGCTTCTGCATATGGTGATACTTGCGGGCACACGAAAATCCCGAGTTGCAGTATTGCCCTTCAAAATCTGCACATAGCAGGTCCCAGTCAGACCGGACATCTTGACTCAACTGTTGGATCCAGTTGGCAGCCGGTCCTTTTAACAGGTCCCGGAAGATTAAATATTTTTCACTTTTCGGGGTATGGTCCCGGAAGAGCGCAGACTTGACCCGACCGAACCAAGACCGGGCCTGGTCTTCATCAGCATCCTTGCCGGTGAAGTCCTTGAGGTCGGTCGTCGCGGCCATACGGATGCGCGGAATCGCAGCATATCCCAAGTCGTAGGCAGTAGTGGAGGCTAGGTTATCCTTGCGCGCCTTTCCAGCGCCTGTACCGTCTGACCCACCATGGTCGTCAAGACCGCCGACCGACTCCATATCACAGTCACTTGTCTTGCTTGGTCTACGCGTTCTTGCCGGTTGCGGCTTGCGCCTTCCCTTGCCGGTTGGTTTATCACTTCTAATAGGCTTATCCATAGATGTTACCGATTCCATATCCACATCTTTGCAAACATTGACACCTTGACAGGTAGACCGGTCTTGGACATGTGGGCGCATAAGTGGTCTAACCCGTTCTTCCATGAAACGTTGCATCATCGTCTCGAACATGGCTTGAACGTTGGCTGGCGTCACGGGCAACGTTTTGATACCCTCCTTTTGCGGAAATGAGGCCTGTGAGGCTTTCTGGAGCCCCGACTGGCAAACAGCCCCTTGCTGCCGCATGTCCCTTTTTTGTTCAGACCGGGCATGGTCCACCCCCATGGTCAACCGCTCGACACCGGTCTACAACTCTGACGAGCTGTTAGAAGCCGGTGGAGACTGGTAGATCGATTCATCATCGGAACCAATGTCAACAAGCTCTGTGGAGGCTTCGGCGACCTTCATTGCCGTGGTGGGAGTTGGGCGGCGAACCGCCCCCACCAGTGGCACCAAACGGTCGTGGAGGTCCGACATCGACGCCTCCAGTCTCCAAGCATCAAATTCAAACAATTTATTGACACCGGCGGGGTTCTGCATTTTAATGCCAACCTCCGCCAACATCGCCACCAAATTCTTGACGAGCAGTAATGGTCGATCACTCTGGATCGGCTCGGTAGTGGGACCGAGAAGACGGTCGGGGATATGGAGGTCCAACACCCGAAAGAACTGGTTTTGGCAAACAAATCGCTTCAATTCAAAAACATAATACATATTGTCCAGGTCTTGTTCTGTGATAGCCTCATCCCCGACCTTCGACTTTTCTTCGAAGTCGTCTTCGTCGGGTGGCATTCCCAGCCCTTTTCTGGGCACCTTGGGTACCTTGGAGACTTTAGGGAGGTAGACCGGATCGTTCCAGTCAGCCTCCAAGTAATTTTCATCTTTTAGTTTTCCATCAATTTTTTCATTCATACACATAGGATCAGGACCAAGGTCCTGATCCTTTCCGGAACTATAGCAAGACCTGCTATAGTCCCGATCGGCTCCGGTGTGAGCCTTTTGGGGAGGAAAAAACGTATTAATCCCGATCTGGTCCTCCGCCAGACCAGATCAGACATCGCCATCTTTATCAACAACGAGAACGTAAGGCGATATCCTTTCCTTACGTCTTCTCCAGAACGACTCCATATTCAAATCATTCAAATTTTCGAATCCAATTTTTGATGGAATATCAGCACGGTGATATCCACGATCACCAAGTGATCCGGGCACGCGCACCATTTTGGTGGAGTCAAGTTCGAAATCGAAATCATTATCATCGATAACCTGACTACCACCATCGCGCCCAGCCTTCCAACTTTCGGAAGGGGTACTCCGCGGACCACCACTCGACATCTGGTCCAATCGTCCGCTTCAAGCAGACGACCGGTCGCCATCAGAACCCACTTGGTCCGATTGTTTAGTGTCCATCTCACCTTGCGTACCCGATGGAATGGGCTAGTTACACACTCGGTGGATCGGGATCGCAGATTGGATCGAACCGGTCTTGAATATAGAAGACCGATCTGGGTAGGTATCTCTGGGGCGGAACTCTTCACCCCAGACACAAACAGACCAGAAAAACTTCCAAGAGATAACTTCCAATAGGTCGATCGTCCAAACGATCAAG
>CM047585.1:1724463-1744084 GCA_026184515.1 Peronosclerospora sorghi | reverse complement strand
TGTTCCACTACTTTTAGTGCCTGATCAAGCCTGATCAGGTCTGATCAAAGCTGAACAACGACTTTCGGTGCCTGCCCCAGCCTGATCACTGCTGATCAAGCCTTTTTGCACCTGATTCGAGCTCAATTATACCGGATCACGTCTGATCATCACCTCGATCAGCTCATTACAAGTTCCCCAATCTTGCATCAAGGAATTGCCGTGTTTACATCCCCTCCCCCTGGAGAGCGACCCACGCCTGAGCCGTCGGGTACACAAGGTGAGCAGAAACACAAGCAGTCAAGGAAAACCGGAGGACCACCTTCGTTAGTCATCAATCCGTGTAACGGGATTACATTCGAGTTACATTTAGTGTTGGAGTACATGAGTACACCACGGTTGAGGTCAGTATTGACCGGTTTGAAGGTTGTGAACCTTTGGTTATTTTAACCAATCAGGGAAGGGACCCTTGGTGTGGTGGTGTTTCAGCCATCCACGTGTCCGTACACAGGTGTGTACACTACATTTTAGCTAGGTACGAATTAGGAATATTCTACTTAGTATTACATATAGTTTATATTAGTTTAAATTAATTTAGGCTAATTACATATTAAATATATTCAGTTTACATTTCACTCTATTTTGCGGACGTGCGACCTCGACCGGTCGCGCGCGCAGTGAGTGTCGTAGGTAAGAGGGAGCCCTCCCTTTACCTACATCCCGTAAAGGGAATACAGCCGTTAAGGTTAAGTAGTAAACCAACCCGGGAATCTTGGCTCCGAGTAGGAGAACTCTCCTACTAAGCCCTTTATAAGGGCGTATCGGCTAAGTAGCGGTAGCTACCGTTTTAAGGAAGAGTCTTCCTCTGTGCGCTAGCCGCATCGTGCGTATACCCACCGGCTACATCTGGTAGCACTTGTAGTCAATCCAACACCTGTGTTGGTAGACTAGGCATCCTCTGCAAAGGATGAATCAGGATTATTGGGATAGTTTGACCATCGTCCAGCAGGAAGCCTTTAAAAGGCTGTTACCCTTAACGGGGGAATAAGGCATGAAGCTCCTAGTGGAGCAGGGCCTTGAGGCCGTAAAGGAAAGGGGAAATGCCCTCATCGCTCATGAGGCGAGTTGTAGTGGAGGTCATTCCACGGGGGGCGACCCCCATTATCGTTTAAGATAAAGGAGTTCACCGGGGAGAAGGATGACAACCTTTACGTTTGGTTGCGAGAGGTCAAAACGGCCTTCGCCACAGCGAATATGACCGCTGATCACTTGCAAGTGGGACTTGCATTGACCCATCTTACGGGCAAAGCCCGTACATGGGCGTTTACGTGTTCGGAGTCAGTCACGGACGTGTTCCCAACATGGAAGGTCCTTAAGCAGAAGCTCATGGACATGTACGCAACGCCTGATCTGGTTTTCCAGAATCAACTGGCGTTCCTGAGGTGCCGTCAAGGAACTAAGGACCTGGAGATTTATATCCAGGAGCTTAAGACCATGTTGGCAGGGATGTACGCGAAAGCGTATTCGGACGATGTGTCCATCCCCGTCTTCATGGGAGGACTGAGGGAAGGACCAGCACGTTCGGAATTGTTCCGATGCCGACCCCAATCCCTGGAGGAGGCGTTTAAGATGGCGTTTAACGCCGAGAGGAACTTCCGTTCCTCTAAGGTGGGTCGCGAACCCATGGACCTGAGTCAGGTCGAAGCGAGAAACCTCCCGCTAGGAGTCACTCTGACTCCTTCCCGCAGGGCTTCGAAGCGGAGCTCCTTGCAATTCTGCAACGGCATGGGCCGCTGAGATGCTTCCTGTGTGGAAGCGCGGATCATCTGAGGAACATATGTCCGAAAAATTCCCAGCGAGACACTCGCTGCAAGGGACCAAGGGTGGTGAAAAATCTCTTGTACAAGCCGTCGGGAAACGACGGCTCCTAGTAGGTGCGGGGCGCCCTAGTGGGGGACCCCTCAGTGCTGTTAAGCCCCACGTTAGGGGACGACAGCACAAAGCCCCGAGGCAAGCGGTGCTTTCTAGCACCGAGTTGGTGTACCAGCCAGGTTTGCTGGTAGTCCTTGCGGACGTGAAAGGCTTTGATAAGCCTTTGAGAGTCTTGATAGACTCTGGAGCGTCTGACAATTATGTCAGACGAGCTTCTGTTGAGAAGAGTCGGCTGTATGCCGAGGCTCTAGAGTCACGTTCTCGTGACGTTGTCACGGTCCGTCTTGCGACGGGCGTACAGGTTTCTGTACCCAAGGTCTCGATTGACCTTAAGCTGAAGTTTGCAGACTTCGACAGCTTAGAACGTTTCCTAGTCCTGGATGTGGACTCGAGGTATGTCCTCATTCTGCGCATGAAGTGGCTGGAACGCCACGAGCCATGGATAGACTGGAAGTCTAAGTCCATTGGCTCAACGCACCCGCGGTCGGGTGAAGCATTGGCGAGTCATGAACCCACCTTTGCTCGATCGCAAAAGCGATTCTGGCGTGAGATGACTGAGATTGGGATGTCTGAAACGATCATTCTCAATGGCGTTAAGGAAGAGTTCCTTAACGAGGGGGATTCGGCGGTTAATCCCCGCGCCTATATAGGCGAGACTGGTGAGTCGCCAGTGATAGAGGTGGAATCCTCTGAGGGTAAGCGCGAGGCGCTTAGAGAAGAGACCCGAAGTTCGTCTCTTCTACAGGTTGGAATTGATTCCGACCACGCCGTGTCCGGCGAACAAGTTGCGACTCCAGTGGTAAGGGTAGAGACCCCTGTGGTTAAGCGCGAGGCGCTTCCAAGCGAAGAGACCCGAAGTTTGTCTCTTTCGCACGTCGGAAATGATTCCGACTACGCCGTTATAGGTGAGACCGGCGAGTCACCGGTGGTAGAGGTAGATACCTCTGTGGATAGGCGCGTGGATCTTCCGATAGATGGGGCAATTGACTCCCCTCATCTGGGTCTCGGGATGAGTCCCGAGGCCAGTAGTCAGCAGTCCTATCGGATGCTGAATAGTGTGACAGGTGTTGTCACAGAAGGCGTAAGCCTGGAACGGTTGCCTGGGGTAGTCGAACTGTTGTCGTTGGAGGAGATGTCCTTCAACGAGTTTGAGACTTCTGTAAAAGCAGGTGAACTCGACGAGGTCGTCGTGTTGCGTTCGGAAGAGGAGTTGAGCTCCTCATACACGATGGAAGAGTCAGTTTTGGTGCAAACCAAACAGGCATTGAATTCTCGAAGCGGTCTGAAAATCCTCGCAGATCCTGGGGACCCTTACCATTCCTTAGTTAAGGAATTCGGAGATGTCATTAGTGACAACCCGCCGACGGGGTTACCACCGAATCGGGTAGTCCGACATGAAATTGACTTGGTTCCTGGAACCCAATACTGCGTCACTAGGCAGTGGCCTCTCCCCAAGGAGCAATGCGACGTCATCGACGCATTCTTCAAGGGGAAAGAAGAGGCATGGATGGTACGGGAGAGAAAGTCTCCCCATTCATCTCCCACTTTTTCTGCTCGTAAACCGAACGGAAAGTGGCGCATTTGCATGCGTACAACAAGCTGAATGCAGCTACCGTACCCATGCAGACTCCGATTCATCGGAAGGATGTCCTCCATAACAATATGGCGGGCTGTACGGTGTACAGCGCCTTAGATCTGGTGGACGGCTATTATAAGGTGCTCATGAGAGCGTCCGATATTCCGCTTACAGCGGTCAGCACGTCTAGCGGCATGCTATGGGAGTGGATTGATATGCTACAGGGGCTTTCGAATGTATGCGAGAGCATAAGTTATATGCGAACGCATCCAAATGTATCTTTGGTGCTGAGGAAATTCCTTTCCTCGGATGCTTCATCGGTAGAGATGGAGTGCCGGCGTATCCCGCGAAGGTGAAAGCCATTGTGGAGTGGCCTTCGCCTGAAAATCTCAGAGATTTACGGAAGTGGCTAGGATTAGCCAACTATCTCCACAAGTACAGCGAGATCTACGCTGAAATGGCGAAGCCATTAGCCGACCTTCTTAAGAAGGACGTGGATTAGTGTTGGGAAACCAAACACCAGAACGCTTTTGAAGAGGTAAAAGGGAGCTTGTTCAAAGCTCCCGTTCTTGCTCTCCCAGATTCTGGGAAACCATTTAGTGTCGTCTGCGACGCCTCCGATTTTGCAATTGGATGTTCTTTGTTACAAGCAGACGATGCAGGAAGGGAACGCGTGATTGCGTTAGAGTCGAGGCAGCTTAAAGCTGCGGGACGGAATTATCCCGTTCATGACAAGGAGCTACTTGCAATGAAGTATGCTCTTGTCAAAGTTAGGGTTCACCTACTCGGATCAAAGCCGTTCGTGGTTTATACTGACCACGCGTCCTTACGGACAGCGACAAAGTCGCCTCATCTATCGCAACGGATGGCCCGTTGGCTCTCCTTCTTTGCGGAGTACAATTTTGAGGTTAAGTATAAACCTGGCAATCAGAACGTGCTTGCGGAAGCGTTGTCGCGTCGTCCCGATTACGAGCTCGCTCACGCGACATTCGTCACCACGTCTGTGGTGGATCTCATACGCCACGCGTATGAGAAAGACCCACAGTTTACGGCGCTTATCAGCGCGTTGGGTGAAAAGGGTCTTGGCTCGTCTGGGCCAACCCTGTCAAGTCGAGACAAAGCTCGTTTACACCGTTACAGGTACTGTGACGGTCTTCTATTTTATAGCACGAGCGCGGAGGACACTCAGGGGGTGGTAGTTTCTCATGATGAGGAACTGAAGTATAGAGTCCTCTTTGAGGCACATGACGCCCCTACCGGGGGTCATTTAGGTTGGGATAAGACCTACAGCGCTTTAAACGCTTTGTATTGGTGGCCCAATATGTATAAGTGGGTCGGTGCGTATATACGCACCTGTGAGACGTGTCAGAGGGTTAAACCCTCTGCGAGTTCATCTGCGCCTTTGGCGAGCTTGTCCGTTCCGACGGAGTGTTGGAAATCCATTAGTATGGATTTTATCTTCGGGTTTCCGAAGGATACGGCCGGTAACACCGGCATATTGGTCTTTGTAGACCGTTTAAGCAAGATGGCGCACTTAGCGGCGGTACCAGAGTCCATTGATGGACAAGGAACAGCGAAAGTGTTCCTAGACCGTGTCTTTTGACAGCATGGTCTACCCGATTCCGTTGTGTCGGATAGGGATCCCCGTTTTACGGGACAATTCTGGGGGGAGCGTTGTTTAAGGTGATAGGCACCAAGCTCCTCATGTCCACTGCGGATCATCCGCAGACGGACGGTCAGACGGAACGCGTCAATCGCGTTGTGGAGGATATTCTCCGGAGTTTATGTCCGGATTCTCCAATGAGTTGGAGTGAGATGCTTCCGATGGTTGAATTTGCTATCAACAATTCGGTACATGCATCTACGGGGTTTACCCCGTTTTACGTGAACGGATTAGTGAATCCGAGGGTTCCGTTGACGACACGTGTGTGTGGCCCAGGGCTTGATGGGGGAGGATTCCCCTATCAGCCCTGTATCTGTGCGAAAGCACATCGATAAGTTTTTATCGACGCTCCTTAGTGTCTTACGACACGTCTGCGATGCCATGGCGGAAAGCCAAGATAAGCAGAAGGAGCAAGCTGACCGCAAGGGGCGGCGTAAAGAAAAAGTGTACAAAGTAGGAGAAAGTGTTTTATTAAACGCTAAAAATCTTCCTACATATGCAGTTTCCAACGTGTTGAGGAATAAACTGTGCCCCAGGTTTGTGGGCCCCTTTAAGGTACTAGCCCAAAAGGGCGTGTCGTATACCTTAGACATCCCGAAGGCGATGCGTACGCATCCAACCTTATATGTGGGTATGATTAAGCCATACCAGAACCCTGAGGCGGTTCCCCTCTCGGAGGAGGGTGAAAAGCCGGATAGCCGAAAGGCGCGACAGGTCGGAACATCTCCGACAGGGTTGAAATACGACCCTGAAGCTCCGCAACGAGAGACTCGAGAGAGGCAAGCCGCTCCTCGATGTGTTCATTCGCACTCCCTTCGTTGCGGAGTCCCTCCTGAGCATCTTGGATGCGACGGCTGTGCCGATCACAGCGCTCGTGGAAGTCACGCCGCAATAGAGCGACCCCCTCCTCCAGTGCTCGATACGGAGGGTACTCTACATTACCATGTGGAACGCCTGACGGCACGACGCCATCACCGAGGTGAGACCCAGTAGCTGGTGAAGTGGAAAGGGTATCCACATTCCCAGAGCTCGTGGGAGTACGAGACTCCCCTGAGGCAGGATTGCCGTGACGTCGTTGACGCTTTTGAGCGGGAGAATCCCACTGAGAGTCAACGATCAAAGGGGCTGAAGAAGCCCCTTCACTCCCAGTAGCTGGGAGTTCGACGGAGGCAGATGCTGTGCTTGCATTGCTCTCCGGCACCACATCGAGAGCAGAGCGCGTATAATTGGAGGCAGGTAATTGCCCTTGCGCTTTGGCATGAGCATAGGCCAAGCGTAGCGCCCTCTCGACCCGAACGTCGCGTTCGGAAAATCTGCTCTACAGAGCATCCAAACTGGGGAGGCATTTCTACCCTTCCGCCCAGGCGCGGAACGCCTGTTCTGCGTCTTCGACGCTTTCGTCCCTCAGGAGAACAATGGGAATCTCGCGGATAATACCCACGAGGACACCGCGTGCCTGCTTCCGAGGCGCGTCCGGTAGGACTTAACGGAAAAATGTTTGGGCGTTAATAGTCGGGCCCGGAGTTGGTTCCGATGCGCAAATTCACGCGGCAGTATAGCCGCTGGACCAGGGGTATAGGAGGCTAAACCTCTCTTGACCGCGTTCTTAGCCCTCTTTTGAGGGTCGCAAGGTCCCTTCCGTGCCCGTCCGGCACGTCGGGACTCTTGAACCAAGGACGGTTCATTGGTGGTGGTTGTCGGTTGCAACCTGGAGGTATCACCCCTAGCGGGTAACGGTGGCGCACGAGTTAGTGCGTTTTACCCACTTGTGGGGAATGGGTTGGATGACTGATAGCGTCGTTCGGCGCTATCAGCATGGCCAGCCGTTGGGAAGATCTCCCCAAGGGCATCCACTTCCGAGTTGTCGGAATAGTTTGCGTCCATAGCACCGCTGAAGGTGTACAGTGAACAGCCGGAGGTACTGGCGTTGGACTTCTCCAACAAGATTTCGATTATTGCGTAAGCAATAGTCTTGATGGGGGAGGATGTAACCGGGTTACATTCGAGTTACATTTAGTGTTGGTGAAGATGAGTACACTACGGTTGAGGTCAGTATTGACCGGTTTGAAAGGTTTCGAACCATTGGATATTTTAACCAATCAGGGCAGGGGCCCTTGGTGTGGTAGTGTGTCAGCCATCCACGTGTCGGTACACAGGTGTGTACACTACATTTTAGCTAGGTACGAATTAGGAATATTCTACTTAGTATTAAATATAGTTTATATTAGTTTAAATTAATTTAGGCTAATTACATATTAAATATATTCAGTTTACATTTCACTCTAAAGTGCAAACGCGCGACCTCGACCGGTAGCGCGCGCAGTGAGTGTCGTAGGTAAGAGGGATCCCTCCCTTTACTTACATCCCGTAAAGGGAATACACCCGTTAAGGCTAAGTAGTAAATCAACCCGGGAATCTTGGCCCCGAGTAGTAGAACTCTCCTACTAAGCCCTTTATAAGGGCGTATCGGCTAAGTAGCGGTAGCTACCGCTTTAAGGAAGAGTCTTCCTCTGTGCGCTAGCCGCACCGTGCGTATACGCACCGGCTACAGTCCGGGCGCCGTGGTACTGCCTGATCAAGCGTCAAAAACTTTGATCAGCCGCTCCACCACACATCTATGATGTCCACGAAGGACTATGCGATGAGTGGGATGCCACTGAACGCTTCGAAAGGCGTCTTGCGTCTCTCGAGAAGACCTTTGCGCAACTTCGTGGTCGCATTTTAGCCCTGTCGGGCTTCCTCTGCCCTGCCGTGTCTACGGCTCTTATAGCTATTCGCCTTACCAGCCACCTCCAAGAGGGGACCCGCCTCCGGGCCCTGGTATGTCTTAAGCATACCTACATAGAAGGTTGGATGCGTACGAATCACCTTTGGAATATCTAAGGTGTACGCCAAGCCCTTTCGGGCTAGCACATTAAAAGGCCCCACGAACCTGGGGCACAGTTTGTTCCGCAATACGTTGGAAACTGCATGTGTAAGAAGATTCATAGCGCTAAATAAAACACTTTCTCCTACTTTGTACACTTTTTCTTTACGCCGCCCCTTGCGGTCAGCTTGCTCCTTCTGCTTATCTTGGCTTTCCGCCATGGCATCGCAGACGTGTCGTAAGACACTAAGGAGCGTCGATAAAAACTTATCGATGTGCTTTCGCACAGATACAGGGCTGATAGGGGAATCCTCCCCCATCAAGCCCTGGGCCACACACACGTGTCGTCAACGGAACCCTCGGATTCACTAATCCGTTCACGTAAAACGGGGTAAACCCCGTAGATGCATGTACCGAATTGTTAGTAGCAAATTCGTCCATAGGAAGCATCTCACTCCAACTCATTGGAGAATCCGGACATAAACTCCGGAGAATATCCTCCACAACGCGATTGACGCGTTCCGTCTGACCGTCCGTCTGCGGATGATCCGCAGTGGACATGAGGAGCTTGGTGCCTATCACCTTAAACAACGCTCCCCCCAGAATTGTCCCGTAAAACGGGGATCCCTATCCGACACAACGGAATCGGGTAGACCATGCTGTCAAAAGACACGGTCTAGGAACACTTTCGCTGTTCCTTGTCCATCAATGGACTCTGGTACCGCCTCTAAGTGAGCCATCTTGCTTAAACGGTCTACAAAGACCAATATGCCGGTGTTACCGGCCGTATCCTTCGGAAACCCGAAGATAAAATCCATACTAATGGATTTCCAACACTCCGTCGGAACGGACAAGCTCGCCAAAGGAGAAGATGAACTCGCAGAGGGTTTAACCCTATGACACGTCTCACAGGTGCGTATATACGCACCGACCCACTTATACATGTTGGGCCACCAATACAAAGCTCTTAAAGCGCTGTAGGTCTTATCCCGACCTAAATGACCCCCGGTAGGGGCGTCATGTGCCTCAAAGAACTCTTTATACTTCCGTTCCTCATCAAGAGGAACAACCACCTGCGTAATGGCCTCCGCGCTCGTGCTATAATATAGCAAACCGTCACAGTACCTGTAACGGTGTAAACGAGCTTTAGCTCGACTTGACAGGATTGGTTCAGACGAGCCAAGTCCCTTTCTACCCAACGCGCTGATAAGCGCCGTACACTGTGGGTCTTTCACATACGCCTGGCGTATGAGATCCACCACAGACGAGGTGACGAATGTCGCGTGAGAGAGATCGTAATCGGGACGACGCGACAACGCGTCTGCAAGTACATTATGTTTTCCCGCTTTATACTTTACCTCAAAATTGTACTCCGCAAAGAAGGAGAGCCAACGGGCCATCCGTTGCGAGAGATGAGACGACTTTGTCGCTGTCCGTAAGGACGCGTGGTCTGTATAAACCACAAACGGCTTTGAGCCGAGTAGGTGAACCCTAAGTTTGACAAGGGCATCCTTCAAGCAAGTATCTCCTTATCATGAACGGGATAATTCCGTTCTGCAGCTTTAAGCTGCCTCGACTCAAACGCGATCACGCGTTCTCTTCCCGAATAGTCTACTTGTAACAAAGCACGAATAGTTTACTTGTAACAAAGCACATCCGATTGCAAAATCGGAGGCGTCGCAGACGACACTAAATGGTTTCCCAGAATCTGGGAGAGCAAGAACGGGAGCTTTTAACAAACTCCCTTTTACCGCTTCAAAAGCGTGTTGGTGTTTGGTTTCCCAACACTAATCAACGTCCTTCTTAAGAAGGTCGGTTAATGGCTTCGCCATTTCAGCATAGATCTCGCTGTACTTGTGTTGATAATTGGCTAATACAAGCCATTTCCGTAAATCTCTAAGATTTACAGGCGAAGTCCACTCCCCAATGGCTTTCACCTTCGCGGGATCAGCCCGCACTCCATCCTTACCGATGAAGCATCCGAGGAAAGGAATTTCCTCAGCACCAAAAATACATTTGGATGCGTTTGCATAGGGTTTATGCCCTCGCATACATTCGAGCACAACTCGAAGGTGTATTAGGTGCGTCTGAACATCAGACGAGTCGCCTTCGTCGAAGTAAGTCTGAGCGTACTTCCTATGAGGGCGGAAGAGTTGGGTCGCCAAGCGATTAAAAGTCGCTGGAGCATTTGAAAGCCCCTGTAGCATAACAAGCCACTCCCACAGTATGCCACTAGGCGTACTAACCGCTGTAAGCGGAATATCGGACGCTCTCATGAGCACCTGATAATACCCGTCCACCAGATCTAAGGCGCTGTACACCGTACAGCCCGCCATATTATTCTGGAGGACATCTTTCCGATGAATCGGAGTCTGCATGGGTACGGTAGCTGCATTCAGCTTGTTATACGCATGCAAATGCGCCACTTTCCGTTCGGTTTACGAGCAGAAAAAGTGGGAGATGAATGGGGAGACTTTCTCTCCCGTACCATCCCTGCCTCTTCTTTACCCTTGAAGAATGCGTCGATGACGTCGCATTGCTCCTTGGGGAGAGGCCACTGCCTAGTGACGCAGTATTGGGTTCCAGGAACCAAGTCAATTTCATGTCGGACTACCCGATTCGGTGGTAACCCCGTCGGCGGGTTGTCACTAATGACATCTCCGAATTCCTTAACTAAGGAATGGTAAGGGTCCCCAGGATCTGCGAGGATCTTCAGACCGCTTCGAGAATTCAATGCCTGTTTGGTTTGCACCAAAACTGACTCTTCCATCGTGTATGAGGAGTTCAACTCCTCTTCCGGACGCAACACGACTACCTCGTCGAGTTCACCTGCTTTTACAGAAGTCTCAAACTCGTTGAAGGACATCTCCTCCAACGACAACAGTTCGACTACCCCAGGAAACCGTTCCAGGCTTACGCCTTCTGTGACAACACCTGTCACACTATTCAGCATCCGATAGGACTGCTGACAACTGGCCTCGGTAATCATCCCGAGACCCAGATGGGGGGAGTCAATTGCCCCATCTATTGGAAGCTCCACGCGCCTATCCACAGAGGTATCTACCTCTACCACCGGTGACTCGCCGGTCTCACCTATAACGGCGTAGTCGGAATCATTTCCGACGTGCGAAAGAGACAAACTTCGGGTCTCTTCGCTTGGAAGCGCCTCGCGCTTAACCACAGGGGTCTCTATCCCTACCACTGGAGTCGCAACTTGTTCGCCGGACACGGCGTGGTCGGAATCTGTTCCGACCTGCACAAGAGACAAACTTCGGATCTCTTCTCTAAGCGCCTCGCGCTTAACCTCAGAGGATTCCACCTCTATCACTGGCGACTCACCAGTCCCGCCTATATTGGCGTGGGGATTATCCGCCGAATCCCCCTCGTTAAGGAACTCTTCCTTAACGCCATTGGGAATGATCATTTCAGACATCCCAATATCTGGAATCTCACGCCAGAATCGCTTTTGCGATCGAGAAAAGGTGGGTTCATGACTCGCCAATGCTTCACCCGACCGCGGGTGCGTTGAGCCAATGGATTTAGACTTCCAGTCTATCCATGGATCGTGACGTTCCAGCCACTTCATGCCCAGAATGAGGTCATACCTCGAGTCCAAATACAGGACTAGGAAACGTTCTAAGCTGTCGAAGTCTGCAAACTTCAGCTTAAGGTCAATCGAGACCTTGGGTACAGAAACCTGTACGCCCGTCGCAAGACGGACCGTGACAACGTCACGAGAACGTGACTCTAGAGCCTCGGCATACAGCCGACTCTTCTCAACAGAAGCTCGTCTGACATAATTGTCAGACGCTCCAGAGTCTATCAAGACTCTCAAAGGCTTATCAAAGCCTTTCACGTCCGCAAGGACTACCAGCAAACCTGGCTGGTACACCAACTCGGTGCTAGAAAGCACCGTTTCCCCCGGGGCTTTGTGCTGTCGTCCCCTAACCTGGGGCTTAACAGCTCTGAGGGATCCCCCAGTAGGGCGCCCCGCACCTACTGGGAGCCGTCGTTTCCCGACGGCTGGGGAGAGGGCTTCTTACCTACCCTCGGCCCCTTAAAGCGAATATCTCGCTGGGGATTCCGCGGACATCTGTTCCGCAGATGATCCGCGCTTCCACACAGGAAGCATATCAGCGGCCCATGCCGTTGCAGAATTGCAAGGAGCTCCGCTTCGAAGCCCTGCGGGAAGGAGTCAGAGTGACTCCTAGCGGGAGGTTTCTCGCTTCGACCTGACTCAGGTCCATGGGTTCGGGACCCACCTTAGAGGAACAAAAGTTCCTTTCTGCGTTGAACGCCTCCTCCAGGGATTGGGGTCGGCATCGGAAGAGCTCCGAACGTGCTGTCTCTTCTCTCAGGTCTACCATGAACACGGGAATGGACACGTCGTCCGAGTACGCTTTCGCGCACATCCCTGCCAACAGGGTCTTAAGTTCTTGGATATATGTTTCCAAGTCCTTAGTGCCCTGACGGAACCTCAAAAATGCCAGCTGATTCTGGAAAACCAGATCAGGCGTTGCATACATGTCCATAAGCTTTTGCTTAAGGACTACCCAGGTCGGGAACACGTCCATGACCGAATCCGAGCATGTAAAAGCCCATGCACGGACTTTTCCCGTAAGATGGGTTAGTGAAAGTTCCACTTGCAAGTGATCAGCGGTCATATTCGTTGTGGCGAAGGCCGTTTCGACCTCTCTTAACCACACGTAAAGGCTGTCACCCTTTTCACCGGTGATTTCCTTTATCTTAAAGGACAATGGGGGACGCACCCCCGTGGAACGACCTCCACTACAACTCGCCTCATGAGCGATGAGGGCATTTCCCCTTTCCTTTACGGCCTCAAGGCCCTTCTCCACTAGGAGCTGCATGCCTTCGTCACCCAGTAAGGATAACAGCCTGTTAAAGGCTTCCTGATGGACGAGGGTTAACCTTTCCCAATCGTCCTGATTCATCCTTTGCAGAGGATGCCTAGTCTACCAACACAGGTGTTGGATTGACTACAAGTGCTACCAGATGTAGCCGGTGCGTCCACGCACGGTGCGGCTAGCGCACAGAGGAAGACTTTCCTAAAGCGGCGATGTGCCGCTACTTAGCCGATATGTCATTATAAAAGGGCTTAGTAAGAGAGAACTCTCTTACTCGGGGCCAATATTCCACTTTGGTTTACCAGTTAGCACAAGCTAACGCCTTAACACAAGCCTCCCTTAATAAGGGGGTAGTTAAGGGAAGAACTTCTGTGGTGAAGTGGATTCAAAAATTTTAGTCACTTTGTGTCAGCGGCACACCAATCAGCTTATCGGCGATCGGATTTGTGGAAAACAAGGAGACTTTTAAGCCTATCGTGTGCAAGAAGTGTCAAGAGCGCAGATTTTGGTGAGTCACATGATATTGCGTGTACTTTACATATTTCATGTTTGTACATATTGGGGACCGTAGGGAGATAGGATTGGTAGTTTTGGCTTTTCCTTCTAAGAGTCTTTTAGGGTTTTCCGTCTTTCTTGGTCGTTAACACCTCAACAAGGAAGTCGTTCGCATCTTTGCACAGTACATCAGTCTCCTCCGCACGCCGCGGAGTGTTTGGGAGCAGAGGGTCGAGTAATCCTCTATAGCTCATTATACCCGGCCGGGACGCGTTACAGACGCACTTGGCCCGCCGGAAGTCCCTCGACGGGAGTACGCATTGGTCGGCTTCGCAAGCCCAAGTTACACACGTTTGGAACGTGTAAACAAGTTTTTGGACTTTTACGTGGAGATATCGTTCGTGGAGTTTGTTACGTTCTCGTTGGGTCTCCATATTAGAATATTGGACTTTTCTTCATACACTGGTTGGGCTCTACGATCGGTTAATCGATCTGCCCTTTGGAGTACACTTACTCTAAGTATAATTGGTCTGACCGTAACCAGGGTGAATAGTTCCGCCCAGGGTACACTACCCAGCACGGTCTCGCATTTTAGACCCAAATCAATTCACCGCGATGATCCACCAAGTGTGCAACCAGCCCATTCCATCGGGTACACAAGGTGAGATGGAGACGCAAAAATCGGACCAGGCGTCCTATGCTGATGATCGGTCGTCTTCTAGCAGCGTACGATCAGATCGGATCGTAGGCGAAGGTTCGCGGGGTCCCCCCGTCAGTTGGAAGGCTGGGCACGATGGTGGTCAGGTTCTCGACACTACGGTGTTCGATTTTGAACTTGACTCCACCACACTTCCCTTACGCTACTACACTCACTGCGCGAGCGACCGGTCGAGGTCGTGCGTCCTGCAGTCTTTTGATTGAAATATAAACTGAATGCATATTTAATATGTAATTAGACTAAATTAATTTAAACTAATGTAAACTATATGTAATACTAAGTAGAACTTACTAAATTCGTACCTAGCTAAAATGTAGTGTACACCACCTGTGTACTAACACGTGGCTGGCTGCCACGCCTCCATCAAGGGATCCTGCTCTGATTGGTTTAAATAACCAATGGTTCAAACCCTTTCGGACCAGTCAATACTGACCTCAACCGTAGTGTACTCATGTACACCACATACTAAATGTAACCAGAATGTAACGCTGTTACATTCCTCGTCATCCCTATCGCTGGTTACCTCCTCGCCGCCGCCATCATCGCCACCTCGCCCCGCGTTATTATTGTTGTCGTTGTAGCCGGTGCGTATACGAACGCTGCGGCTAGCGCACAGAGGAAGACTTTCCTTTAAGCGGCGTTCGCCGCTACTTAGCCGATACGCCCTTAAAAAAGGGCTTAGTAGGAGAGAGTTCTCCTACTCGGGGCCAAGATTCCCAGTTTGGTTTACACTTAGCATTCGCTAATGCCTTAACGTTAGGCTCCCTTACTAAGGGTGTAGCTAAGGGGAGGGATCCCCTTAAGCTACTGCACTCACTACAAGCTCGACCGGTCGAGGTCGTGCGTCTGTAGTCGTCGAGTTAAAATTTAAACTGAATGTATATTTAATATATAATTAGCCTAAATTAATTTAAACTAATATAAAATATATGTAATACTAAGTAGAACTTACCAAATTCGTACCTAGCTAAAATGTAGTGTACACCACCTGTGTACCAACACGTGGATGGCTGACACGCCACCCCCAAGGGCTCCGGCCCTGACTGGTTAAAATAACCAATGGTTCGAACCCTTTCGAACCGGTCAATACTGACACAAACCGTAGTGTACTCACGTACACCACCTACTAAATGTGACTCGAATGTAACCCTGTTACAGTCGTAGTATGGCGATTCTTCTCCACTAAAAAACGTAGGATACTTCTTGATTATTTCCTGTAAGTGCGGCAGAAGTTGCTCAGGATGCCATATAATCCTTAGATCTTTGGAAAGACCACACTGTATTATTCTTTCCTCGCATATATGATGTTTTGATCGTCTCTCTGTGAGTTCACCTTGCGTACAGCCTTTGCTGTGAGCTCCGTAAAGAATTTCTTTCCAGGATTTTTCAGCTTTCCCGGCAAATAACCATCTCCACGAATATCGTTCTGCCAATCGTCGTTCTTAATGAGCTCCAGTTTCTTCTCTTCCCATCCCCCTTTCTAGGCATCCTTTATCTTTGAGATAACAAAAGAGTCTTTGTTGTTGGCAGATATCTATAGCATTGGGTGGCAGCTTCCAAAGTATTGCATTGAGCTCAGCCAAGGAATCTTGACTATCTTCGTTATCGTTATGACCACCGCAGTTGTCTAGAAAGATCACTCTCTGTCGGCCGTGTGGATCTGGTCGAATTGCTCTCCTCTCCCTAAGCCACTGAGGAAAGAACGTTTTATCCATACATTCTTTAGGCCCAGTCCGATAGCACACGCCAGGGACGTTGTCGGGTAAACCTCTTATCGGATAATTCCTGCCCTTGTTCTCAAATATCATCATGGGTGGATTTTTGATAGCCATGGGACCTCCTCTGATTATTACCACCATTGTCATACCAACACCTCCAGACACCACGTCGGCATACTTGACTTGCTCATCTCCTGCGAACCCAAGAGTCCTACCGTCATCCATGTTTATGAAAAAATGAGTATCGTCCATGTTCTCTACCATATCTTCGTTCAGTTCACCACTCTGGAACTGCCTTAGAATTCTCCTAGGTGATAAGCTACAGTCTTCTCTATGTGGTCCTGTTTCTCCTTGCTGACTTGAAGTTTTCCAGACTGCTTTAGAACGACGATGTTGAAGCGCTCCATGAAGCTTTGCACCCACCGATGGGTTATCATTTTTGAAATGGGTTTGTTCCTCTTTGGATCAACTGTGGTTGAGTTGGAATCCTCGTGTGAAGAATCCTCAATGATCTTCTGAGCAATAGTTATCAGAAGTTATGGAGACATATTGAGCACCGCCTTCCTAAGCCTGTCAAACTCCTCACGAAGCTCATCATGAATCCAATTCACCCAAGGCGATAATTTCCTTCCGCAACCAGACGCTGCCTTGAGCTTGACTGTCCTTCGCACTCCGTGATGGGCACTACTGACAGAGTTCATTTCGTCCTATTTCTTCAATGTTATCAGGTATTCATTGCTATTCCTCCACCAAGTTGTCGCTTTTTGGATGTTTGCTTTGTAGTTTCCACGAAATGCTTCGGGAAAAGCTTCACCGCGCGCGAAGGTAACCCCTTCAGTCCGTTCACCTTCACGTCCTCGATCATCCACAGAATAACCTGCTTGCGAGCAGCCTTGGTTACCACATGTCGGAGTTCCCGTTTGCAATTTCCTTCTCCAACACTGCCACCCAGAGGTGGTTCATCACCACCACCAGCGTCATCGTCGTCCAAGACTATTACATCAATGCCGTCACCACCACCAGCTTTCCTCCTGCTCGCTTCAGCTTAATCGGTAAGCCGTTATCGATGACGCCGGAGGCCATTGAGTATAGGGGAAGCTGAAGAGATTCGCATCGGTGTTTTTGCTCGACTGAAGAAGGAGGAATGTCAAACTTGCTGGGAGAAAACGTGATTTGATTGAAAGGAAACGAGTGTTTAAGTAGGAATAGTAATGGTCTGGTTGTATCCTGCCTTTCACATACATATTATATAAGAAGAGAGTACATGTAATAATATAGTTTTCTGACAGACCAGCATGGTTTGCTGACAAATGTCCGTTATTGGTTTGGACCAGAGTAATTGTGGAATCCACACTATTTTGATGAAGTTACTTCACGGAAATTAGTATGGATCGTAGGTTGGCGAGCTTCCTCCCAACAAATATTCTGGACCAGACTGTTTTGCAATCCAGTCTAATTCGGTATCCAGACTAAATACGATGGACGGTGTACAACTTTACTGAAACTTCCCCTGCCGTCAATCGGCGCTGACTTGCTTGCCTCTGTGATTGATTCCACCTGGACAAAAGTGTTCAGACCAGGTGGTTTAAGATCAAGTGAAGTGGATACAAAATTTTATTGTTTAATTTCTACAGGTTATGAGCCCAATGCTCGAATAAGTCTCACGTGGATTTTTCTTGGTTATACAAGTGTACTTTCGTGGAATTTTTCGTGGTTACGTCACGTGGAGTTAGTGGAAAGTAATCTGTTACGAGGGATAGTAGAGTGACGTAGGTGTTCGAGGTGTTTTGATTTGATTAAAGATAGTGACTCCGATTCAAATGATGTGACCTCCGCAAATGATTTCAGGTCACTCATTCAAGGTTTGAGGGATCTGACGACTCGCCTGGATGCCGTGGAATAAGGGAAGGACAAGCCGTCAGTTGCAAGTGTCTTGGACGGGTCGAGGAAGGGCTCCCCGGTGCGCGTTCGAGACACAGAGTTCCGAGACAGCCTTCGGAACTACCGTCCGTTCGGCCACCAGATGACATTGAACGATCTGGCCGAGGACGAAGGGATGGAAGTTGGAGCTAGGCCACACCCAAATGTGAATGCAGCACCTCGCGGAGTACCAGTTGGTATGCAAGGTGCAGGTGGTGCTGGTGTGCCTGCCGGGCAAAGGCATGTGAAGATGTTCCATGCCGGCCACAAGATCCCGAAATCATCGGTTGAAAAGTTTTCAGGACGCGATCTGTATACCGGTCTGGGTGGAGGGGGTTCCGACAATGGGCCTACCTGTTTATGGAGGCCGTCTAGATCGGCGAAATTACGTCTGGTTTTCTGTGGAGTGAGCGACTAAACGTCAACAGGTTGGGTGAACACTCTGAGTGCACCGCCGCGGAATATTTCCGCTCGAACATTGGTTCGTGGTGGCAGGTGTGCCCTCAGTTGACGTACGTTCTGTAGCAGATGTGGTTGGTATTTAAAGTAAATATATCCCACCAACATGCTGCATGTGGTTTGCAGCTGAGAAGGACCCTCGGCGAACGTGGAAGGAACATTATCTATACCTAGTAGCTCTGGCCCATGAGAGCGGTTTGAGCGAAAAGTTGATCGTCGAAAACATTGTAAAGTTTGCTGTGCCAAGATTGAAGATGATGCTCATGGAGAGATACGATCCAAGCAGGACCGACTACATGTGTCACGTCCAAGAGCTGGTTGCATGGGCGCAATAACTTGAAGACGACGTGATCAAGAGTAAACAAGTAGTTAAGTTGCAGTTTCATGATGCAACGCCGGGCTGGGGCCGCCGTGCGTGTCATATATGCGGTGACGAGGGGCATATTCAAAGTATTGCCCCGAAAAACGTCGAAAAAGTGGAGGCAGTGGCAACCAAGTGGTGAATCGAGGTGCAAGCGATAATCCATCAAGGCGTTTCGTGCTATCTACCATCGATACCACATTAGATGTAGATGTAAATGCATGTGGAAATGATAATGTTAATGAAATGTCTGGATTATTGACAGTGGAGCAAGTAGACACTTGGTGTCGAAAGCTAATTTTTTAGAAGATGCAAAAGAGTGTGGTCCTAGTGACACATTTGCACTGCCAAATGGAGGCACATTGAAAGCTACCAATGTTGGTGAGCTTGCGTTGCGCACGTGCGACGGAAGTGAAACGGTCGTTGTCTTGACCGAAGTATACTTCTGTGGTGAAGTGGAAGCTATATTTATAGCATATAAAAGATGAACTATGGCAGTTACCAATGCTTAGTATGTTTTCTCTCGCCAAATTATATATACTAACGCGATGACGTTTGTTACGCTGATGATTCCTTCAAACACTGAATATTAGTGACAAAAATTGTGCAATGCCTTCAATAAGTGAACAATACGAACACTTAGTGCAACATTGTTAGTAGTACAAAGCTTCTGTCTTCTAACAAGATGCTTCAATTGATTACTAGTGCCAAGTAATGCTTCTCACATTTTACAATGTTTCGACACAGTTGCTTTAGCTCTAGCATCATAGCAGTGACGCTAAACGCTAAGTTGAGCGTCTTCAGCATTATAACTGCCTAATTCGAGGTCCAACAACTAGGTGCACTAAGGCACATCAAATAATCAAGTAAAAAAACTGTGAAAATGAACAGTTAGCATTGCATAAGGGAATCAAGACAAGGGCACAACTTACCAGAACAACGGCGGGTCCGTTCATGGCAGTGAAGTCAACGAAAAGGTATGCGCCCTCGGCGTCACAATGCATCACCGAATGGCGCTAGGACACATGATATAACGAGGTCAACCAACTGTGAAAATGAACTGTTAGCA
>CM047585.1:1680928-1706375 GCA_026184515.1 Peronosclerospora sorghi | reverse complement strand
AACTCCAACCGTGGCGTTGAAGGTTGCTGAAGACACGGCAGCACACGATGATGTGTGTTCTGATGATAAATCTCTGTATCAGTCTCCACCTTCCTCTAATAGCTCATCGAAGTTTGAGGTCGGTGTTGAGCGGATAACCATGGGGGCGGATCGTACCCCATTGGAGCATAAAAAGGACGTGCGGCAGCAAGGGGCTGCATGCTGGTCGGGGCCCCAGGATCCCCCACAGGTTTCAGTACCTCCAAAGGAGGATGCCAACACGCTGCCCATGACCCAAACTAACGTCCAAGCCATGTTTGAGGCAACGATGGAGTGTTTCATGGGAGACCGATGCCGATTGCCTCCGCGCTCGCATGCCCAGAACCGATCTGCTCGGCAAAATGTCAATAATTTCCGGGGTGTTGATATGGAGTCAGTGGCATAAACAGAAAAGGCTACCCGAGGTGGCAAACCAGTTGGCAGAGGAAGACGCAAGCCGCAGCCAGCCCGACCGCGCCGATCAAGCAAGAACAGCGATTTCGACATGGCGTGGATCGGCGATCCGGATGACCACTATGGATCAGACGGTGCAGGTGCGGGCAGAACGTGCAGGGCTAACCTAGCCTCTACGACCGCTTTTGATTTTGGATCTACTACTATCCCACGCATTCGCATGGCTGCGACCACGGACCTCAAGGATTTCACTGGCAAGGACGCCGACGAGGAGCAAGCCAGATCGTGGTTTGGTCGGGTCAAGTCTACTTTCTTACGGGATCAGACACCAAAAAAGGAACGGTGTTTGATCTTCAGGGATCTGCTGAAAGGACCGGCTGCGAACTGTATCCAACAGTTGGGTCGGGATGTCCGATCTGACTGGGATCTGCTATGTTCAGAATTTGAGGGGCAGTACTGCAACTCCGGATTCTCTACCGCCCGCAAATACTATCATATGCAGAAGCGGGGCGACGAGACGCCGATAGAGTACTTGCACCGTTTGAACGTGGCCGCAATTCGCGCCGGGATAGTGATCAAGGAAGGCAACCCGACGACCGGTGCCGCTATGGAGCACATGGGTCACTATAGCAGTACCCTTGATGACCAAGATCTTGCAGATAAGCTCACTCTGCTGCACCTCAAAGGTGTGGGGGAAGTGGAGCAGACGTTGCGGACGTTGCAACACTCACGCAGCATGAGGGCGAAGGTCGCCGTTGTATCGGGTCGCTACAGATCTAAGACCCAGACCGATCCTGTGAGGAGGCCTCCTGACCAGATCGTCTCGTGCTGTTAAGGCGATCGCGACTGAAGACAGCACTGGATCGGAAGAAGAAAGTAGTGGCCAGTCCAGTCGGGAGTCAGACGAGGACCAATATCGCCACATCTTCGTCACGGAACCTGACCCAAGAAACAGATCGACGCCTAACCAGGCAGATCTAAAGGGAAGGAGTGGAAACAAGTCCGATCCGGACCGACCTCGCAAGAAGTGTTCTCACTGCGGGTTAAGCAAGCACGATAATCAGGACTGCTGGAAGAAGCTGATATGCAAGAAGTGCGAAAGACGCGGCCACCCGACCGATCGCTGCCTCTTCGTGTGCAAGTCATGTGGAGAGATCCACGAGGCCGGCCAGTGCAATATCGAAGAGTTCTTCAATCTGATGCGCAAGTGGTATGTGCCGGGCAAGCACGCGGGGATTCTCCTACCGGACGTGGAGAAGATGTTAAACTAGAACGCTCGCCAGATTGGAATCTAGATCGAGCCGAGCGATCTACGTTTGGCATCTATGCATATGTCGGCAAGGAGAATAAAACCGACAATACATGTTCTATTCTCAATTGCGTCGATCGGGATCATCCGGTCTACAATCTCACGACCGATGAATATTCCCGATCGAAGGTGGTCATGAAGTTGGATCTGCTGCCGGAGGAGTCTCGCGGATACTGGAAGTATCATGCACCCGACAAACGGTTCAAGCAGGCGAAAGCCTTTGGTAAGATTAACAACCAGAAAGCGCCGATGTTTTTCGACTCTGGGGCCGAAGTCTCGATTATCGACTCCGCCTTTGCTCGTAAGGTCGGATGTCGTATAGACGACACCCAGAGACAAGAATGCGTCGGAATCGGTGAAAACTCTTACATGTCCGAAGGAAGGACGCGCGTGAAGATCACCCTATCGGGTTCGTTGGTCTACTTCTTCAGCGCTTGGGTTGTCAAGATGGCCGGTCAGGATGCCCTGTAAGGCATGAATTTCATGGTGCCGGCGGGTGTTCTCCTAGATCTGTCTCATGGAGTGCTTACACTCCCGGATGAGGTCCAGATCCAGTTAGCTGGTCGGCGGCCCCTATACGGATCGCTCACCGATCTGGTCTGGTGGGACCAAGATGTCACCATTCCAGTAGGCCAATACGCTGATACCCCGGTCGAAAAAGGCTTTCTATCAAGGAAGTTATGGATCACCAGAGGCGATCGGTGGGTGCCGACCTTTGTGAAGAGCTCCGGCCGATATGATTTGGTCCGAGTCACTAATATCGGTGACAAGCCGCTTACGCCCGACAACAGTACTATTGTTGGCATGTGTCTGGCGGAGGGGAAAGTGCCAAGAAAGATGGGGTTCGTCTCGATCGGATCGAGACAGTATGTTGAGTGGCAGAACTTGGCATACCAAGCGACCACCGATATGATCAGCGATGATGGATCAGTGGAAGAAGATACCTCACCTATGGTGGAAAGACCCAGATACGTAACCCCAAAGAAGATGTTAGTTCGAAGAAAGCCACCGCCGTCGCCGGACACGGTGGACCATCAAGCAGATGATCCAAGGTTCGAAGAACAGACGACAGCGGATCCGGGAATAGAAAAAGGGAAACATGGCATTTCTGGGGCGGACCACGATGGCGCGTCTAAGCAGATCGATGTCGTCGAAAGGCAGCCCGCCGATCGGGAACAGCATTGTGCAACCGATCAGGACAGTTTGGATGATATTGCCCCAGAAGACGATCAAGTTTGTATACGTGAGGGCGGGGATCAGTACATTCAGGAGCTGGAAAGCCAGATGGCAGCCCTCCCTGAAGTGTCCGCTGATCAGCCCGAAGTCATCTTGGACGATCTACAAGTGGGTGATCGGGATGTCAACAGTCCCGACCCGATCGATCAGCTTAAGAAGATAGTATGGAAAAAGAAGAAACATCGGCTGATCGGGAAAGGAAACGGCCTTGGTGTACTCCTTCCAAACTCACGTGATAGTGGTGGAGGACATCTGCGTGCAAGATCTCGGGTAGTACCAGCTTAATTGACGATCGGCAATCATCTGCATCATCCTGATCATCCCCGGTTTTCCTTTTAGCCGCATTTCCACAGTAAATCAGTAATCCTTGTTCGTCAACATCATAGTTGTCAGCAATTTTCGCACACTCCTTCACCTCGTTTGCGCTCAATTGGATAACGTCACCGTACAGATAAAACCGCAAATCGTGGATCCATTTCTCTTCATCTTGTGCCTTTTTCACCCGTTCCATTCTTATTCCGGCTACTGGTACATCGGTCCATGTTGACGGTCGTGGTTGCCGGTGGTTACGTGATCGGGTCGTCACTAGCACTTGCGGGGCGGATTGATCTTCGTTCCATGTGATTACTTCGGGTAGACGGTTGAGATCAACTAATCCTTCCAGCTGTTTCTCATCTTCGATATCAACTCTTGTTCCACCCTGCATAGCCATGGTGGTAATGTGATCTGCACTCCTATTCCACTCTCTCTTGATATGTACCAAATCATGATCACTCCACTCGCGTAGGAGGTTAAATGCACGCTGCTGTAGCACTTGTAATCGCGGAGCTTTGCACTCCATTTCTCCTCGCATTTACCGGATCACCAAATTAGAGTCCCCACACACGATCACTCTTCCTTTGGGATATCGTGCCAACAAGTCCAGACTTAAAAGCAACCCATGGTATTCTGCTTCATTCACCGTGATATCCGGTGCATTATCGGCGATCGCGATCATAATCTTCCATTCCGGTAACTTCCACACAATGGCACCAAATGCACCCACACGTCGCTTGACACTTGCCGATCCATCAAAACTAATCACGTAAAGTTCTTCACCTTTTTTAACCGTGGGAGGTGGTACTTCGATCATCTGCCGCGGTTGCTTTTTCGGTGCGATCGCGACCAACGCTTCATCAATTTCGGTGCGAGGGGTGATGCTTGCGGCTAACGCCCCTAGCACCTCCTCTTCTCCATGCACACATTTCTTGATCTCGAGGTCCCACTGTGATAGGATCGCATCCCATCTACCTAATCGTCCGTCCAACCCATTAGATGTTAGTAACCACTTCAATGTAGATAGACGTGATAAAACGGTGATCGTCTTTCCGACCAGCATCGTGAAATAAAAATCCAAAATTCGTAAAAGCTCCAGAACTTCTTTTTCGACGGGGCTGTAATTCAGCTCACCGCTTTTCAACGTTCGGCTAGCGAATGCGACGGGATGATACACTTGATCGTATTCTTGTACTAGGGCGGCAGATACTGCCCATTTGCTAGCGTAAACCACGATCACCGGCGTCTTGTCCTGGTCAAAGTGTCGCAGGGTTGGAGATGATGCAATCTTCGCCTTCAGCATGCTGAATGCCACTTTTGCTCTAATTAGTCGATCATCCTCGTGATTTGATTCCGCCTCACTATGTGATCGTTTCTTCAACTCTTGATAATCTATCTCCCTCAATTCGTAAAGCACGGCGGCATAAATTGCGAAATCTTCAATAAATCGACGATAGTAATTTAGGCTTCCCAAGAACGATTGCATAGCACGTAAGGTGCCAGAGAAAGGCAAATTGATCAGATCGTCCAGGTTCTTTGGATTTGTTTCTAACCCGCGGCAAGAGACGTGATGTCCTAAATAGGGCACTTCGCTTCGCCCCCAGTACGATTTAGCCACGCTGATCGACAAATTCCATTGATCGCACTTTTCCAGCAAGTTCCGCACCTTATCGCATAGGGTGGACCAAGTAGGTGCAGGGATTAATATATCATCGATATATGATCGCCGTTTCAGCACAGACGGGCCCGGCGTTTGGTCGGGTTCTCCTGCTGTAAATACGTCAGCTGATTCATCTGCACCGTCTTTGACCCTAAGATATCCATATATTGCATTGTCGATCAACCGATGATAAATTTGCGGAGCATTCTTGAGGCCAAAGGGCATCCTATTCCACTCAAACAATCCAAATGGAGTGACAAACGCTGAAATCTGACGTGATCGATCGGTCATAGACACGACCCAGAAACCACTCGCCATATCCGAAGAGCAAAACCACAACGCTTTATCCAAATCTTTGAGTAGATCGGTGATCAGGGGCATTGGGTACACCAACAAACGCGTGAGTTGATTCACCGCGCGATAATCGATGCATAGACGTATATCTACCCCATTCTTTTTCACGATGATCACTATAGGCGATGCCCAGGGTGACGTTGACGGCTGAATGATCTTAGTTGCTAGAAACCCCTTGATCAGGGCCGACAACTTCTCGCGAAATTGTGGGTCCATTTTTCGGCACTTTTGGGCGATCGGGCACGCATTACCCACATCGATATCACAAACAACTCCTCGTGCAGCGGGGAGTAGCGCATTTCCCTTCCCGATCAACAGATGTTTTTTCGCCCAAATTATTTCGCGAAGTTGATCTATCTCCTCCACTGTGTTGACTGTGGGATCTCCGACTAGCAAATCATCTTTGGTTACTTCTTCGGTGCTTGCAGACACTTCGGGTAACGTAGCAAGCTGCTTCTCCAATTCTTCCACATACAAATCTCCACCTTCGTGATAACAAACCTGATCGTCAAAAGGTGTCACGTCGAATTCGCTGGGGCTAACTGAGACAGGGTGATTACACGCATCTTGAGTAGGTGTATCGCTTGAAACAGGCTGTTCAACTCCTTGATTGAGGGTCGTACCTTTCCCTTCCGGCCCCTGATCGCACCGCTCTTGCACCCCTTGCACCTTTTGCGCCCCTTCGGTTACCAACGCTACAGATGCGACGATCGTGTCCGTGGGACGTACTAAGATACTTCGACGAGTTGGATACTCCTTCTTCTCGACTAATGGACCCTGATTGACACTTCCTTGATCGTCAGATACCAGATCGGTGGAGGCTTGATATACCAGATTTTGCCACTCTTTGTAACGGTTGGACCCGATCGAAACAAATCCGGGGCGGCGGGGCACATCATCTTTGTTCATCCAAATACCTAAAATAGTCTCTTCTTGAACAATGATGGGGTGAACGACGATGTTAGTAACACGTAAATACCTCAAATTGCCCGCGCCCCTAGCGATAGTGGGGGCCCAATCTCTTCCACGAGTAATCCACAACTTGCGATATCGCTGATCGTAAATTCGTACTTCGGCTGATCGACCTACTGGGATCTGTTCATACTGATCGAGTTTCATATAATTACCGCTCGACCCATACAACTGTCGACGTCCCTCCAGTGGGATGATCACTTCGTCAGGTAAACTTAGTGCGCCATGAGCGATATCTAATCGAACACCAGCTGGTATCATGAAATCCATACCCAATATGGCATCTTGACCAACAAGTTTGCCCACCCATGCCTGGAAATAATAAACCAATGAGCCCTCTAGCGTGATCTTGATTTTTGCACGTCCTTCTGTTTGGTATGCACTTTCTCCAATGCCGACACATTCTTGTGTTTGACTCGAGTCAATCCAACAACCCACCTTACGAGCAAAGGATGAGTCGATGATCGACACTTCGGTACCAGAATCAAATAATATCATAGCTCGCTCGTTATTGATTTTTCCACTCGCCTTGGCTTGCTTGAACCATTTCTTTGGCGAGTGATATTTCCAATATCCACGTGATTCGCCTGGAAGGGTTATTTTTTCTTTTTAAACGGAAGTGTGGTCTCATGGAAGTCCAAGAGGCAATCAACAGTGGCGACATCAAGCACCGAGGCCGAGTACATGGCTCTGTACTCCGCGACGCAGGAAGCGATATGGCTGCGTCTGCTTCTCAACGAACTTGGCTGCGCATCGGGAATGGCAACCACGATATACCAAGATAATCAAAGTTGTATTGTAATTCGACTTCCATGATCACAGGTGATCGAGAAAACTAATCAATATGGAAATTAGTCAAACGTGGTAAATCAAGCTGATCGCGTTTTTCCTTATCTCTTGTTGCTACTCGATCCGCCCTCTTCTTATCCACAAATGCAAAAATACACAAACTAGAACGCTCGTCTCGTACCAGATTCCAACCTGGCGAGCGTCCTAGTTTAACAAATCTTCGGCTTCCTTGGGCAACAGTCCTGCATGCTTGGTAGGGTTATACCACTGGCGGATGCGGTTGTAAAATTCTTCCATAGGGCACTTCCCCGCATCGTGAATCTCGCCGCATGCTCGGCATACGTACAGGCATTGATCGGTGGGGTGTCCTTTCTTGCCACACTTCAGGCAAGTCAGGCGCTTCCAGCAACGTAAGTTGTCGTGTCTGATCGATCCACAATGAATGCACTTCTTTATCGCCCCTTGATCGACTGCGTTGGAGTCGCTTCGTTTGCCTGATCGTGACTCGCCAGGCTGATCGTGCGACCCTGGTTGATCGCGCATAGTAGCAATCATATAGCGGCGCTGATCGCCATCACTTCCACTATCATCAGCACTTGATGCTTCGCTCCCAGACGTTACCTTGATCGCACGTACGCCCCTAGGCTTTCGCGTCGCGGCCGGTGCTCGATCGTCGCCGGATTTTTGGCGGAATCTGCTGGTGCCTACTGCCGCTGTTGGCTGATACCACTTGTTGCGTGCGTATGCCCGCAACGTTTCTTCCAAGTACGAAGCACGATCCAAGCGTAGGAGAGCCAGCTGATCGGCGAGTTCGCGATTGGCCAGAGTGTCCATAAAATGTTGGACATGTTCGCGCAGATTTTCGGGCGGTCCATCTCTGATCGGTAACTTAGCTCGCAGTCCCGCCACATTCAGTCGGTGCAAATATTCGATAGGACTTTCGTCTGATCGCTGCTTCATATAATAATACTGGCGGGATACAGATTGACCAGTTCCACAGTATTGTACTTCGAATTCATCCACGAGACTTTTCCAACTCGATCGGGTGGTTCTACTCAACTGTCGATGCCAGTTGCGCACTGGTCCCTTCAGTAAATCGCCCAGGATTAGACACTTTTCAGGATCAGAAGCTTGATCGCGCATAAATGCTGACTTGAGACGACTGATCCAGTTCCTCGCTTGATCTTCATCCCCTTCTTTTCCCGAAAATTCTTTCAAATCACTGATCGCAGAAATCCGAATTCTGGCAATTGGATGCTGATCAGGGGTCCCAGTATACGCGGATGCCACTGTGGCTCGCCGTGGCAGTGTGATCGGTTCATCAGGGTTGACTTAGTCAAGTTGAGACCGTTGATCGTGAAACGAGTGCACGGACTCCATATCGACATCCTAGATCGACGCAGCTCTTCCTTGGTTTGGCTGGCGGATTTTGGCGCCAACGACTCCAGGTGCCCACTTACTGCTCTCTTCAGCTAGAAACTTCTTCATGGCTTTGTAAAAAAAAACATCTGCCACTGTGGCCCTTGATCGTTTTCTGTCTTGATCGACTAAGGTTCCGTCTTGACAACCGGCAATTTGGAGTTGTCCTTTTGGCAAACTTCCATTCTGGTTATATTGGGCTCCATACTCCCAGCGCTACTTGACTCAATTCCCTGATCGTCACCCTCTGAAGGGGCAGATTCGTAGCACGATGACCCCGAATGTCCCGCTACGTTGATTGACGGACTTGCCTCAATCTTCAACGGGGATTGTGGTGGTGAACTGGGGAAATCTTTATCGTCTACTTCGCCCACGATGGGTATCAACAGGGAATACAACAGCTGGGTGGCCTCTGCCAGATCTTCGGAGTCCTGATCGAATACTTCCTCGGCATCGTAGGCGCCTGTTATCAGACCAGCCTGATTGATCAGGCGTATTAGCCTTAGCACAATCGTTAGTTTATCTTTTCCCTTCGTGATTGGCTGGTTGACCAGTCTACTCAGCTTCCCGCCGATCGTGACTCCGAGCAGGCTCATGATCGAGTTCGTCATCAGGTAATCTTCCAGGTGCTCTCGGTAAATCTTTTGGTAAAACGTCTTTACCAGATCGGCTTCCGTTGTCGGCGTACTTGATCGGCTTTCGTCGCTCTCCGACCCAGGCGCTTTGATCAACACCTTCGGCTGGCCGGACTTGTAATACTTCACCACCGGATCCCTATCCGGATAATTATATACACATATTTTTGGCGGATCACAACTTGCGTTCTGATCCGCATGGGCTCCCGAAGGAGCCTCGGGAGGTGGTTGAGGCTTCTCCTCCTTTATTTCATCCGTATTCCTCCCCAGGTCCTGATGATCGGCATTTCCTTTCTTCTTCAGGCATGACTACGGTGAACTTCCCTCCGTCGTCACAACCACCTCCTCCTTTTCCACCTTGATTTTCACCTCTGCTTCAGCTTCCGTTTTCACTTTCACATCCGCGCTATCTTGCGTAGAATCGCGGTGATATCCCGCGTCGCCCAAAGATCCGGGCACGCGCACCATTGTGGTGGAGCGGCTGATCGAAGTTTTTGAAACTTGATCAGGCGGTACCACGGCGCCCAGACTGCCGACTAACGAAAGGGGTCCTCCGGATGTCTTCGACTGCTTGTGTTCTTGTTCACCTTGTGTACCCGACGGCTAGGCGTGGGTCGCTCCTCAGGTGGCGGGGACAGCGCACAGCGAATTCTTGGTGCAAGATTGAATTAACTAACTTGTGACGATACAACCGATGCGATCAGGCGTGATCACGTGCGATAAGGTGCTTAAACCACGTCAATTAGCCGCGATCAGGCTTGATCACGGTTGGGCCGATGCTAATAACCGACGATCAGCAATATTCCGTCTTGATCGCAAGTGCGATCAGGCGGCAGTCCGACGCGATCAGGCGCGGAAACGATGTAGATCAGTGGTAATCAGGCTTGATAAGGCTTTGGCTGACGTTAATAACCGTCGATCAACAATATTCTGTCTTGATCGCAGATGCGATCAGGTGTCTTGATCGCAAGTGCGATCAGGTACTGAAAGGCTCGATCAGAGGCTAAAAACTGCTGCCCAGTCGTAATATACCTTGATCAGACTTGATAAAGCACCGGAAGTCGTTCAAGTAGCAGTTGGCGCGATTTGCGATCAGCGATCACGATCACGATTCGCAAAAAGTGTCGATCAGGTGTTGATCGGTAGGGGGGGGGGGTACTTGATCAGGCAGCGGAAGTCTTCACTGCCTGATCGTGGAGCCTCTAAGCCGTCAAACAGCTAAGGCACGCCCAAATCAAGGCGCTCCTAGCCTAGACTATATGAGGAAAAGGTATTTATATTAAAATCCACCTAGAGTTCCCGTGGGGCGCTTAAAGCAGCCGAAATCTAGGGGCCAAACGTTAATTTCATGGGGAAGAGGTGAGAGCACTGCTCGATCACGTTCCCAAAACCAAAAACCTTTAAACGAAGAAACCGCAGACACTGCGGGCGGAGTTGCGGGGTGAGTTCTCACACTCTACGCCAACCGGTGGGCCAAAAACGCACTTAGTGCTCCCGCCCGGGACGTAGAGGTTTTAAAAAGGTGGGGGCGCAAAGGTGCCTTCCCAAAAAAAACGATCAGCGCGATCGTACGCAAAAGGAGAACTTTATTAGCAATTAAACCCTTAGATCTACCCTGTTCCTACTTTCAACCAATCCGCATCGTCCATTCAGAACGCCTTCCGTCCATCAGTCGACCTGATTTTCCCGGTTGTTCCTTGTTTGTTTGCTTGTGTTCGCCGCGTACCTGTAAGTAATCAGCACATCTTCCGTGTCCCTTCTATATCCTGTCTATGTACACCACAGTGGTACGTACTACTGTACCCACCGTGGTACACATGGCGGTACCTAATTATGTACTACTGTATCCAATATCTGCGTCCACTATCAGGCCCCTAATTTAGGTCCTAATATTAGTCATAATATTAGGACCCCTATGGACCTAATAAAAAGTCCAACATTAGGCCCTATTTTAGCCTAATAAAAAGTCCGCTTTACGACAGGATCGTCAAGCTGAAGGCTTATCTGCGCGGTGAATTGTCCAAGTTGACAAATGGTCAGGTGAAAGAGTGTGCCAAGATCTCGGACAGTTACGATGTGGATGAAAATGGATTGCTATATTACTGCCGCGACACTGATCAAGACAGTGCCGATCGAGATCGACTGGCGAAACTGGTGATCCCTGAGTTGCTGCAGCCGGATGTCCTTCATCACTACCATGTGAGTGTAGAAGGGGGACATCAAGGCATAGGCAGAACATATCACAAGATCAGGGCTCACTTTCACTGGAGAGGACTTTTTGGAAGCGTGCAGAAATATGTGGGCTGTTGCACGGATTGCGAGACCGGAAAGGGCAGACCGATAATCAAGGGCCGATCGCCCGGAAATATCGAGGCTACTTACCCTTTCCAGGTGATAGCAATGGATCACATACCGTCGCTGCCAAGATCGACGCGCGGCAACACTGAGCTGCTGATCTGGGTCGACTTATTCACCGGTCTGGTGATTGCAAAGGCTAGAGCATCCCGATCTGCGAAGCAGATCGCCCAGAGTTACGAAGAATGCGTGTTTAGAAGGTTCAGCGCCAGCGAAGTTATCAGACACGATCGGGAACCCGGTTTTATGGCCGAGGTGTTCCGGTCGTTCAATAACATGCTAGGCCAGAAACTGAGTGCGACGATGGCATATCGTCGCAAGCGAACGGATCGACTGAACGCATGGTTCAGATAAAAACAAGGGCGATCAAGATGTATGTGGCCGACCCAGACCAACGTGACTGGGATGAGTATGCAGAAAGACTGGTATTCGCACTCAACTCTTCAACCGATCGGGTCCGAGAAGAGACGCCTTTCTATCTGGCGTATAAATGGGACCCTCGATCGACACTTGAAGCGGCGATACCGATCGGCTGCACTCGGACCCGTGATCACGATGCCCGCCGTTGGCGTATCCAGGTCCAGAAGCACTATCAACATGCGAAGGAAGTCGTCAACAAAAAGTTGCGTCAGGCCACACAAGATCGAGCAGATCGGAATAACGATCAGGTCCGACCTCACGGTATTGAACCAGGGGCGAGGGTCTGGTTATACCTCTATCGGGTCAACGAAGGTTATGCAAGGAAGTTGTCTCATATGTGGCACGGTCCTTTCCGTGTAGCAGAGCTGATCGGTGAGCATGCTTCCCGTCTGATCACGATCGGCACGGATTATAAAGTTTTTCCGATCGTGCATGTGTCCATATTGAAGCTGGTCATAGAGTTCCCCGATCGGCCCAAAACACCCTGTCTGGTGGATGAAGCGGAGAGATTCGATTTTGATGAAGCTCTGCTGCCGGAGGACAGTTGGTAAAGGCCATTGAAGGAGGAAGAATTCGAGGTGGAGAAGGTGCTAGATGTCCGATCGGTCAAGAAGACACGTTTCGGTCGCACCCACCGAGAATATCTGGTCCGGTGGAAAGATCATGATGAAGCAACTTGGATCGATGAACTTGATCTAAATTGTGGAGCACTGCTACGAGAGTTAGAGCGAGAACGAGTCAGTCGGAATCGCTTCGCAGTGATGCAGACTCATGAAGATGCAGACCAAGACACGCAGTAGCACCGATCAGACCGATCGGTGTGAATATGTGTAAGGTCTGAATTATTGTGAACATATGATAAACTGTGATGAACTGGAGTGGTGGAGTGACGAACGTGATGATGATTTTCGCGATGTGAATGGAACTGTATATGATAACGTGTTGGTGCAAGTTTGGATAAAGTGATGAATTTTGGTCAAGTGACCAGGTGATCAAGAAGTTTGAAAGAATGATGACATATATTATGAATTATCTGGTCAGCTATTATTATATCAAGATTCGCAATCACCCCACAGGCGACCGATAGTCAGAGCCTGGTGATCTACAATCTGGTCCTGGAACTGATTACGCCAAGGCTCCTTCCGATCCATTTGGATCAAGGCGTCATTCAGGTCTGCAATTGGCTCGTCACAGTGGAGACCAGGATACCAGACGCCGTCGTCAGCCAACACCCCGGATTTCTCAACCCGACGCTTGGTCATATGAAGAACCACAGGATATAAAAAGATGTCGATGTCGAATTCGCGGGCCAGCATCCCTTCCAGAATAAACTGGCATAGGGCCTGCCAGGCCTCGCCTGCCCGACTCCGGCGCCTCTTCCGGTTCTTCTGGAACGAGACAAGGCCTTGGTCATGTTGCAATTGGTCAGGAGGAAGCACTAGATTGTGCGTAGACTCCCAGATTGCCTGGCTGTGGGCTTCATTGAAGGATTTCACTCGACCCAAGAACGAGTCAACCCAGGCAGCCGGCGCAAATATGAACCCCAGCTTGGGGCGGATGAACACTTTCCATGTCTGATATTCATACAAACGGGCGATATGTGGTGCTGTAACCAGGTCCACCCGCCATGCAGAAGCGGCAGGAGCCTTCGGAGCTGGAGGGAGAGCCAAAAGTCGGGCCGGGACAGAAACCGGACGAGACCTTGTTTGGTCAGGGCTGACCGGTGCAAGCTACCGATCTGCCCAGGTGACCACGGCATAACGGCGTCGAAAGCCCGCAATGGTAGAGGTCGATCTCCAATCGATATTCCCTTCAATCGGGCGTGACGGCGTAGTCAGAAGTGTCAGGCTGGCAGAAAGTCGCCGATCCGGATGGTTCACGAGCCCGTGCAGTTTTGTTACTCTGGGGACTGATCGCCTGATCAGTCCCTGATGCAGACTTTATCGGATCCGGACCTCGACGCCGATCGTACCGGGACTTAGATAACGTGCTGAGTGTGAACTCAGAATCTCCCGATCCGCTGTCCGAGTCCCCTCCGGAGGAGACCTCTGTGTGCTGGGTACGAACAGCACGGGGGCTCGAGGGCGCATGAGATTTGGTGATGTTGGAAGTGCCGGTTGTGGCCGATCTTGGGCTTGAGAGATGCGCCGTCGTCTTGGCTTTCTTTTGGGGCACCGCCCGCTTCTCCTCGAATTCGGAGTCGCGAGCTATGCCCCGCTCCCTTGAACCCCTCGACGCGTCCTTGCGTTTACGCTTGGAAGTTTTCGAAATCTTGGTGTGCCGAATTTTAGCCAATGAGTGGCATTGTTCCCGACCCTGGTGTAGGTCGACCAGAACGGCCGATGCAGACCAGTCCGCGCTGGAGCTAATATCCGGACGCCGGTACAGCAAGTCGGTCAGCTGTTTATGGCACTGCTCTACGGCAGCCCAACGGCGGTCTGACTCCTGGGTCTAGGTGTCCGATTGGCTCTGTAAAGACCAGACCTTATCGACCTGACCCTTGACCACGACCTGTAGCTCGCTGATCTGCCGCTCTAGGTCACCATGTGGTGTACGGAGTAGGGTCCGGTCGGACTGATCCTCCAACCTCTGCCGGTTGACCAGCGCGATCTGGTCCCAGAGGTGTGACCTGTCGGCCTCCAAACGAGACATATCATGCCGTGCGCCGATCAGCCCGTCCAAGATCGGTCGGAGCTTAGCGCAGTGATCATGCGACTGCCGATCAGCCGCGAATAAAGCGTCAAACGTTTTGGTGATGTCGGTGGGCAACCGATCTGCACGCGAAAGAAGGTTAGAGCAGATCCAATACGAAAAACAGACCGATCGGCTTACCTCGCGTTGTTTGTTGGGCGATCTGGGCCCGGAGATGCGCTTTTTCAGCGATCACCTCCTGCAACTTCGTGGACATGGGGATGAACGTATCCACCTCCTTCAGCAGTTGCAGGAGTGAAGAATTCTTGACGTCCAACTGCTACTGGAGCTCCCGTACTGTTTTCCGGAGCTGATCGACCCCGATCTGATGACCATCCGGTGTGTCGGACTCTGGAGTGTTGCAAGAGCTGTCAGATCGGGCCGATCTGGTAGGCGAATTGATATGGGGCGATGAGGAACACAGGGCACCTGCAGCAACGAACGTCAAGAGAGGTCACAAGATGAACATGTGTACAAGGCAAGTACCTGGCGAAGGTGGACTCGAAGATCTGTCCATCGGTGAAGTCCGCTACTGTGAAGATCCGGAATATGGTGAGATCGGGTCGATACCGTTGCGCGGCTACGACCAGACTCAGGGGCGGCTGTGATGAAGCGGACTTAAGAGTTTTGGTCGCTTTGTGCCAGCAGCACGCCGATCGGTTTATCGGCGATCGGATTGGTGGAAATCAAGGAGGCTTTTAAACCTATCGTGTGCGAGGTGTGTCAAGAACACAGATTTTGGTAAGTCACATGATATTGCGTGTAATTTACATATTTTCATGTTTGTACATATTGGGGACCAGAGGGAGATAGGATTGGTTAGTTTAGGTTTTGCTTGGTTTTGGTTTTACCGAGTCGTTGCTTTTGGCCTTTAACTCAACAAGAAGTCGTTACATCTTTAATTACGCTAGTCGCCTCTGCACGCCGCAGAGTTTTTGGGAGAAGAGGGTTGAGTAATCCCCTCTAGCTCATTATACCCGGCCGGGACGCGTCACAGAAGCACTTGGCCCGCCGGAAGCCCTCGACGGGAGTACGTATTGGTCGGCTTCACAAGCTCAAGTTGTACACGTTTGTAACGTGTAATCAAGTATTGGATTGTTACGTGGAGATATCGTTCGTGGAGTTTATCACGTTCTCATTGGATCTCTATATTGGAGTATTGGACTTTTATTCTCGTATTGGTTGGGCTATACGATCGGTTGAGCGATCTGCCCTTTGGAGTATATTTACTTGGAGTATAACTGGTCTGCCCGTACCCAGGGTGAAGAGTTCCGCCCAGGTTACACCACCCAACATGGTCTCTAGCATTTAAGACCACATCAATTCCCAGCGACGATCCACCAAGTGTGTAAACAGCCCATTACATCGGGTACACAAGATGAGTTGACGAAAGAATCGGACCAGGCGTCCTATGCTGATTATCGGTTGTCTGCTAGCAGCGGACGATCAGATCGGATCGTAGGCGAAGGTTCGCGGGGTACCCCCCCCCCGTCAGTTGGAAGGCTGGGCACGATGGTGGTCAAGTTCTCGACGCTACGGTGTTCGATTTTGAACTTGACTCCACCTTAATTTACAAGATTCACTTCTTGTATATTGGAATTTTCCGCAAAAAGCACCCGAAGAAGTTGTTTTACATGGCTATAGGAAGCGAATACCGAGTTGTGTACGTGTGAAAAAAGAGGGCAAAATAGCAGCAACATTTGACAAGATTCTGTTTTTTGCATTGCCAGCTGGAAGCTGCCGTGGTAATGAAAAGCCAAGTGTTGATTGAAGCCACAAATGACACCCAACCATCGGTGAAATTGCCACGTGGCAGGGCGCCGTAGTGCCAGTCCCAAAGATTTATAACGACAGACAAGAGTGGCAGAACAAAGGAAGATCGATCATTCGTGTGACCAACTGCTCCTACCAGTACCCTGAGACAGAGGGCGAAACAGGAAGAATTGAAGCTAAGTGGTGAATAAGCCGTGTACGGTTGCGTCAACACTTGGTGGTGAGGCCAAGGTTATCGAGGGAGACTCGAAAAAAGTGGCAACAAATTTGATGTTGAGTCAACCCACTTCATCGTCACACGCCAATTTAGCGGTCGATAAAAAGTTTGTTCAGCTGCTGGCGGGTATCTTCTCAGAAAATATGCGCAAATCTATTACTGCAAACGAAGAACTGCCAAAATCGATCGAAGAGGGTCAAATATCGACGAAAATCTATCACCAACCCAGTGAATATTCGTTCTATCAAACAAATATTGATCGAGGGGTACCCATTTTCGATCAAGTGCGTCTAAAAGTCCGCTTGCGGAATCGTGCTTGACATGAACACATGAAAAAAATTGCGCGAGCAACATTCATCAGAACCCTCATGTGCAGCAACTCATCGCAGCTGAAAAGGTGACTGAAGCTTTCGATGAAGGTACAATAGTCCGAACTTCAAGCTGGTTTGCACTGCTATATTTCACGGGGCCAGAGGAATTCGTTATTAACTTTTACACAAGTCTTCTGAAGCGATCTCTGCGAGAAATTGCTAATACTTCTTTCGAGTGCATTTATTCAGGTGTGAATAAAGTTATTGGACACAAGGCTTCGTGCGATCGCGTCCGAGCAAGACCTCTTCGATTTAATTAATCGAGATTATTTACAACCAAATGAACGAATATAATTGGCCTGGCCTAAGACCGCAAAATACCCTTACTTTGGCGGCATTCGAAGTGCACCATCAAGACGAATCGTTTCACCGTTGACCATCTTAGTATCGATGATGGCATGCACCAGATGCGCGAACTCTTCAGGTTTACCTAGACGGTTTGGAAATGGAACGCTATCTCCAAGCTCTTTCTGCATCTTTTCAGGAAGTCCCGCCAAAATTGGCTTCATGAACAAACCTATAACGCAGGGATTTCCGTTAGTTATCGTCCACTCCTGCACCAAAGTCGTCGTGGTACCTGGTGCGATCGTGTTTACACGGATGCCGAATGAGGTAAGGTCTCTAGCAAGTGGTAATGTCATTCCTACGATTGCGCTTTTGCTAGCAGCGTACGCAGCCTGCCCAATCTGCCCGTCATATGCTGCAATACTAGCGGTATTGATGATAACACCACGTTCGCCACCAGATTCTGGTCGTATTTTTGACATGCTGCTCGGACAAGTTAATGTAACAGGGGGAAATTGGTCATTATGACATTAAAGTTTGCAATTCCACTTACACCACTTACCGTTCAGCTGCGAGGCGGGCGACGTTAAAGGTCCCCACCGTGTTGACGTTTATCGTCTGCTGAAACTGGTAAAGCTGATAAATTCATTTCTTACTAAGCGTTTTGATAGCCAATGCGATACCCGCACAATTGACGGCAGTGTTCACAGACTCTCCTAAGATAGATTCGGCCAGGTCCAATGCCGCAGCTACGTCGTCCTCGCTGGTCACCTTCCATCATCGTACAACGGTTAACTCAATAAGATCACACCAGTAGCTGCGAAAACATACATCAGTGGGGCGAAATCACACGAGAGACCGAGTTCTTTTTGTTGATTTTCCATGTAGCCATGATGGGCTTTCAAGGTAAACCATATGGTGGAAACGGATTGGCTGATAACATTTTTTATGTATGGTGTATACAGGTTTTAAGTCAGTAGCGCTTAGGAATATTTAGTTCGAGTCAGTGACTTAAATTGTTTATATTTGATTAATATATATGACTTCTAATTTTTTTTACAAACTTCGAGCAGCCTAAAAACGACACTGCGGGCTACAGCTATTGAGAGCTGCAACAGCCCAAACAAGAACACGAATTCAAGCTACCCAAGTCGCCTGTGCCAACAGGTTATGAGCCCAAGTGGTCTCGTGTGTCAAGAAGTGTCATTTTCTGCTGAATTTTAAGTTTTGTGCGCAAGTGGTTTTTTCTTGTGGTTTTTTCGAGTGGTTATCTCTCGTGTGGTTACAGTTCTAAGTACTAGTGGAAGTACCTCACTTTCGGAGGGCTAGTGGAATTTTTGGCGTGTTTGTGCGCCGTATATTTTTGAATTTACGTTGATTTTACCATGGATAGTGGTGGTGAATCCGATTTCGAGCCGGAAGTGGCTCTGAAGGCCATCCTTGATGGGATGAAGGACATGAAGAGTCGCATGAAGTCGATGGAAGATGCGCAAACGCGCGCATCCACCGCAAGCACCGTGGTTGCACCTACTACGACTGCTGCGCCTACTCCGGCTGCTGCGCCTGCCGCGCCGGCCACGCCTGCAGTACTGAAGCAGGACCCGATGTTTGCTCCCCGGAACAGTATGTTCCGGGAGTCGCTAAGAAACTGTGGGCCATTCGGTAAGGAGATGACGCTGAATGACCTGGCTGACGACATCGGCATTGAGGTCGGTCGAGCAGCCAGGCCGAACCCGGCTAGGATCCCGGCGAACAATCCGGGAAATACACCGAATGCGGGCAGGGTACATGCACCGGCGGCGCAGACGCCCGGAATGCAGTTCCGGCAGGCAGCGCCCGCCCCTCCCCCACAGCATTTGCAAGCGTCGTATGCCAAGATACCGAAGCTCGGCATCGAGAAGTTTTCAGGGGTTGAACTGTTCCCCGGACTCGGTGCCGGTTTCAAGCAGTGGGCATATCTCTTCATCGAGGCTGTTGAGATAGCCGAGATGACATCTGGATTTGTGTGGACTGAGCGCCTTAAAGTAAACAAGCTTGGAGAATATCTCGAAGGGGTGGCAGGGGATTATTTCCGTGCAAATATAGGCACGTGGTGGTAAGCTGCCCCTGAATTATTGGCGATATTGGATTTCATGTATATGGCATTTCAAGTGACTATCTCCCCCCACCAGGCTGCAGTGTGGTTTGCTTCAGAGAAGAGTACTAAAAGGACTTGGACTGCGCACTACCTGTACCTGGTAGCCCTGGATCGCGAGAGCGGGATGGGCGAAAGGATGGTGGTTGAGAGCATAGTCAAATTCGCTGCGCCCCGCCTGAAAGTTGCAATCATGTCCAGGTACAATCCTATGCGACAGGATTACCTGTGCCATGCGCAAGAATTAATATCGTGGGCGCAGGAATTGGATGAAGATACGCCGAAAATCAGGCCGCCCGCTCGTATGCCAAATTCGGTAACGGAGACCGGTTCTGTAAGAAGATGCTACGGCTGCGGAAAGCCTGGGCACATAAAAAGGGAGTGACCGCATAGAGGCAAAAAGGCGCCAAGGAATGCAAACTCCAAGGATCAAGGTGGGTCCAGCGGTCAATGGGACCGAAAAGTCGCGTTGTCGACCATTGAAATTAAAAACGAAGTTGATTTGACTGGAATGGCTGTCGGAGACGACATGCCTGCAACGACGTGGATCGTCGATAGCGGTGCCAGTAGGCACCTAGTAGCTGACGAAAATTTGCTTGTCGATGCAGTCGCGTGTGGGCCCGAAGATGGTTTTTTGTTGCCCGACGGTGGAAAATTGGCGGTGACCAAGGTTGGAAAATCAAGCTGGTTACGCCTGATGCCGATCCAATTTCGATCGAGCTCAGTGAAGTATATTTTGCACCCAAACTTGCCAAGAATTTGATTTCACTTGGCAAGTTGCATGAAAAAGGGTGCAAAATAGTGCAAAAGTTTGGGAAACTAACGATACAGTGGAATGGAAACACGCTGTTTCCAATTCGGATTTGTGGATAGATTTTCGTGGCAGAATTAATGCCAGAAAAGCTGTGCGGGCGCGCGCAGCAGTTCAAGCATATGTTGCTGAATGCTGTCGCTGCGGAACCTGATGGTGATGTGCAGGAAGGCACTCTCCATCACTTTCATACCCGTTTGGGTCACTTGGCATACGACACGGTCGAAAAGTTAGCCAAGGACCCCAGGTCAGGCATCAAGTTGACAGATAGTAGTCGGCCCAATTGCCTTACCTGCGCTGAAGGAAAGGGATCAAGGAAGCCGCAGCCAAGGACAGATTCGGGTGAAAATTCGCCAATTGAACGAGTCGGCGGTGTGATATGCAGTGACTTGAAGGGTCCGATCACACCGCGCGACAGGCGTGGGAACCGATATCTGGTGGTGTTTGTTGATCATTTTTCAAGTTACGTGCGTGTGTTCGCCGCTCGAACGAAAGATAGAGCGGCGAAAATGTTTGAGCATTTTTTAACTTGGTTCGAAAACGAATTCAAGTGTCGAATTCACGTTTTGCGCACGGATGGAGGCGGTGAGTACAAGACAGTAGAATTGTTCTGCAAAAGAACTGTAGTGCGTCGACAAGTTACGGAGGCTGGCAATCCAGCCTCCAATGGAAAGTCCGAGCGGATGAACCGGACCATTTTTAACATGGTCCGGTGGGATGATTTTTGGGTCGGGGGTACCGCTAATGTACTGGTCCGAGGCGGCGGAATACGCCTCTTACATTTTAAACCGTACCCCGACCGTTCGAACCCGGGCAAAGTGTCGCCATTCGAGATGTTGACGCACAAGAAACCGTAGCTGAAGGAAATTGTAGTGTTTGTGTCGCCGTGCATGGTGTGGCGTGATCCCAAGAAAAAGACCCTTGCCAAACATGCCGAAAGGGCATTGATTTTAGGTCGAAGTGATGAAACCAAGGGATTTAAGGTGCTTTTGCTGAAAGACAGGGTGGTGACGGTCACTCGCCATGTCAGTGCAATTGAAACACTGGACAAGGAGGCGAGTGACCAAATTACAAGGGCGCTGGGTGTTGCAGATGAAGAAGAGATGAAGAAACGCGCCGCAGGACGCTCAAGTGCAAAGCCTACTCAAGAAACCGACGTATCGGAACACTCTAAAGTGCAAGATGCGAGTGAGAAGGCGCGTAAGACGCCGATAAAATCTGGACGAGTGATTAAGAAGACGCATAAGGCGGCAGAGCTGAAAAAAACCATCAAGAAGAAAGTGAAAGACCAAGAGAGTGTGATTGGAAATAAAACTTCGATTGATGGAAACAATTTTGAAGTCGAAGCAACTGAAGTTGGAATTTCGGAGCACGCGATGTGCGTTTACGCTGTGGCGGAAACAGTTGACAGTGGAATTGCTTCCAAGATTGCAGTTCCTGATCCGAAGTCCTACAAGGAGGCGCATGAAGGCGCACACTCCGACTTGTGGACGAAGGCGGAACAGGAGGAGATGCAAGCGATTGAAGAAATTGGGACCTGGAAAATTATCAAGCGCCGTCCAGACAAGAAGTTGCTGCCCACTAAGTGGGTGTACAAGACTAAGTTGCGCGCGGACGGAACAGTCGAGCGCTATAAGGCTCGACTGGTGGCGCGCGGTGATGGCCAAGTTCATGGCCAGGATTACCACTTCACGTTTTCGACAGTCATGGAAGTCGACAACGTAAAGGTGATCCTGGCCATGTCACAGATTTGGGGGGTACCGGCGCGGCACGGTGATGTGCCGAGCGCCTACCCGAAAGCAAAAGCGGAAGATGATTGTGAAATCCATCTGAAGATTCCACAAGGTATGCAGATTCCGGTGGAGTTATATGAAGTTTTTGATGTGGAATCGAATGATGAACTTTCTTTAAAGTTGGAAAGAAATGTGTACGGCCTCAAAACGGCTGGCAGGCTATGGCATCAACTGCTGTGCCAAACATTGGAAGGGTTGGACTTTCAACAATGCGTCACCGATACCTGCGTATTTGTCAGGCGTGGTGTGGATGGTACCGTGCTAGTTGGAGCATATGTGGATGACCTATTGGTCACTGGAAGCACGTCAGAAGCGGTTGATAAGTTTTTTGACGAAATGAAAGTACTGGAGCTCAAGGACCTTGGGGTCGTGAGCAAGTTCCTGGGTGTTCGTATTGAAGGAAACATTCATGATGGATATAAGTTAGATCAGGAGGCTGCTATCGATGAGATCCTGATCGCGCATGATTTTACGAAAATAAATGCAACGCGCACGCCGGTGCTCAACATGGACGGTGTGGAAGGCTTCAAGGAGTTGCTGCCACCCCAGTCAAGGGAGAATTTCCCAAGTGTGAAGACTTTTCAATCGTTGGTGGGCATCCTCCTGCGGATTTCTCGTTGTACCCGCCCGGATATTGCATTCGCAGTGCACCGCGTAACGCGGCTCACGCACGCGCCTACGGTGGGGGACTTCAAAGCAGCGAAGAGAGTCGTAAGGTACCTAAAGGGTACCAAGAGTTTGAAACTCCGACTAAGCCACGATGACGAATTGCCACTGCCAATTCGAATTACCTGCTACACGGATGCTGATTTGCAGGTGACAGGACGGATCGAAAGAGTGTGAGCGCAGTGGTGGTGTATTTAAATGGTATTATCGTTTCATGAAAGTGTAAGAAGCAGACTAACGTGGCGTTATCTACGGCTGAAGCTGAATTCGTGGCTGCTGCTGTCGGTGGACGCGAAGCATTGGGGCTTCGTGAATTTTTGCTGGAAATTGGTTCGATTTCTCGAACACCTCTGCTGATGAAGATGGATAACCAAGCAGATATCACGCACGTGGAATCTGAGGCAAGTGCTGTAAGCACGAAACATATCGACATCAAGTTGAAGTTTTTGAAGGACATGAGCAAAAAAGGAGTGATTAAAGCGGCTCACGTACCAAGTTTGGATATGGTGGCAGACCTACTTACGAAGAATTTGAGTGCGCAGCGGGTCCAAGATTTGCGAAACCAAATCGGTTTTGAATTGAGGGTGTTACAGCGCGCGCCGTTTCAGGAGGAGTGTTGGTTTTCCATGTATCCATGATGGGCTTTCAAGGTAAACCATATGGTGGAAACGATTGGCTGATAACATTTTTTATGTATGGTGTATACAGGTTTTAAGTCAGTAACGCTTAGTAATATTAAGCTCGAGTCAGTGACTTAAATTGTTTATATTTGATTAATATATATGACTTCTGATTTTTTACAAACTTCGAGCAGCCTAAAAACGACACTGCGGGATACAGCTATTGAGAGCTGCTACAGCCCAAACAAGAACACAAATTCAAGCTACCCAAGTCGCCTGTGCCAACACTTTTGCCACATTGACTCCATCGCTGGTAGGGAGATCGCACAGGACCACACGTGCTCCATTTCGAACAAGATTAACGGCTGTCGCCCGACCTAGACCGGAGGCGGCGCCGGTAATTATGGCAACACGAGAGGACAAAAGCCATGCGCGATATGAAACTTTGAGCATAATTAATGTAGACCACATTATACCATGTAGCTCATGTGAGAGTGATACATCATTAAAAGAGTATCTATATCTATCTATATATCTACTTATATATATATATATATATATGTATGTAGAATTCGATTCGAAGTGTGTTTGGTGAGGCAAAAATATTTACAAATATGCTCTACTTCTTTTCTGTCCGTCTTAGGCGGTAACTAATCGAATTTCAACTGTACTATAAATCGGACCTAATTTAATTCGACTTTATAACTAGCGCTTTTACAGTTTATCGGACAAAAAACATAAGGCCCCGACTAGGGGCACACCCCACTTTTGGTAGGGGCACACCCCACTATAATAAAATACCGTCTAATAATAAGGCACCCCTTAGGGTTAGGGTTACTTTGTAAAAAAGGCAAGAACAGCGGCACCATTGACGGCGAGAAATATTTTAGCTGTGCACCAAATCATGGTATCTTCATCCGTGCCAGTAGTTTTGGGCTCTCGCTGCAGTGATCTCCTGACTTTTGAGTGATGAACTCATTGCAACTGGCAGTTATGAGCAATCAGTCACAATTCGGACGGAAGTGTTTAACGCATTTCGAATACTTTTTTCACATCCACATCTCGATGACTTTCTTTTCACATATGGTACTAGTTAGTTTTACAGCATCGCAGAGCGCATAGTGTGTTTCCATTTCCTCTAAATACGGCGACAACTTCGGTGAAACATTTTCAGGCCGCGCCTGAAAATGGCGAGCCAAAAAATCAAGCCGATTTTGTTTGTTGAATCAGCTACTACAAACCGTCGCAAATGTGTTGCTACTCTGAGCTAACACTTTTGTCCACGGCGGGACGTGTAGATGTCGTATGCCCATTCTGGTTGAATTTTTTTCACTCGTGCGTGAAAACACTCCTAGCAATATCCCTTGAATACGTAGAGAAGGCTGAATTCTACGACCGTTCGTACTTGAGTGGTGATCTTGTTCCAATGCCATCTGGAGTAGTCCAATGTTGGTCCCGATGTAGTAGTACCAGGTCCTCGACTGCCATAATCACGCAATATATATAGAGAGCAAGACGCTCACCATAAACGACGTAATTCGTGAAGACATGCTACTGTCTGCTTCCTGCAACGGTGACGTGCTCTTCTTCTTAACGTTCCTAAGACGGACAGATCCCTTCTCAGGAAATCTGGACGTAAATGCCGCTCGAGATCCTCATGCCGCATCGCCCTACCATTCCATTGACCCAAAAGCGAGTCCAAAGGCTTGGTCTCGAATGCATTCCTACATAATGTGTGATACCCCTTTCCGGACTGTGTCCACTTGGACCATGTTGACACTGTCCTGCTTCCGAAGAAATAGCTACTGTACTGTATAATACGTGAAGCTGGAAGATCGCGATGCGGTACACAACCCAAGCTGCTGTGGGCTTCTGTTTCCATATTTCCATATTAGTTTGTTCTTAATCACCTACGAAGGTTCGGTATTATTAGCCGGTATTTTATTATAGTGGGGTGTGCCCCTAGCAAAAGTGGGGTGTGCCCCTAGTCGGGGCCAAAACATAAAATACAATTTTGGCTTCAAAAATCGCACTAATCCGTGGTAGTAAATTTGGCATGAAGATCAGTATTAAAGCGTAAATAATTGTTTAGAAATGACGCTTTTTACATATATTTAAAAGTTTTCCTCCCTGTGACGGTCACCCGGTCACGTAGTTGCTTCTATGACTTTACCTTATATACCCTCCTCC
>CM047585.1:1637960-1679442 GCA_026184515.1 Peronosclerospora sorghi | reverse complement strand
AGAGGGTCGAATTATCCCCTCTCGCCCATTATACCCGGTCTGGACGCGCGTCACGCGCACTTTGTCCCACCGGAAGTCCCTCGACGGGAGTACGATTTGGCGATCTCAACACCTCAACTCAAGTACGTTTGGAACATGCTATTCACTGGATTGGTCTTGGCGTGGAGATATCGTTTGTGGAGTTTCACGAGCATATTGGGTATTTACGCGGAAATATTGGCTTGTTTTAATATTGGTTGGAGACTAGACCGGTTTTGGTCTTATTTCGTATTGGTCAGGGGCTAGACCGGAACGGTCGGTCTACCCTCTATTATTTCGTATTGGTCAGGTCTTGATCGTTTGGACGATCGACCTATTGTAAGTTATCTCTTGGAAGTGTTTTTGGTCTGTTTGTGTCTGGGGTGAAGAGTTCCGCCCCAGAGATACCTACCCAGATCGGTCTTCTATATTTAAGACCGCTTCGATCCAATCTGCGATCCCGATCAACCGAGTGTGTAACTAGCCCATTCCATCGAGTACACAAGGTGAGATGGACACTAAACAATCGAACCAAATCTCGAGTGGTAGTCCGTGGAGTACCCCCTCCGAAAGTTGGAAGGCTGGGCGCGATGGTGGTAGTCAGGTTATCGATGCTAATGTTTTCGATTTCGAACTTGACTCCACCACAATAATCTCGATGGAGATAAAAGGACAGTTTTTGGCGCTGGGGTAGTGTAATTATTGGAATTGTTTCGTGGCATTACGGAACGTTTGAATAGGCTGGAAATCCATGTGTAAACAATAAACGGGTTTAATAATTTAAGAAACTAGTTACTCAAATGCGCATAGCATCCCTCGAGAGCGTGTCAAAAAGAATGTCATTTGGTGAGGGCCATCATCTTTGTGAATCGTATGGAACGATCAAAACACCAAGAGATGAAACATTCAGTGCAAAACTTAGCACACAAAAAAAATGTAGGACGTCTTCGGCCAGGGAATGTAAACTCTTCGAATTATTTTCTCACGAACGATGTTTTCCTCATTTCCGCAATTCCGCACTAACCGTCAAGAGATCAGTCGCGCTTCGGGCATTCCGTGTAAGATGAATGGGTCAAAAAGCTCCTTTTCTTGTCTGCTACCACTGTAACAGGGTTACATTCTGGTTACATTTAGTATATGGTGTACGTGAGTACACTACGGTTGGGGTCAGTATTGACCGGTCCGAAAGGTTTGGACCTATTGGTTATTTTAACCAATCAGGGAGGAGCCCTTGGTGGAGGCGTGGCAGCTAGCCACGTGTTAGTACACAGGTGGTGTACACTACATTTTAGCTAGGTACGAATTTAGTAAGTTCTACTTAGTATTACATATAGTTTACATTAGTTTAAATTAATTTAGGCTAATTGCATATTAAATATACATTCAGTTTACAGTTCACTCAAAAAACTGCAGGACGCACGACCTCTACCGGTCACGCGCGCAGTGAGTGTAGTAGCGTAAGGGGGGTTCTTCCCTTAGCTACCCCCCTTATTAAGGGAGCCTTGTGTTAAGGCGTTAGCTTGTGCTAACTAGTAAACCAAAGTGGAATCTAGGCCCCGAGTAAGAGAGTTCTCTCTTACTAATCCCTTTTATAAGGACGTATCGGCTAAGTAGCGGCGAACGCCGCTTAAAGGAAAGTCTTCCTCTTTGCGCTAGCCGCAACGTGCGTGTACGCACCGGCTACAGTTAGCAAGGCGGCAAATTTTCTTGTAAGCAGTACCAGAACTCACTAATGCCTTGTTTGCATGCACGTGCTTTCGTAACCCACACCAAAAGGCCGCCCATCTCGTTGGTACATGCATTGTACACCACGGAAACTTACAAAGCAACGTACTAGGCTGGATATAAACCCATAGCGATGAGCGCATTAGTCGCTGATTGTCTGCTCCCCCCACGACTTCAAAGAACGCGAGGGTGCTCGGCTACGAGAAGAAGAGAGAAAGGAGCGCAAGTGGTTTAAGGGCAAGTGCAAGGGTCTGCCAGGATGGGCAAAAAATGTGGACAGACTGGCCACAATCGCCGCACCTGTAGAGAAGCACATGTCTAGACCTTGCAATGTTAGACCTTTTTTGTATTCCTTCAATATGATCATGTCGTTCCTTATCAGAGGAATATGCATTGTCACAACAATTTATATTCCACTTATAAAGGAGGGGCATTCTGTGAATTTTGAGAAAAGAGGGGCACTTTGTGAATTTTCATGGTAAATGGGGGTATTTTATGTAATTACTCTTGTTCTTTTAGCAAAAACAACTTGTTTTTTAGCATTGGCCTTTTCGATGGCGAAATGTTCCCGTTATTTGGCGATAACGTCTAATATGCCCCTGTTTTGGCCCAAAATTCTAAAATGCCCCTCTTCTTAAAAAAATCCTAAAATGCCCCTGTTTTCGCGGTGCCCTCCAATCGCTAAATTTAAGGCGACTATTTAATGAAACATTAACTTGCCAACAGGGGTGTGCGGTATTGGTCCCGGCCGTTGGTAAGGTAGGGAAGAGGTCATCGCCGACATGTGTAGTGACTGGTACGGTACTCCCGTCTCCGGTACCGAAATACTCCCTGTCGGTATGGTAGTGATACCGACATTTAACTCATCGGTATCGGTATACCGAAAGTGATACCGACTTTGTCCACAGCGGTATCGGTATCGGTATGATACCGGTATTTGCTGGCGGTTCGGTAGAGTAGACGGGAAACCGAAATTCGGTCGGATACCGGTATCGATACCGGTATAAGCGTCCGTTATCATTTACGCCAATGCTTTCATGAGTCGGATGAAATATTTTAACAAGACTCACGCTCAATCCATCTGGGAGGCATCCCACTATCTGGTGCTTCCCCCTGAACGAGTTCGGCAAGACCCTGGCTTGGCGACCATCCAGAACAAGCGCAAGCGGCGTCGGATCAGAGCGGTTGAGGCCTGGCATTCCCTGTGCCAATATGTTTTGGACGGGATGCTGGACCGCGAGTGCGACGTCGATGTGTTCTTATATCCAGTTGTACTTCATATGCCGCGGCGTCGCGTCGAGATGACCCGGCTGCTGGCTGACTGTGGAACATGGTACCCCGGTCTTGGGTGCATTACACCGGTCTTGGACCTCAAGGATGCTTTGGTCCAACTAGACCAACAAGAACCTTGGCGTAACCAGTACCAGGACCAAGTTGAAAAACATCCGTCGTTGACCGTCGGCCGTCGGTGGGGTGATGGCGAGTGAGGTCGTAAGTAGTCGATCAGATAACACTTAATATATATCATCGTTCTTTTTCACATGTTCGGTCATCAAATCACTTGAGCTAATTCCACCACTTTCTCCTGAGTTGCACTAGACACGTTATCACCAACCGTTCCACTTACATCGCGAAAAAACTATCCACGTTCGTCACTCCACTATTCCAATTCGTCACATATTTACAATACACAATACACAAGACACAAGACCTTCCACCTCTTCACACCGGTCGGGAAGACCGATGCTACTGCATGTCTTGGTCTTGGTCTTAATGGGTCTGCATCACTTCGAAACGGCTCCGACTGACTCGGTCCCGTTCGAATTCTCGTAGTAGTGCTCCACAGCTCAGGTCGGACTCATCGATCCAAGTTGTTTCATCATGGTCCTTCCATCGGACCAGATATTATCGGTGGGTCCGGCCGAACCTGGTCTTCTTGACCGATTGGATATCTAAGACCTTTTCCACTTCAAATTCGTCCTTCTCCAGCGGTCGTTCCCAACTGTCCTCCGGCAGTAATGCTTCATCGAAATCAAACCGTTCTTCCTCGTCTACTAGACAGGGCATTTTGGGACGATCAGGAAATTCTCGGACCAGTTTTAACTTGGATACATGTACGATCGGGAAGACCTTGTAGTCCGTGCCGGTTGTTACTAGACGGGCAGCGTGTTCACCAATCAGCTCGGCAACACGGAAAGGACCGTGCCACATGTGAGCCAGCTTCTTCGCATAGCCCTCCTTCACTCGGTCTAGGTACAACCATACCCTCGCCCCTGGTTCTATACCGTGGGGTCGGACCTGGTCGTTGTTCAGGTCTGCCCGGTCTTGTGTAGCTTGACGTAACTTTTCGTTGACAATTTCTCTTGCATGATGGTAATGTTTCTGGACCTGCATGCGCCAACGTCGAGAATCACGATCGCGGGTCCGAGTGCAGCCAATAGGTATCGCGGCTTCAAGAGTGGACCGGGGGTCCCATCCATACGCAAGATAAAAAGGCGTTTCTCCTCGGACCCGATCGGTCGACGAGTTGAGTGCAAACACCCGCGTTTCTGCGTATTCGTCACAATATCGCTGGTCTGGGTCAGCGACGTACATCTTGATCGCCCTCGTTATGGTCTGCACCATGCGTTCCGCCGATCCATTTGCTTGCGGACGATATGCCATCGTCTCACTCTGTTTCTGGCCCAGCATGTTATTGAACGACCGGAACACCTCGGCCATAAAACCGGGTTCCCGATCGTGCCTGATGACATCGCTGGCGCCGAATCTTCGGAACACACATTCTTCGTAGCTCTGGGAGATCTGCTCCACAGACCGAGATGCACTTGCCTTCGCAATAACTAGACCGGTGAACAGGTCTACCCAGATCAACAACTCAGTATTGCCATATGTCGATTTAGGCAGAGACGGTATATGGTCCATCGCTATGACCTGGAAAGGGTAGGTAGCTTCGACATCTCCGGGCGATCGCCCCTTGATTACCGGTCTACCCTTTCCGGTCTCGCAATCCGTACAACAACCCACATATTTCTGTACACATCGGAAAAGACCTCTCCAGTGAAAGTGGGACCTGATCTTGTGATACGTTCTGACTATGCCCTGATGTCCCCCTTCTAGACTCATATGGTAGTGATGGAGTACATCCGGCTGCAGCAACTCAGGTATCACCAATTTCGCCAATCGATCCCGGTCTGCACTGTCTTGGTCGGCATCGCGGCAGTAATATAGTAAACCATCCTCATCCACTTCGTAACTGTCTGCGATCTTGGCACATTCTTTCGCTTGACCATTCGTCAACTTAGACAATTCACCGCGCAGGTAGGTATTCAAATTCAAAATCCATTCTTCTTCGTCCTGCGCCTTGAGGATCCGTTCTGCCCTTAGTCGTTGCACAACAGATTTACTCAACCGTTACTTTGGTAACGGTTGGTGGGACTTCCGAGCTTTTGGTCTAGTCGCGACCATCACATGCACCTGGTCCGGAGCGTTCTTGGGTCCGATCACCTCGGGGAGCCTGTTTATATTCATCAATTCATCCAGAACGGCCTCCTTGGTGATCGTATCCCCGGTCTGGTCTCGCATGGCCTTGGTCCCGATGTAGTCGGCGCTTCTGTTCCAGTCCCGTTTCACGTGCAACAGATCGTGGTTGGGATGGTCTTTCAATGCCTTCATTACCCGATCATTTAACGACCTCAGCCGTGGAGCCTCGCAGTCGATCTCTCCGGTGATCTGCCTGATCACTAGGTTGGACTCACCACATATGATGACTCGCCCCTTCTCTTGCGACGACAGCAGGTCCAGACATAGAAGTAGACCTCGGTACTCCGCCTCGTTAACAGTAATATCCGGCGTGAAATCGGCAGCGGCTGCAACTATAGACCATTGTGGCAACTTCCACAATATGGCACTATAGGCGCCGACCTTTTTCTTCACCCTTGCCGATCCGTCAAAACTTAAGACCAAGAGCTCTTCATCATGGTCGACGGTCGGTGGCGGTCTCGAAACTGACTGCCGAGGTTGCTTCCTCGGGGCAATCGCTATCAATGCCTCGTCCACTTCAGACCGAGGGGTGATACTGGCAGCTAATGTGCCCAATATCTCTTCCTCGCCCCTGGTGCACTTAACGACCTCGAGGGTCCACTGCGACAAGACCGCCGACCATCTGCCTAGACGTCCGTCCATCCCATTGGCTGATAATAGCCAGGCCAAAGTAGACCGCCTTGACAGGACCTTTATAGGTCGGCCGGCCAGATGGTTGTAGCACACATCCAGAATTCGTAGCAACACCAGAACTTCTTTCTCGACAATTCCATAGTTCACTTCATTTGGCTTCAGCGTTCTGCTCGTGAACGTGACCGGATGGTACACACCATCATGATCTTGTACTAGAGTGGCCGAAATGGCCCACTGACTAGCATATACAATAATCTTCGGGACCTTTTCGGGATCGAAATGCTTCAAAATCGGTGCCGTCACCATCTTAGCCTTCAACATACCAAAAGCAAACTTTGCACGATTCATATGGTCTTCGGCCTCCACTTGCAGACAATCTGCAGCAAGACCAGAGTCGGCGCCTCCATGTAAAGTTGCCCGGTCTTCTTCGCGCAACATATGGTAGTCCACTTCCCGGAGCTCATACAACACAGCCGCGTAGATAGCAAAATCTTCGATGAAGCGTCTGTAGTAGTTTAAACTCCCTAGGAAGGACTGCATTGCCTTCAGAGACTTGGGAAACGGGAGGTTGCTTAATGAATCCAGGTCCTTAGGATTAGCCTCTAGACCATTGTTCGAGACCATATGACCTAAATAGGCGACCTTGGACATACCCCAAAAACTTTTTATGGCGCTGATAGATAGGGTCCAGCGGTCGCATGTCTCCAACAATCGTTCAACCTTCTCGAACAGATCGTTCCATGAAGAGGAAGGTATCGGAATGTCGTCGATGTACGACCGCCTCCCTAGAACGGACGGTCCTCTTTCCCGATCGGGTTCACCCTCTCTAAACACATCACAATTTTCAACAGGGTCCCGATCGGTTTTGATCTTGAAGTGTCCGTACAATGCGTTGTCTATCAGCCTTTGATAGATCTGGGGCGCGTTATTCAGACCGAACGTCATACGGTTCCACTCGAAAAGACCAAACGGTGTCACAAATGCGGAAATCTCACGGGCTCGATCAGTCATCGAGTCCACCCAAAATCCACTTGCCATATCTAGCGAACAATATCACAAGGTCTTGTTGAGGTCTTCCAACAGATCATTAATCAGCGGCATCGGGTACACCATGAGTTTAGTCAACCGATTTACCAGCCGATACTCGATGCACAGTCTAATGTCGACGCCGCTCTTCTTGATAACAATTACGATCGGCGAGGCCCATGGCGAGGTCGACGGTCTAATAATCTTGGTGCCCAACAGTCCTTTAATGATATCAGAAAGCTTTTCCCGGTACTGTGGCGCCACGCGTCGACATCGCTGAGCAATCGGCTTGGCATCTCCAACGTCAATATCGCAAATCGCACCACGGGCTGCAGGTGGTAAGGCATTGCCCTTTCCGATCAGCAGATGTCTTTTCTTCCATATGATATTTTTCAACTGCTCGATATGGTCTGGTCTATTTAGGTCTTGATCACCCACTTGTAAATCATCCATTGTAACTTCGGGAGAGTCGGAAGACACTTCAGGGAGGACTGCCATTTGGCTTTCCAGCTCCTGAATGTACTGTTCCCCGCCTTCATGTATACAGACTTGTTCATCTTCTTGGGTGATATCACCTAGACCATCTGGACCGGATGAACGCCCCTGGTCTTGATCGACGGGCTGTTCTTTACTGATATCGGTCTGATTAGGAATACCGTCATGGTCCGACCTAGCAACTTCATGTTCCCCTTCTTCCGTTTCTTGCTCCGATGTCGCCTGGTCTTGTGCTTACACCACGTTGACTAGCCTCGGCTCGTATACTTGATGGTCCACCGTTCCTGGTGACTGCGGCGCCTTTCTTAGGACCAACATCTTTTTTGGGGTGACATAACTTGGTCTTTCCACTAAAGGTGAGGTATCCTCTTCCACCGACCCATCATCGCTGATAAGATCGGTGGTCGATTGGTACGCCAGGTTTTGCCACTCTACATACCGCCTCGACCCAATCGAGACGAACCCCATCTTCCTTGGTACCTTCCCTTCTGCTAACCACATGCCGACAATAGTGTTATTGTCCAGTGTCAGCGGCTTGTCACCGATATTGGTAACACGGACAAAATCACGTCGACCAGCACTCTTTACGAAGGTCGAGACCCACCGATCGCCCCTGGTCAACCACAACTTCCTCGAACGAAAACCTTTCTCAACCGGGGTATCGGCAGACCGACCAACTGGGATAGTGAGGTCTTGGTCCCACCGGACCAGATCGGTATACGAACCATACAGAGGTCTTCGACCAGCCAACTGGACCTGGACCTCATCCGGGAGCGTAAGCACTCCATGTGACAGGTCTAGGCGAATACCAGCTGGGACCATGAAATCCATTCCTAGTAAAGCGTCTTGACCATCCAACTTGCCAACCCAAGCGCTGAAAAAGTAGACCAGCGATCCCGACAAAGTAATTTTCACACGCGTTCTTCCTTCGGTCATATAAGAGTTTTCGCCGATCCCGACGCATTCTTGTCTCTGGGTATCGTCTATACGACATCCGACCTTACGAGCAAAGGCGGGGTCGATTATCGATACTTCAGCTCCAGAGTCGAACAACATCGTCGCCTTCTGGTTATTAATCTTGCCACAGGCTTTCGCCTGCTTGAACCATTTATCAGGCGCGTGATACTTCCAGTATCCGCGGGATTCTCCAGGCAGCAAGTCCAACTGCATAACCACCTTAGTCCGGGAGTACTCATCGGTCTTCAGACTGTAGACCGGATGGTCTCGGTCGACGCAATTTGGAATAGAACGTGTATTGTCGGTCTTATCCTCCTTGCCGACATATGCATAGATGTGAACCGTAGAACGCTCGGCTCGATCCAGATTCCAACCTGGCGAGCGTTCTAGTTTAACATCTTTTCTGCGTCCGGCGGCAGCATCCCCGCGTGCTTGTCCGGCACGTACCACTTGCGTATCATGTTAAAAAATTCTTCAATCTTGCAGTGGCCGGCCTCGTGGATCTCTCCACATGACTTGCATACGAAGAGGCAGTGGTCCGTCGGGTGGCCGCGTCTCTCGCACTTCTTGCACACCATCTTCTTCCAGCAGTTTGGACCATCATGTTTGCTCGACCCACAGTGGGAGCACTTCTGACGAGGTCGGTCTGGATCGGACTTGCTTCCGTTCCTTCCCTTCCGGTCCACCTGGTCGGACTTCGACTTGGTCTTCGGGGCAGGTCCCGCAACATAGACGTAACGATACTGGTCTTCATCCGATGACTCCTGGCTGGATGGACTTCCACTTTCCCCTTCTGACCCCGTGCTGTCATCAGCTACAATTGCCTTGACCGCTCGGGTCGGTCTGGTCCAAGGTCTCTTGACCGGATCGGTCTGGGTCTTGGAACGATAGCGACCTGATCCACCAGCGGTCTTCGCTCTCATACTACGCGACTGTTGTAACGTCCGCAGGATCTGTTCGACTTCTCCCGCATCCTTAAGACGCAGTAGAGTAAGCTGGTCCGCCAGTTCTTGATCGTCAAGGGTACTAATATAGTGACCCACATGTTCCAGAGCAGCACCGTTCGGCGGGTTATTCTCTTTAATTGTTATGACGGCGCGAAGTGCAGCCACGTTCAACCGATGCAAATACTCGATCGGTGTCTCGTCGCTCCGCTTCTGCATATGGTGATACTTGCGGGCACTCGAAAATCCGGAGTTACAATGTTGCCCTTCAAACTCCGCACATATCAGGTCCCGGTCAGACCGGACATCCCGACCCAACTGTTGAATCCAGTTCTCAGCCGGTCCTTTTAACAAATCCCGGAAGATTAAACAACGTTCGCTTTTTGGGGTCTGGTCTCGCAGGAACGCAGACTTGACCCGACTGAACCAAGACCGGGTCTGGTATTCATCAGCATCCTTGCCGGTGAAGTCCTTGAGGTCGGTCGTCGCGGCCATACGGATGCGCGGAATCGCAGCAAATCCAAAATCGTAGGCAGTAGTGGAGGCTAGGTTAGCCTTGCGCACCTTGCCTGCGCCTGTACCATCTGACCCAACATGGTCGTCAAGACCGCCGACCGCCTCCATATCACAGTCACTTGTCTTGCTTGGTCTACGCGGTCTTGCCGGTTGCGGCTTGCGCCTTCCCTTGCCGGTTGGTTTATCACTTCTAATAGGCTTATCCATAGATGTTACCGATTCCATATCCACATCTTTGCAAACATTGACACCTTGACAGGTAGACCGGTCTTCGACATGTGAGCGCATAGGTGGTCTAACCCGTTCTTCCATGAAACGTTGCATCATCGTCTCAAACATGGCTTGGACGATGGCTGGCGTCATGGGCAACGTGTTGATACCCTCCTTTTGCGTAACTGAGGCCTGTGGGGCTTGCTGGATCCACGACTGGCAAACAGCCCCTTTCTTCCTCATGTCCCTTTTTTGTTCAGACCGGGCATGGTCCACCCCCATGGTCATCCGCTCGACACCGGTCTCCAACCTGATGAGCTGTTAGAAGCCGGTGGAGACTGGTAGATCGATTCATCATCGAAACCAATGTCAACAAGCTCTGTGGAGGCTTCGGCGACCTTCAGTGCCGTGGTGCGAGTTAGGCGGCGAACCGCCCCCACCAGTGGCACCAAACGGTCGTGGAGGTCGGACATCGACGCCTCCAGTCTCCAAGCATCAAATTCAAACAATTTATTGACACCGGCGGGGCTCTGCATTTTAATGCCAACCTCCGCCAACATCGCCACCAAATTCTTGACGAGCAGTAATGGTCGATCACTCTGGATCGGCTCGGTAGTGGGACCGAGAAGACGGTCGGGGATATGGAGGTCCAACACCCGAAAGACCTGGTTTTGGCGAGCAAATCCCTTCAATTCAAAAACATAATACATCTTGCCCAGGTCTTGTTCGGTGATAGCCTCATCCCCGACTTGCGACTTTTCTTCTAGGTCGTCTTCGTCGGCCGGCATTCCCAACGCTTTCTTGGGAATCTTGGGGACCTTGGGGACCTTGGGGAGGTTGGTATAATCGTTCTAATCATCCTCCAAGTATTTTTCGTCTTTTAATTTTCCATAAACTTTTTTATGCACATACATAGGATCAAGACCTTGGTCCTGATCCTTTCCAGAACTATAGCAAGACCTGCTATAGTCCCGATCGGCTCCGGTGGGAGCCTTTTGGGGAGGAAAAAACTTATTAATCCCGATCTGGTCCTCCGCCAGTCCAGATCGGACATCGCCATCTTTATCAACAACGAGAACGTAATGCGATAGCCTTTCCTTACGTCCTCTCCAGAACGACTCCATATTCAAATCATTCAAATCTTCGAATCCAATTTTTGATGGAATATCAGCACGGTGATATCCACGATCACCAAGTGATCCGGGCACGCGCACCATTGTGGTGGAGTCAAGTTCGAAATCGAAAACATTAGCATCGATAACCTGACTACCACCATCGCGCCCAGCCTTCCAACTTTCGGAGGGGGTACTCCGCGGACCAACACTTGAGATCTGGTCCAATCGTCCGCTGCAAGCAGACGACCGTTCGTCATTAGAACCCACTTGGTCCGATTGTTTAGTGTCCATCTCACCTTGTGTACCCGATGGAATGTGCTAGTTACACACTCGGTGGATCGGGATCGCAGATTGAATCGAAGCGGTCTTGAATATAGAAGACAGATCTGGGTAGGTATCTCTGGGGCGGAACTCTTCACCCCAGACACAAACAGACCAAAAACACTTCCAAGATATAACTTCCAATAGGACGATCGTCCAAACGGTCAAGACCTGACCAATACGAAATAATAGAGGGTAGACCGACCGTTCCGGTCTAGCCCCTGACCAATACGAAATAAGACCAAAACCGGTCTAGTTTCCAACCAATATTAAAACAAGCCAATATGTCCGCGTAAATACCCAATATGCTCGTGAAACTCCACAAACGATATCTCCACGCCAAGACCAATCCAGTGAATAGCACGTTCCAAACGTACTTGAGTTGAGGTGTTGAGATCGCCAAATCGTACTCCCGTCGAGGGACTTCCGGTGGGCCAAAGTGCGCGTGCGGCGCGTCCAGACCGGGTATAATGGGCGGGAGGGGATAATTCGACCCTCTGCCCCCAAACACTCCGCGGCGGGCGGAGGCGACTAGTGTACGAAAAGGGAAGAACTGCGACCCCTAGCTGTGGTGTGAACCAAGACCAGAAGAGGTTTCAGCCACTTATTCGAAAGCTAAAATATTTCCTTACTTAAAGGTATAACCTCTGTCCTAAAAGGTAAAACCACAACTAAAATACTACTACCCTATAGCCCCTAAATGTACCCCCACAAAAATATGTAAAATACCCAAAGTCGGGTGACTCAACAAAACTTGCGTTCTTGACACTTCTTGAGTCTGATAGGCTGAAAAGCCCCCCTTGTTTAAACCAATCCGAAATTAAACCAAATTCCTTGACGAAACTTGACCAGAAGTGTACCAAATTTTTGGCACGCTTCTCCACATGCATATTTGCTGCATTGCTTCATCTTGCCTCAGGTATATAAGTCCTTTGTCCAAGATGAAGTTTCCATTCGACTTCTTTGTTTTGTAAATATCTTTGAATAAATTGTCCTTATTATAACCTTGCTGAATCGCTTTTCGCACTTTGTCCCTGATATATGCGCGTACCACGTAAAATTCGGTGTTGTGGATTTGCTCCTGTGCGACTCCTATCGGACGACTCTCCCCCCGCAACTCTACTACGTCGAGTAAGAGTTGGAAAACATCCAGCGAAATGTTCTGAATGAAAGTGGAGTGAACCATGTGTCTTTCCAAAAGTTTGGAATGCTGAGCACAATCTTCGGTACACTCATGTACGACGTGCGACATATCCGGAACATTGGACGGAGTCACAGCAATTTCTGCTGAATCTTCCCCAGACACAGCTGAGCGCGATAATGCGTCAGCCACGACATTCGAACTTTCTTTGACATGATGTAAGACAAAGTCAAACTGGGAAAAGAACGTCAACATGCGTGCCAATTTTGGTGACACTTTCGGATGATGAAGCATCCACTTGTATGCTGAATTGTCAGTATAGACTGAAAAATGTCTTCCATGGAGATATGGACGCCATTTCTCCAGATAGGTCTTGATGGCTAAAAGCTCCTTCTCATGCGCAGACCATTTAAATTCATGGGGACCCAAATGCTTTGAGTAAAACGCGATGGCGTGGTCTTTTCCGTTTATGCTTTGTGACAGAACTCCACCGATGCAAAATCCAGATGCATCTGTTGTCACAATAAACGGGTGACTAAAGTACGGTAACTTCGGAGTAGGCGACTGCTGAAGTGCGACTTTTAATGCTGAAAATGCTCTTTGCTCATCTGGACCCCAATTCCATTGGGCACCTACTTGGTTAAATCTCGAAGGGGACGCGAGATCATTGCAAAATTGAAGATAAATTTACGGTAATATCCAGCTAATCCCAGAAAGCTGAGAAACTCTTTGCGACATGTTGGTGCTTGGAACGTTGCTATAGCATCTGTTTTCTTTGGGTCGACCTGCAGGCCGTCTTCGGAAACCATGTGTCGTAAGAACGCTATTTCTTTACGCCCAAATGCACATTTGGAGAGTCGAGCATATAGTTTCTCCTTGCGCAACACTTCGCATACTGCACGAAAGTGTTTAACGTGATCTTCCATTGTACGCGAGAAGATGCATATATCGTCGACATATGTGGTGGAGTCAAGTTCGAAATAGAATACCCCGCGGACCTCCACTCGAAATCTGGTCCGATCGTCCGCTGCTGGCAGACGACCGTTCATCATCCAAAGACGCTTGGTCCGATTCACTTAAGTTCATCTCACCTTGTGTACCCGATGGAATGGGCTAGTTACACACTCGGTGGATCGGGATCGCAGATCGATCTGATTCTTTCTTCAATATCGGAGACCGTGCTGGCTAGGTGTACCTAGGGTGGAACTCTTCACCCCAGGTACGTACAGACCAGAAACACTTCCAAAAGATAAATTCCAATAGGTCGATCGTCCAAACGATCTAGACCTGACCAATACGAAATAATAGAGGGTAGACCAATCAACCGGTCTAGCCCCTGACCAATATGAGAGAAGACCAAAACCGATCTAAACTCCAACCAATGTTACAATGAGCCAATATGTCCACGTAAAGACCCAATATGCCCGTGAAACTCCACAAACGATATCTCCACGTAAAGACCAATCCATTGAATAGCACGTTCCAAACGTACTTGACTTAAAGTGTCGAGATCGCCAAATCGTACTCCCGTCGAGGGACTTCCGGTGGCCAAAGTGCGCGTGCGGCGCGTCCAGACCGGGTATAATAGGCGAGAGGGGATAATTCAACCCTCTTCCCCCAAACACTCCGCGGCGGGCGGAGGCGACTAGTGTACGTGAAAAGAATAACGGCGACCCCTTGCTGCGGTGTAGACCAAGACCAGAAGAGGTTTTTGCCACTTATTCCTAGACCAAAAACCTTTACCGGAAAATCCGTAACCAAAATACTCTTACTTGGAAAAACCACAACTAACCAATAATACTACCTCCCTATGGTCCCTAATGTACCCACACAAAATTATGTAAAAAAACCAATGTCAGGTGACTTACCCAAGACCTGTGTTCTTGATACTCCTTGAATTTAATAGGCTAAGAAGCCCCCCTTGTTTAGACCAATCGGAAACTCGACCAACTGCCTTGACCAAAAGTGACCAAATTTGTGGTACATTTCACCACAGCCGTCCTTGAGTCCGACCGTGTCGCACAACGATAACGGTCTGACTCACCCATCACTCGACCAACTGGACCTTGGTCACTCACACTTCTTCCCCATGGATCAAACATCTTCGCCACCTGCGCCAGATACTTACTTTACTGCACTCGATCCTCTTATGCTTCCTCTTGACGCTTGTTCTTGTTGTTCTTGCAGAAACTCTATGCGCCGAGTCGCCCCACCTTGCTTCGCCTGTCCGGTCGGCTCGGTCTGACAGCCCATGTAACTCTCGTGCACTTCAAACATCGGAAGGGCGTCAGGCTGAAGCCGACACGCAGATGCAGGATATGCTTGCAGAAAACATGCGTCTCAGGACCCAGGTGGACCACCAGGCAACACGAGGTGCGCATCTTTGGTCTTCGTCTTGTACCTGTCTTGACCCTCATTTGTCTTCAGCTCTCATCCCTCCCAGAATCGTCAAGGCAATAGGTGCATTGCTTAATGCCTATAGGCAGTCCGACGATCATTTTGACCAGCTTCGACCAATTTTAGAGGAGCTGGTAAGCGCGCGTCATGAGCTGTCCCGTCTGGAGGCTCATCAGTCCCATCTCCGGGATCAACTTGCACTTGTTCGCCGGAAGCAGCTGGACGGACAGTTTGACGCGACCTCACTGCGCATACAAGGCGACGACTTCGCCCGACGCATTGCCGAGCTTCAGATTTCAATTCGAGACCAGACCGGGAAGGTCCGGTCTTATCAAGACAAGTCAGACGCTTGGACGCTAGAGTCGTGTCGTCGTCAGGTGGCACTAGACCAGTGCCGCCAGCGCTTGATGAACTTGCTGCCTCCGTGTTCGACTGCTTCCTCCAGCATAGATTGGTCTGCGTCGGCAACCTTAGTCGCCTCGGAGCAAGACCAAGACCGCTTGCAGCAGGACCAAGACCGACACCGTTCATTGACTGATATTCAGCAGCCCGAAATTGCACACAAATCAAAGAAGCGCGCGGACGCGCCGGGTATCTCGAGGGAGCGGGGCACTGCGCGCGAAACCAGACTCGAGGGAAAGCGTGCAGTCCCTCATAAGCGAGCCAAGACACAGGCGCTTCTTATGGACTCAGACTCGGACACGGGCGAGATCTACAGCCCCTCGGAAGGTCGAGCGCCCTCGCGCCGTGCTGCAACTTGCACCAAGCACACAGGGGTCTCGGCCGAGGAGGACTCCAGCTAAGGGTCCTGCGATTCCGAGTTTATGGTCGCCATCCAGTCCAAGTCGCGAACGAATTTACGTGAAAGTTTCATCCAAGTGGCGTCGACATTGGGGTCAGAACAGAAGACCGGTTTGCCAAGTGACGCCACACCAGTGTCGGCACCTGCGAAGCCGGAGCCTTCGGTACTCCCCGGGACATCCAAGCTTCACAAGTACGCTCTACTGAAGAACATGGCAGTTGACACCAGCTCCCTTCCGCCGCGGACGTTTGAAATCACCTTGCCATGGTCGTCGGGGCAAATCGGCTGTTTGCGCCGGTCTACCCTGACCAAGCAGCTTCTGGCCCGGTCTTATTCCCGCCCGGACCTCTGGATCTTTCCACCGGACAAGAAAACCCCTGCCGCGTCTGCATAGAGGGCGGACTTGATTACGTCGGCGCAGATCTCCCGCCTATACGGCGATGAACCATGGAAATTTTTCGAACACCCCAAGATAGGACTTGTGTTCCACTTGACTCCGTGGATCGGCACTTTGCTAGGCCGGGTGAAGAATTTCAACAAGATCCAAGGCCAAGCAATTTGGGAAGCGTCCCACTACTTGGTGCTTCCCCCCGACCGGGTGCGACAAGATCCGGCCCTGGCGACATTCCAGAGAAAGCGCAAGCGACGTCGAATTCGGGCTGGCGAGGCTTGGCAGTCTCTGTGCCAGTAAATTTTGGACGGGATGCGAGCCCGCGAGTGTGACGTCGACGTATTCTTGTACCCGGTGTTCCTCCACATGCCGAGGCGTCGCGTTGAGAAGAACAGACTGCTGGCCGACGACGGCATATGGTACCCCGGTCTTGATTGCGCTGAGCCGGTCGCGGACCTCAAGGATGCTTTGGTCCAGCTTGACCGGAAGGACCCCTGGCGTAACCAGTTTCAGGATAAAGTGCAAAATCATCCGTCGATGGTCATCGTCCGTCTATGGGGCGATAGCAAGTGAAGTAGCAGGAAGTCTACCAGATAACTCGCAATACATGTCATCATTTCTTTTTCATATGTCCAATCGTCAAATCACTTGAGCTAATTTTACCACTCTCTCCATAGTTGCACCGAACACGTTATCGTAAACAGTTCCACCTCCATTACGCAAAATAGTCATCACATTCGTCATTCCGCTACTCCAATTCGTCACAGTTCATCACAATTTCACATCAACTCCGGACCTTCCACATATTCACACCGGTCTAGACCGACCGATGCTACTGCGTGTCTTGGTCTTGGTCTTCATGAGTCTTCATCACTGCGATGCGATTACGACTGACTCGTTCTCGTTCAAACTCTCGTAGAAGAGCCCCACAATTCAAGTCGAGCTCGTCGAACCAAGTTGATTCATCATGGTCCTTCCACCGGACCAGGTACTATCGGTGAGTCCGACCGAACCTGGTCTTCTTGGTCGACCGAACATCTACGACCTTCTCCACTTCAAATTCGTCTTCCTCTAATGGTCGTTCCCAACTCTCCTCCGGAAGTAACGCTTCATCGAAATCAAATCTCTTTTCTTCGTCTACCAGACAGGGAGTTTTGGGTCGATCAGGAAATTCTCGGACCAGCTTCAACTTGGACACATGCACGATCGGGAAGACCTTGTAATCTGTACCAGTTGTTACTAGACGGGCAGCGTGTTCACCAATCAGCTCGGCAACACGGAAAGGGCCGTGCCACATGTGATCCAGCTTCTTCGCATAGCCCTCCTTCACTCGGTCTAGGTATAGCCATACCCTCGCCCCTGGTTCTATACCGTGGGGTCGGACCTGGTCATTTGTCCGGTCTGCCCGGTCTTGTGTGGCCTGACGCAGCTTTTCGTTGACGACTTCTTTTGCATTCTGGTAGTGTTTCTGAACCTGCATGCGCCAACGTCGAGCATCACGATCGCGGGTCCGAGTGCAGCCAATAGGTATCGCGGCTTCAAGAGTGGACCGGGGGTCCCATCCATACGCAAGATAAAAAGGCATTTCTCCTCGGACCCGATCGGTCGACGAGTTGAGTGCAAACACCAGCGTTTCTGCATACTCGTCACAATATCGCTGGTCTGGGTCAGTAACGTACATCTTGATCGCCCTCGTTATGGTCTGCACCATGCGTTCCGCCGATACATTTGCTTGAGGACGATATGCCATCGTAGCACTCTGTTTCTGGACCAGCATGTTATTGAACGACCGGAACACCTCGGCCATAAAACCGGGTTCTCGATCGTGCCTGATGACCAAGCTGGCGCCGAATCTTCGGAACACACATTCTTCGTAGCTCTGGGCGATCTGCTCCGCAGACCGAGATGCACTTGCCTTCGCAATAACTAGACCAGTGAACAGGTCTACCCAGATCAGCAGCTCAGTGTTGCCGCGCGTCGATCTAGGCAGTGACGGTATGTGGTCCATCGCTATGACCTGGAAAGGGTAGGTAGCTTCGATATTTCCGGGCGATCGCCCCTTGATTACCGGTCTACCCTTTCCGGTCTCGCAATCCGTGCAACAGCCCACATATTTCTGCACACTGCGGAAAGACCTCTCCAGTGGAAGTGGGACCTGATCTTGTGATACGTTCTGCCTATGCCCTGATGTCCACCTTCTAGACTCACGTGATAGTTATGAAGGACATCCGGCTGCAGCAACTCGGGGATCACTAATTTCGCCAGTCAGTCCCGGTCTGCACTGTCTTGTTCGGCATCGCGGCAGTAATACAATAATCCATTATCATCCACTTCGTAGCTATCCGCGATCTTGATGCACTCTTTCTCTTGATCGTTCGTCAACTTGGAAAGTTTACCACGCAGGTAGGTCTTCAGGTTCATAATCCATTCTTCTTCGTCCTGCTCCTTGAGGATCCGCTCCATCCTTAACTGTTGCACTGCGTATTCGTTCAAACGTTCCTTCGGGAACGGTCGGTGAGACTTCTGAGCTTTCGATCTAGTCGCGACCATCACATGCACCTGGACTGGGGCGTTCTTGGGTCCGATCACCTCTGGGAGCCTGTTTATATTCACCAATTCATCCAGAACGGCCTTCTCGGTGATCGTAGCCCCGGTCTGGTCTTGCATGGCCTTGGTCGCGAGGTAGTCGGCGCTTCGGTTCCAGTCCCGTTTCACGTGAAATAGCTCGTGGTTGGGGTGGTCCTTCAATGCCTTCATTACTCGATCATTAAGCGTCCTTAGTCGTGGAGACATGCATTCGATCTCTCCGGTGATCTACCTGATCACTAGGTTGGACTCACCACATATGATGACTCGCCCCTTCTCTTGCGACGACATCAGGTCCAGACATAGAAGTAGACCTCGGTACTCCGCCTCGTTAACAGTAATATCCGGCGTGAAATCGGCAGCGGCTGCAACTATAGACCATTGTGGCAACTTCCACAATATAGCACTATAGGCACCGACCTTCTTCTTCACGCTTGCCGATCCGTCAAAACTTAAGACCAAGAGCTCTTCATCATGGTCGACGGTCGGTGGCGGTCTCGAAACTGACTGCCGAGGTTGCTTCCTCGGGGCAATCGCTATCAATGCCTCGTACACTTCAGACCGAGGGGTGATACTTGCAGCTAATGTGCCCAATATCTCTTCCTCGCCCCTGGTGCACTTAACGACCTCGAGGGTCCACTGCGACAAGACCGCCGACCATCTGCCTAGACGTCCGTCCATCCCATTGGCTGATAATAGCCAGGCCAAAGTAGACCGCCTTGACAGGACCTTTATAGGTCGGCCGACCAGCAGGTTGTAACACACATCCAGAATTCGTAGCAACGCCAGAACTTCTTTCTCGACAATTCCATAGTTCACTTCATTTGATTTTAGCGTCCCGCTCGTAAACGTGACTGGATGATACACACCATCGTGATCTTGCACTAAAGTGGCCGAGATAGCCCACTTACTGGCATATACAATAATGGTCGGCACTTTTTCGGGAGAGAAATGCTTGAGAACCGGTGCCGTCGCCATCTTAACCTTCAACATACCAAAGGCAAACTGTGCACGCTTCATATGATCTTCGGCCTCCACTTGCGGATAAAACTGCAGCAATACCAGAGTGGGCGCCCTCCTGTAAAGTTGCCCGATCTCCTTCCTGCAACATATGATAGTCAACTTCCCGGAGCTCATACAACAAAGCCGCGTAGATAGCAAAATCTTCGATGAAGCGGCTGTAGTAGTTTAAACTTCCTAGGAAGTACTGCATTGCCTTCAGAGACTTGGGAAACGGGAGGTTGCTTAACGAATCCAGGTCCTTAGGATTAGCCTCTAGACCATTGTTCGAGACCATATGACATAAATAGGCGACCTTGTACATACCCCAAAAACTTTTTATGGCGTTGATAGATAGGTTCCAGCGGTCGCATGTCTCCAACAATCGTTCAACCTTCTCGCACAGATCGTTTCATGACGAGGCAGGTATCAGAATGTCGTCGATGTACGAACGCCTCCCTAGAACGGACGGTCCTCTTTCCCGATCGGGTTCACCCTCTGTAAACACATCATAACTTTCGGCAGGGTCCCGATCGGTCTTGATTTTGAAGTGTCCGTACAGTGCGTTGTCTATCAGAATTTGATAGATCTGGGGTGTGTTCTTCAGACCGAACGGCATACGATTCCACTGGAAAAGAACAAACGGCGTCACAAATGCGGAAATCTCACGGGATCGATCAGTCATCGAGACCACCCAAAATCCACTTGTCATATCTATCGAACAATACCACAAGGTCTTGTAGATGTCTTCCAACAGACCATTAATCAGCGGCATCGGGTACACCATGAGTTTAGTCAACCGGTTTACCAGCCGATAGTCGATGCACAACCTAATGTCGACGCCGTTCTTCTTGATAACAATTACGATCGGCGAGGCCCATGGCGAGGTAGACGGTCTAATAACATTGGTGACCAACAGTCCTTTAATGAGATCAGAAAGCTTTTCACGGTACTGTGGCGCCACGCGTCGACATCGCTGGGCAATAGGCTTGGCATCTCCAACATCAATATCGCAAATCGCACCACGGGCTGCAGGTGGTAAAGCATTGCCCTTTCCGATCAGCAGATGTCTTTTCTTCCATATGATATTTTTCAACTGCTCGATATGGTATGGGCTATTTAGGTCTTGATCACCCACTTGTAAATCATCCATTGTAACTTCGGGAGTCGTCAGACACTTCAGGGAGGACTGCCATTTGGCTTTCCAGCTTCTGAATGTACTGTTCCCCGCCTTCATGTATACAGACTTGTTAATCTTCTGGGGAGATATCACCTAGACCATCTCGACCGGCTGAACGCCCCTGGTCTTGATCGACGGGATGTCCTTCACTGATATCGGTCTGATTAGGAATACCGTCATGGTCCGACCTAGAAACTTCATGTTCCCCTTCTTCCGTTTCTTGCTCCGCTGTCGCCTGGTCTTGTGCTGACACCACGTTGACTAGCCACGTCTCTTCTACTTGATGGTCCACCGTTCCTGGTGAATGCGTCGCCTTTCTTCGAACCAACATCTTTTTTGGGGTGACATAACTTGGTCTTTCCACTAAAGGTGAGGTATCCTCTTCCACCGAACCATCATCGCTGATAAGATCGGTGGTCGATTGGTACGCCAGGTTTTGCCACTCGACGTACCACCTCGATCCAATCGAGACGAACCCCATCTTCCTTGGTACCTTCCCTTCTGCTAACCACATACCGACAATAGTGTTATTGTCCAGTGTCAGAGGCTTGTCACCGATATTGGTAACACGGACAAAATCACGTCGATCAGCACTCTTCACGAAGGTCGGGACCCACCGATAGCCCCTGGTCAACCATAACTTCCTCGAACGAAAACCTTTCTCGACCGGGGTATCGGCAGACCGACCAACTGGGATAGTGAGGTCTTGGTCCCACCGGACCAGATCGGTATACGAACCATACAGAGGTCTTCTACCAGCCAACTGGACCTGGACCTCATCCGGGAGCGTAAGCACTCCATGTGACAGGTCTAGGCGAATACCAGCTGGGACCATGAAATCCATTCCTAGTAAAGCGTCTTGAACAGCTAACTTGCCAACACAAGCGCTGAAAAAGTAGACCAGCGATCCCGACAAAGTAATTTTCACACGCGTTCTTCCTTCGGTCATATAAGAGTTTTCACCGATCCCGACGCATTCTTGTCTCTGGGTATCGTCTATACTACATCCGACCTTACGAGCAAAGGCGGAGTCGATTATCGAGACTTCAGCTCCAGAGTCGAATAACGTCGTCGCTTTCTGGTTATTAATATTGCCACAGGCTTTCGCCTGCTTAAACCATTTATCAGGCGCGTGATACTTCCGGTATCCGCGGGATTTTCCAGGCGGCAAGTCCAACTGCATAACCACCTTGGTCCGGGAGTACTGATCGGTCTTCAGACTGTAGACCGGATGGTCTCGGTCGACGCAATTTGGAATAGAACGTGTATTGTCGGTCTTATCCTCCTTGCCGACATATGCATAGATGTGAACCGTAGAACGCTCGGATCGATCCATATTCCAACCTGGCGAGCGTTCTAGTTTAACATCTTTTCCGCGTCCGGCGGCAGCATCCCCGCGTGCTTGTTCGGCACGTACCACTTGCGTATCATGTTAAAAAATTCTTCAATATTGCAGTGGCCAGCCTCGTGGATCTCTCTCGCACTTCTTGCACACCATCTTCTTCCAGCAGTTTGGACCATCAGGTTTGCTCGACCCACAGTGGGATCACTTCTGACGAGGTCGGTCCGGATCGGACTTGCTTCCGTTCCTTCCCTTCCGGTCTACCTGGTCGGACTTCGACCTGGTCTTCAGGGCAGGTCCCGCAACATAGACGTAACGATACTGGTCTTCATCCGATGACTCCTGGCTGGATTTACTTCCACTTTCCCCTTCCGATCCCGTGCTGTCTTCGGCTACGATCGCCTTGACCGCTCGGATCGGTCTGGGTCTGGGTCTTGGATCGGTAGCGACCTGATCCACCAGCACTCTTCGCCCTCATGCTACGTGACTGCTGTAACGTCCATAGAGTCTGTTCAGCTTCACCCGCGTCCCTAAGACGCAGCATAGTAAGCTGGTCCGCCAGTTCTTGATCGTCCAGGGTACTAATGTAGTGACCCACATGTTACAGAGCAGCACCGTTCGGCGGGTTATTCTCTTTAATTGTTATGACGGCACGAAGTGCAGCCACGTTCAACCGATGCAAATACTCGATCGGTGTCTCGTCGCTCCGCTTCTGCATATGGTGATACTTGCGGGCACTCGAAAATCCGGAGTTACAATATTGCCCTTCAAACTCTGCACATAGCTGGTACCAGTCAGACCGGACATCCCGACTTAACTGTTGGATCCAGTTGGCAGCCGGTCCTTTTAGCAAATCCCGGAAGATCAGACACTTTTCACTTTTCGGGGTCTGGTCTCGCAGGAACGCAGACTTGACCCGACCGAACCAAGACCGGGCCTGGTCTTCATTATCATCCTTGCCAGTGAAGTCCTTGAGGTCGGTCGTCGCGGCCATACGGATGCGCGGAATCGCATCAGATCCAAAGTCGTAAGCAATAGTGGAGGCTAGGTTAGCCTTTCGTGGCTTGCCAGCGCCCGTACCGTCTGACCCACAGTGGTCGTCAAGACCGCCGACCGACTCCATGTCACAGTCACTTTTCTTGCTTTGTCTACGCGGTCTGGACGGTTGCGTCTTGCGCTTCCATTTACCGACTTGATTATCACTTCGAGTGGGCTTGTCCACAGATGTTACTGATTCCATATCCACATCTCGGCAAACATTAGCACTTTGCTGGGTAGACCGGTCTTGGACATGTGGGCGCAGAGGTGGTCTAACCCGGTCTTCCATGAAACGCTCCATCATCGTCTCAAACATGGCTTGGACGTTAGCTGGAGTCATGGGCAACGTGTTGATACCCTCCTTTTGCGGAACTGAGGCATGTAGGGGTAGCTGGAGCCCCGACTTGCAAGCAGCCCTTTGCTTCCGCACGTCCTTTTTTTTGTTCCGGCTGGGCATGGTCCACCCCCATGGTCATCCGCTCAACACCGGTCTCCAACTCTGATGAGCTGCTTGAGGCCGGTGGAGACTGATAAACCGATTCGTCATCAGAACCAATGTCGACAAGCGCTGGGAAGGCTTCAGCGACCTTCACTACTGCGGAGGGAGTTGGGCGGCGAACCTCCCCCACCAGTGGGACCAAATGGTCGTGGAAGGTCGACATCGACGATTTCAGCCTCCAAGTCTCAAATTCAAATAGTTTTTCGACATCGGCGGGGTTCTGCATTTTAATGCCAACCTCCGCCAACATCGCCACCAAGTTCTTCACCAACAGTAATGGGCGATCACTCTGGATCGGCTCGGTAGTGGGACCGAGAAGATTATCGGGGATCTGGAGGTTCAACACCCGAAAGACCACGTCAAAGCGTACAAATCGTTTCAGCTCAAAAATGTAATACATCTTGTTTAGGTCTTCTCCAGTGATGCCTCCATCTCCGACCTGCGACTTTTCTTCGAGGTCGTCTTCGTCGGCCGGCATTCCCAACCCTTTCTTGGGAATCTTGGGGACCTTGGGGACCTTGGGGAGGTTGGTCTAATCGTTCTAATCAGCCTCCAAGTATTTTTCGTCTTTTAATTTTCCATAAACTTTTTTATGCACATACATAGGATCAGGACCTTGGTCCTGATCCTTTCCAGAACTATAGCAAGACCTGCTATAGTCCCGATTGGCTCCGGTGGGAGACTTTTGGGGAGGAAAAAAAATATTAATCCCGATCTGGTCCTCCACCAGGCCAGACCGGACATCGCCATCTTTATCGAGAACGAAGACGTAAGGTGATATCCTTTCCTTACGCCCTCTCGAGAACGATTCCAAATTCAAATCTTCAAATTCAATCTTTGATGACACCTCGCGGTGATATCCACGATCACCAAGTGATCCGGGCACGCGCACCATTGTGGTGGAGTCAAGTTCGAAATCGAATACATTTGTATCTACAACCTGACCGCCAACATCGTGCCCAGCCTTCCAACTTACGGGGGGGGGGGGTACCCCGCGGTCCTCCACTCGAAATCTGGTCCGATCGTCCGCTGCTAGCAGACGACCGGTCATCATCCAAAGACACTTGGTCCGATTCACTTAAGTTCATCTCACCTTGTGTACCCGATGGAATGGGCTAGTTACACACTCGGTGGATCGGGATCGCAGATCGATCTGATTCTTTCTTCAATATCGGAGACCGTGCTGGCTAGGTGTACCTAGGGTGGAACTCTTCACCCCAGGTACGTACAGACCAGAAACACTTCCAAAAGATAAATTCCAATAGGTCGATCGTCCAAACGATCTAGACCTGACCAATACGAAATAATAGAGGGTAGACCAATCAACCGGTCTATCCCCTGACCAATATGAGAGAAGACCAAAACCGATCTAAACTCCAACCAATGTTACAATAAGCCAATATGTCCACGTAAAGACCCAATATGCCCGTGAAACTCCACAAACGATATCTCCACGTAAAGACCAATCCAGTGAATAGCACGTTCCAAACGTACTTGAGTCAAAGTGTCGAGATCGCCAAATCGTACTCCCGTCGAGGGACTTCCGGTGGCCAAAGTGCGCGTGCGGCGCGTCCAGACCGGGTATAATAGGCGAGAGGGGATAATTCAACCCTCTGCCCCCAAACAATCCGCGGCGAGCGGAGGCGACTAGTGTACGTGAAAAGAATAACGGCGACCCCTTGCTGCGGTGTAGACCAAGACCAGAAGAGGTTCTTGCCACTTATTCCTAGACCAAAAGACTTTTACTTGGAAAATCCGCAACCAAAAGACTTCTACTTGGAAAAATCGCAACTAACCAATAATACTACCTCCCTATGGTCCCTAATGTACCCACAAAAAATTATGTAAAATACCCAATGTCAGGTGACTCACCCACGACATGCGTTCTTGATACTCCTTGAATTTAATAGGCTAAGAAGCCCCCCTTGTTTAGACCAATCGGAAACTCGACCAAAGGCCTTGACCAAAAGTGACCAAATTTGTGGTACACTTCACCACACAGCCAACGCGAAGTCAAGTCAGGGGGGATGTCATATCGTGGGGTACGTGATATATCACGTACCTAATAGATTAGAATACATATATTTTATTACATGTCTAAGTCATGACGTCGTACGTTATAGAGTACGTCATGACGTTGTACGGAGAATGTTCCAGAACGATAGGCTTAGAAGTAGAACAGATATCGAATTAAGGACCTAACTCTCACTTTTAAATTTACATCGAGCTTCACATACCACCCATTGGGCGGATGAAGGACGCCATTAATCCCATTGTTTTGGTTGGGATTTTGTTGCCCTCTTTTTATCCTTACAGACGTGTCATGATGGACGTATTTACAGCCTCCGGATTCACTATAGTGACCAGTATCCACACATGCCACCTGAGGTGCATTTTACGAGCCGCATCAATATGGGCTGTGTGTATCCCCCAATCGGGCCACGTCGACCCCCGACGATTGATGGCATTGGGTAGCTGGCACCGCAGTAACGGCATCGAACATGTACTGGTAGCCATTCGTGCTGAAATGGCGTCGACGTCCAATCGACGTTTTCCCCAGCCGCCTGAGGGCTCCAACTTTTAACAGTCGCTCGATGTGACGAATGGAAAGCGTGGAAAGCGTGTGGGTAGTCGTTCGTTATTAGATAGCTGAGGACAAATCGTCGCTCATTTTACGTCGGGTGTTAATACCTAAACCACACCATTTCAATTTAGAACGTGCGAAATAGGGCTATGTATAGGGGGGGGGAGTGAGTAAAGGACCAGGGATTTTTCGAACATAGATAATATGAAATACATCAGTACAGCACGAAAAGATTCGAACAGAGGGGGATACGCTTATAATTGAGGAAGTATACGGGTAGTAATTTGGGGAGGATACGGATATCAATTGCCACGTTCTAACTATTCGTTTTAGAGATAAAAATAGATAGAGGTAGAATGTTTCAAGACTATAACAACTACAAATGATAAAGATTGGAATGCTGAGGTGAGATAGTGTGTTTCTTCTCTGGTCGTGAAGATCAAATGTAGATGCCTTTTGGATTGCCCAGGAGACCGCCGATGCATTCACTTTTATCGGACGTACTGTTTTTTTTAATGACATCAGTTGGCTCTTGTTGATTGATTTTCACGTCTTTTCGTAGACCTGCAACACCTAAGCTGGAAAAATTATACGTGGGGTTCCAACACGCGCTGCGCACGGCGCTCGAGACCCTTTTTTTAAGTGTGGGACGTATCCAAAGTGGAGAAACGACTCGAGAAAGACTGGCCTCAGATCCTGCAGAACCACGTATCCTTTAAAGCCTTCGTTCGTGCTCAAGTGGAATGTACGGAATGAGGGATTGTGGTGATTCTTGTTGACGCGTCTGGTGCTACAATCAATATCGGTTTTGAAGGGGTCTAGAGTCGTAGCACCTAGAAGTTTTGAAAATTCAAAATCATGAACGCTCCCGAAGGCAGCGCCCAAGCCAGGGGGGACACAGATGTGGACGAGGATGTTGGAAGAGTGTGTAGCCATTTTTGGCTTTGCACTCTTCCGGAATGGTGGAATCCCATTGGCTGTTTGCATTGGTATACATTTTGCATGTTTACGGCGGTTACTGATTTAAGTCGCGTTAGGTACCGGATAGCTACTTAAGTAACCTTAAATAATATATACTTTTCCTTTTGCTTTTATATAGTGAGTACGCCTACTGAACTTCTCTACGGCTACGGCGCGCGCGCACCTGTTTGACACCTTCCACTGATCCTCCCACGCTGAAACTTTATCAGCAGGTGAGCCTTGATCGTGCGAAGTGAACGCAACGTTTTCTGTGCTATTTTAACAGGTTATGATCCCAAGTTGTGCCAAGTAGTCAAGTGAATTATTCTTGGTTTTTCAAGTGTACTTACGTGGATTTTTTCGTGGTTACGTTACGTGGATCTGGTGGAAAGTCCCCTGTCGACAGGGCCAGTTGAATTACGTGACTGATTGAAGTGTTTGAAATTGATTGGAGATGGTTGACTCCGATGGAGACGATGTGCCCTCCGCCAGTGATTTTAAGGCGTTGGTGCAGAGTCTGAAGGAAGTGGCGACCCGCCTGACTGCTATTGAGGATGTACAGGCCCGGCAGTCACTTCCGAGTGTGTCCTCCGGGTCCAGAAAAGAGTCACCAGTACGGGTGCAGGACGCCGGGTTCAGGGACAGCCTACAAAACTACCGTCCGTTCGTCCATCAGATGACTCTGAACGACTTGGCCGAGGACGAAGGGGTGGAGGCCGGTGCTAGGCCACACCCGCAAGTGAACGCAGCACCTCGCGGAGTGCCGGTCGGCATGCCAGGTGTGGGCGGGGCTGGTGCACCCATAGGGCAAGCAAATATGCCGGTGCACCAAGCCGGGTACAAAATACCCAAACTAAGTATTGAGAAGTTTTCGGGGCGCGAGGTGTATCCCGGCCTCGGTGCAGGGTACCGCCAATGGGCGTACCTGTTCATGGAAGCGGTTGAAATCGGCGAGTTGACGTCCGGTTTTCAATGGAGCGAGCGACTCAAGGTCAAAAAATTTGGCGAACATCTTGAAGGCACTGCCGCGGAATATTTTCGCTCGAACATTGGTTCGTGGTGGCAGGTGCGGCCGCAGCTGACTTACGTCATGGAGCAAATGTGGTTGGGATTCAAGGTTAACATATCCCACCACCAAGCTGCGGCCTGGTTCGCTACGGAAAAGGATGCGAGACGCTCCTGGACCGAACATTATCTATACCTAGTAGCTCTGGCTCGCGAAAGCGGGTCGAGCGAAAAATTAATTGTTGAAAATATCGTCAAGTTCGCTGCGCCCCGATTGAAGTTGATGCTGATGGCCAGGTATGATCCTGGCAGACAGGACTACCTGTGCCACGCTCAAGAACTGATCGCCTGGGCGCAGGAACTGGAAGACGATGCGTTCAAGGGCTGACAGGCCGTTAAGTTGCCGGCGCATGCCGCAACATCGGTTAAGGGTCGCCGGGCATGCTATACATGCAGTGACGAGGGGCATATACAAAAGTATTGCCCCGAAAAGCGTCGCAAAGGTGACGGAAATGGGAACCAAGCAATGAAACGTGGCGGAAACGACAAGGCGTCGAAGCGTTTCGTGTTATCTACTGTGGATTCCAGCATAGACGCTGATATTAATGCATGTGGAACCGATAACGATAACGAGAATATATGGATCATTGACAGCGGTGCGAGTAGGCACCTGGTTTCAAATGTTGATTTGATAGATGATGCAAAGGAGTGCGGTCCTAGTGACACGTTCACATTGCCTAATGGTGGCACCCTGAAAGCTGCTATGGTCGGCAGCCTTACGTTGCGGACGTGCGACGCAAGTGAAACGGTCGTTGTTTTGACCGAAGTATACTTCGCACCGCAACTCGCGAAAAATCTGATATCGCTTGGTAGATTACGCGAAAAGGGCTGTGCAATTGTCGACGACGGTCACAAGCTGCGTGTTATGGTCAAAGGACAGAAGTTGTTCGATGTGGTGACGCACGGGTCAGTTTTTGTGGCAAGATTGACGGCCGAAAAAACAGATGGAATTTCAAAAAGTTTTGAAAGCATGGTTGTAAACAGTGTGCTGGAGGATGTCGATTCCGACGCACACACTGGGAGTCTGCATCACTTCCACGTGCGGCTGGGTCACCTGTCCTACGACACTGTCGAAAGGCTGGCGAAAGACCCCAGGTCAGGCATCGTGCTCACCGACATGAGTAGGCCGAATTGCCTGACCTGTGCTGAAGGCAAGGGCACAAGGAAAGCGCAACCGAAGACAGACTCTGGAGCTAACGCACCGATTGATCGCATCGGGGGTGTAATATGCAGTGACCTCAAAGGCCCTATCACCCCCCGCGATAGGCGCGGCAACCGATATTTGGTTGTTTTCGTCGACCATTTCTCGAATTATGTGCGCGTTTTTGCGGCGCGCGCCAAGGACAAGGCCGCACAAATGTTTGGGCACTTCATTGCATGGTTTGAGAACGAGTTCTCATGCAGAGTGCACGTGCTGCGCACCGACGGTGGTGGCGAGTACCAGAATGTTGATCTGTTTTGCAAACAGACTGGTATTCGTCGCCAGGTTACCGAACCCGGCACACCTGCGTCAAATGGCAAGGCGGAGCGCATGAACCGAACCATTTTTAACATGGTTCGGTGCATGATATTCGGATCGGGTGTTCCATTGACGTATTGGTCGGAGGCGGCTGAGTACGCGGCATATATACTCAACCGCACCCCGACAAGGTCAAACACCGGTCGAATTTCGCCCCTAGAAGTACTCACCGGCAAGCGGCCGGCGGTGAATCATATCGTGGTTTTCGGGTCCCCGTGCATGGTTTGGAGGGACCCGAAGAAGAAGGCGTTGTCGAAGCACGCAGAACGCGCACTTATCCTTGGCAAGAGCGACGAAACCAAGGGGTATAAAGTGTTGATGCTTAAGGACAGAGTGGTCGCAGTGACCAGGCACGTCACAGCGATCGAGACGCTAAGCGATGAGGCTAGCAACAAGATCACCAAGGTATTGGAAGGTGAATGCAGCCAAGAGCTCGAAGATTTGGCGGAATCTCGTGCCATGGTGAACGTTTCAAATGTACCAACTCCAGGGAAATCAAGTGATGGAATGCCGGAGACTGGAGCCGCGCCAAAGGGCACGGAACCGATGGTCAGGGCGCAAGGAAGTCGCGCCGAAAGCCTAAGAAGACGCCTAAAGGACGTGATTATGAAGCGTCGAAGTTAAAAGGGACGGTTGCAAGAAGTGATGTTTCGAAAGCAGCCGATGAAAATGGCAAAAATGCGGGAAACGCTCCATGCGTCTATGCTGTTTGCGAACCAGATGTTGGGTCGTCAAGTGCGTTATCAATGCAGCCGGACCCCAAGAATTATCGAGAGGCGCATGGTGGCCCTCATTCGGTGATGTGGAAACACGCCGAAATGGAGGAGATCAAGTCACTCGAAGAGCTAGGCACGTGGGACATCGTGCGCCGTCCCGCCGGCAAGGTGCCTCTCCCGACCAAGTGGGTGTACAAGACGAAAGTCTGTGCAGACGGTTCGGTCGAGAGGTACAAGGCCAGGCTAGTTGCCAGAGGTGACAAGCAAGTTTTTGGGGACGATTACTTGTTCACGTTTTCAACCGTCATGGAGTTGAACAACGTAAAGTTGCTCTTGGTGCTGGCGCAAGTATGGGGGGTAGCGGCACGCCATGGAGACGTGCCAAGTGCCTACCCCAAAGCGATGTCCGAAGCAATGTGGAGATATACCTGCAAGTGCCACAAGGTATGGAAATCACGGACAAGAAATTACATGATTATGGTGTGAAATCGCCAAAGGAGCTCGCGCTCAAATTGAGACGAAACCTGTATGGTTTGAAGCAGGCTGGACGCCTGTGGCATCAATGCCTGTGCGAGACATTGGTGAAGTTTGATTTCGTGCAGTGTGTCACGGACACATGCATTTTCGTAAAGCATGTTGGAAACGAAACTGCTGTGGTCGGGGCGTACGTTGACGACCTCCTGATCACCGGCACTAGTGAGCAAATGGTAAATGAATTTTTCAAGGACATGCAAGTGTTAGAGCTAAAGGATTTGGGACGTGTCACGAAGTTTCTCGGTATTCGGATCGATGGGAATCCGAGGGATGGATATACATTGGACCAAGAGTCGACGATCATAGAAATTCTGATCACACACAAGCTGGAGAAAATAAATCCGGCGCGCACGCCGGTGCTAATGCTCGATGAGGACAAGGATTTTCAAGAGCGATTGCCATTGAAACCAAGGGGCAACCTGCCCAGTATCAAGCACTTTCAATCGCGGGTGGGCAGTCTGCTGTGGGTCGCGAGGTGCACACGTCCTGACGTTTCGTTCGCTGTGCACCGCGCCACAAGAAAGATCCACGCACCCACCATAGGTGATTACAAGATTGCTAAAAGGGTGCTCAAGTACCTCAAGGGAACGAGCAACCTGAAACTGGTTTTGAAGCACGATGAGGATCTGCCGATGCCGCTACGCATCATGGTGTACAGCGATGCGGATTTTGCGGCGGACAAGGCAGACAGAAAGAGTGTTTCAGCGATGGTGCTTTTCGTTAATGGTATGCTTGTGAGCTGGGCCTGCAAGAAGCAGACAGCGGTGGCATTGTCAACAGCAGAAGCGGAATTTGTTGCTGCTGCAGTAGCTGGCAAGGAGGCGCTGGGTCTGAGAGAGTTGCTTGCGGAAATTGGTATGCACTCGAAGACACCATTAGTGTTCAAGATGGACAACCAAGCTTCCATCAATCAATTGGAGGACGAGTCTAGCGCTGCTAGCACGAAGCACGTCGACATCAAGCTCAAATTTCTAAAGGACTTCACGAGGAAGGGCATTGTTTCAGCTAGTCACGTGCCAAGTGTGGATATGCTAGCCGATCTACTGACCAAGGACCTCAATGCGCCAAGGATTCAAGTGTTGCGTGCAGCGCTAGGATTGCAGTGCGATGGTGCAGCCTCCGGTCTTCCAGGAGGAGTGTTGGTTGAGTGTGTAGCTATTTTTGGCTTTGCACTCTTCCGGAATGGTGGAATCCCATTGGCTGTTTGCATTGGTATACATTTTGCATGTTTACGGCGGTTACTGATTTAAGTCGCGTTAGGTACCGGATAGCTACTTAAGTAACCTTAAATAATATATACTTTTCCTTTTGCTTTTATATAGTGAGTACGCCTACTGAACTTCTCTACGGCTACGGCGCGCGCGCACCTGTTTGACACCTTCCACTGATCCTCCCACGCTCAAACTTTATCAGCAGGTGAGTCTTGATCGTGCGAAGTGAACGCAACGTTTTCTGTGCTATTTTAACAGAGGAGACCCCGTCCATTGTGCGCAAGCTCAGCTTGAGTGGTGTAACAACGGGCCGAAGTAGTGACCGAGAACAGGAACCTCCAGAACAGCATGAGAAGCAAGCGCCTGCTGAACAGATGACAAATCAAGTGCAACTTGTCATTTGCGTGCGCCCACTAGAACGGGCTTTGACGGGGAAACCCGAATATTTTCGTGTCTTCTCGGAAGTCACGTTATTGGTGCAGCCGCCAAAGACGTTCCATGCATCGTGTTCCACTGGAACTGCCATTAGCCTTTCCTTCTCGCGCGTCTTTAGACTCGGAGACGCAACAGACAGAGCTCTTCGATGCCACGACAAGGCCCGTCATCGATGCCGCGTTTAATGGAAATAAAAACGGACTCGTGGTTGCCTACGGAGTCACGAACGCGGGTAAGACGTACACAATTAGCGGTACGACGGAAGCTCCGGGTATTCTACCGCAATCTTTGGAATACATTATGAATGAATTGTTCAGACAGAAAGAGATCGAGGCCCAACCCGTGACAAGAGTGACGGCAACCTACCTTGAGATCTATGATGACAACGCATACGATTTGTTCTCCCCTCCACTTCGAAGGAAAGCGCTGCGCGTACAAGACTGTGACGGCCACGTGTGACTGTCAAGCATTGAAAGAAAGCAACCGATTGCTGATGAATGAGGTGCAAGAGCGTCGAAAATCGGCGAAATATGCTCGAAAGCAGTACATGATTGCAATTCGAGAAAAGAAGGAGCTCTTGAAAGCTGTTGCCATGTACAAAGAGGCGATTGCGAGTCGTGACAAGGACATGGAGAAGTACAAAGCTGCTGTGCTGAAGTATAAAACAGCAGCTCAAACGACAAGTGGACGTTGACGAGGCAAATCAAACGTTACTGAAGCAGCTGGAACAGACGCGGTTTATGATTTTGGAGACGTATAAGCGGTGGAAAGAGAGTCTACTTGGTTGTGAAGCTCCTGCGTTTGTGTTGTTGGACAAGTGTATAGAGTATAGAGATTTTGTGAAGCAAATTAGTTTCGCCAGCTAACTAGATTGGCACGTGCAAACTAGCCCAACCTTGGGTATAAGTTTGAGATTTAGGGAGAAATCGGCGGAACCACACATGGATTGATACATGTGTGGTTCCGCCGATTCCGTGTCAACATGACGAAGCTGGACAATTTAATGGTTGCGGTGCTTTCACTTAGGACTGGCCCTAGAAGATAAGATCAAGGTCTAGACAATCTGCTGGTGGTTGATCCATTGGAACCGAGTTTTTTCTTTCACGTGGGTGCCTGGAAGTGGATACGATCTGCAAGCGCCGGATCCTAAAATATCTCCCGCGTGAGAGATCGTGTATGCACCACCGGATCCACAGCAGGTTCTATCAGATGTCTAGTCGTCCTCGACGTCGCGTAAATAGAACCTTCTGTCTCTCCCTACCTTTAACCATACAAGGCATAACCACTTTTTGCTGCAGCAACCAGCACAACTGATACTTGTTCTATAACTACAGATTGCGCTAGCGTTTTGAAGACGTGTTTAGTGCGTATCATCTTGATACACTCGTTACAGTCTCGCATGTGGTTATATGAATGTGGTCGGGAAGATGGGGCCATGAGAGCAACAGGTCAAAAGAAACAGCACGCCAAATACGACGATCGAGTTCAACATGGGATGTGAAGGCGTCTTGGTGTCAAATCATGGCGCTCGACAGCTTGTATGGCGTCGCTGCGACGAATGATACCCTCCCTGCTATTGTCAAGGCTGTCGACGGGCGTGCTGAGGTGTATTTAGACGGTGTTGTACGCCGTGGCACGGACGGACGTAATTAAGACCCTGGCGTTAGGTACTCGTGCGGTATTCCTCGGTCGTCCCATTTTGTTTGGTCTTGCCCACAGCGTAAGTGGCGTCTACTATCGTTTGATCCAATTGATCGTGTCGAGACTTAGTTTTCATGCGTTCTCAAGGTGAAGACGGTGTTGCCAAAGTCCTTCGTATCCTTAACAACGATTTGAAGCACGCCATGTTATTCTCAGGCACAGCCCACGTGCTGACATTAGGTATGGTGGCAGCACCGGTCGAGTGGATGGATGTTAACTCACATGAAACTTAGTTTTCTTGTCATGCAGCCCTTCGTATGTCCGTCGTGGCTTGCCACCACTACCATCGTCACTATGAAAGGAGGATCAATCTCCATGGAATTCCTCTACAAAGACCATGCAGGATCAACTCTCCAAGGGACCGTTGCGTGCTGCTTTCAGTACTACAATCCAAACCAACGTACACGTAACCAAAGAGGCATCATAGTTCCTGTTACTCCGTCTCGTGGGTTTCTATTCCAGACATGATTGTTCCTAGTGCGTCGGCTCCGATGCACTTGTCCCCGTTGTATCTGCGTGGGCAGGAGGCGTGTCTTCCTCTTGCTTTCCCTTCGACACAATCGTGGGTGTCTGGTCTTCACTCTTCTTCGCGACCTTCGCCACAGAAGCTCCACTCTCCGAGGTACTGAGCGGTCTTTTTGTCAGGTTACTCGCACCAGTCTCAGCAGGAGATGGCGCCGTGGTTGACGCGAGTACCGCAGACGTCTCTCCGCTGTATCCAAAGCGCGCAAGACGCTGACTGCGACGTTGAGCTTCAGGAGGAGCGCTCTCTCCAGCCAGCGATAGATGTGGAGGATGCGACGATGGAGACGACGGCACAGGCAGCGAGATGCCTGGTTTTCCAAACACCAGGCCACTTGGTCCTCCCGATCCGAACGCTCCCAAGCCCGTACCAGCACCAAATTTAAACTGTCCGCTTTGCTTTACCTCCTTCGCTTCCGTCTCTCTCTCCGTCGCCGCTTTGCCTTCGGTATCCGACGAAGCCGTAGGAGGTTTCATGGCAGTCAAACGTGGAGCACTGCCCACTTGCTTTTTAATCGATCGCAGCGCAAAGAATCGGAGCTTTTCTTCTGCCGTCATCCCATCTGTCTCAGTTGGATTTTCAATCACTTGTTTCGGCTGCGCCTCCGTCGAATGTGCCGCTACTGGCGCTGAGTGAGCAGTGGCAGGTAGTACTTGAGCAGCGACAGCAGGTGGTGCAGTCGATAGGACCGATGATTCGGTCGTTGTAGTCGCAGTGCTAGTCGTACTTGTTATGATCGTCGCGACTGGGCCTGTCTGAGAAAACGAGATGGCAGCAGCAACTGACGTCGCGATGCCAGGCTTCGATCCCGTCGCTTCCACTGATCCAGCACTCGATGGCTGTTCCGGCGGCTCAGTCTTCGGAGACGCGAACAGTGGCACCAAAGTCGCGGATTTGGTCGGTAGCGTGGCTGACGTCGTAATAGTCGTTGTGGATGAAGACACTAGGAGCGAAGGTGAAGGCGACGCCACGAGTGTTTTCTCTTGCGCGATAAGCTGCGCCGCATTCGCAGCGTTTTGATCCTTCAAATGGCTGTTTTCCTTCTTTAGGCTCTTCAGTCCCGACATTAACCGCGCATTAAAGTCTTTTAACTGTGTAACTTTTTTCGTCTCGAGCTCCAATTGCGCCTTCAACGTCTGCCGCTCTTTTTCCCACGACGCAGTGACACCACTAGCAGCGGCGAGACATTCCTTCTTCGCCGTCTCACACGCCGTCAACATTGTTTCCAACGCTGCTTTCTCCGTCGTGACGGTATGAATCTGTGCTTGGACCGAGCTCAGTTTAATCTCCAAGGACGAGATGGCACTGGTTCGATCACCAATCTCCTTGTTCTTCTCTGCTAGTTGCTTCGTCAGTGTCTCGGCTTTATTCTTCCAACTCTGGGCAAAGTGCTTGATCCGTTTGTACTGTTTGCTCCAATTCTCGACATTGTTCTTTTCTTCTTCCAGCACCTTCCCACCAGTCGAGCGCAAAAGTTCCAGCTCACTCTTTAACGTGGCTTGCTCTGCCTTCAACGCTATCAGCTCCTTCGTCAACGCTTCCTTCTCCGCTACAACCTTCTCATGCTCCGCCGGATCAACCTGCTGATACTTCTCCACCAGCTGATCCACGCGTTGTTTCCAGCGCTTGTTCGCATCATTCAGAGCTTTAATCTCCTGCTTGAACGACGCCACTTGCTTCTTTAACGCGGCTTCGGCCTGCTGCAACGGCTCAAGCTTTGCTTCGAGACTGCGCACCTTGCTCTCCTCTACCTTCAACTTTGCCACGTTCTTCTGGTTCTCATCCCGCAGCATCGCATTGCTTTCCCGCAACAACCATAACTGCTCCAACTGAGCTATCCGCTTATCATCACCCACACGAGGACTAGTCTGCTTCTCACTTAGTGCCTTCATCTCCCCACGAAGACGCTCGACGCTCGACTTCAAGCTCACAATCTCCGCACGGCCATGCTGCACTTCTTGTTGCGCCAACTCGAGCTTTGCTTCTGCAATCTCGTTTTCACGACGCAAATACGCAATCACACTCTGTAGCTCATCCACCTCTTTTGCATGAGCATCGGAGCCACTCGAGCCTTCTACAGCTTCCTGACTCGCATGACTTTCCATCCCTTTCAGCAGTTCTTGCTCATGGGCACGACGAACTTGAGCCGCCGCACGCTCAAGCTGCGAGTGTAGAAGTGAATTCTGCTCCACGAGCGCAGTTTTTGCCTCGAGCACTTCCTCTAAGCGCTTCTGAAGCAATTCCAACTCAACTTGCGCCTCCTTTTCCATTGACTGGGTCTTGGTATTCAATGTTTCGATTTCAGCTTCACGATCATGTAAACTAGTTCGAAGTAGCTCCATCTCTCGACGATAAGCCGATGACTTCGAGACTTCCGCGGCATGCAGCTGCAATGCGCGCTCATAGTTTCCCTGTGTGGTTTCTAAATCACGTTTTATCCTCGACATTTCTTCACGCACACTCTTCATCTGTCGCACGGCACTATCAGCTTGACCCTGTAGCAGTTGCTGCTTTTTCGTCGCTTCCATGACAGCCTGTTTATGTGTCTTCCCGGCAAGTTCCATCTCTTCCCGTAACTTGTTGTTTTCCATAACTTGTTCCTTGAGTTCCACACGGGCTTGGGTCAGCTCGTTCGTCAACTCATCGCAAGTTTTCTCGAGCGCTTGCACCTTTGCTGCCTCGTGCTGCTTCCATTTCTCACTGGCGCTTGATAAATCCTCCAGGTTCTTCTCGCTTGCTTCTGCCAATGCCTTGTACTTGGTCACACTTTCAATCAGTGTCTTCCTTGAAACAAGAGACGCTTGGACTTCACGCTGTGCATCGAGCAACTCGACTTCCAGTGCTGCCACGCGCTCTGAAGCGGCAACACCTGCGCCTTTCCGTAGTTGATCCCGCAACTGCGTCGTATGTTTCTCCAGTAGCGCTGATTTTTCTTCCAGAGCCTTCTTCTGCTCTTCCAGCCGTCCATGCTGCTCATTCAGCTGACTGTGCTTCTCCTTTAGCATTGTCAATTCAGCTACTGCTGCTTGTTTTTCCCGCTCAGCAGCCACCGCTTGAGCGCCACACGTGACTTCTTTCACGTCAATCTTTTCGTAGGCGTCATGGAGCTTCGTCTCAAGTGTCACGACTTTTTTGCTCAGCGCTTCTACTTCGCGGCGTTCTCGCTCTTCTCCAGCACTCTCCATACGACGCGTCGATTCCATCAGCTTCATTAAATTCGTATTGTCAAGACGCAACGTCGTTAGTTCTACATGTATTTTTTCCTCATTTTTCCGTAGAAACTCGGCTTCGCGGACGGCCGAATCCTTCTTGACTGCAAGACGCTGCAGACGTGATGCCGACGCTTCAAGTTTCGCCTCTGTATTTGCTACCATCTGCTTATGTTGTAGAATCAACGAGCTTAAATGGTCGGCCTTCGATCGTAAACGTACGAGCTCGTTCTCTAGATTCTTACATCGCTCCTCAGATGCTTCGTTCCGTTCTTTGCTGAACGTCGCTTCTACCTGAGCTTGCATCTGCGCTTGTCGCAGCTCCGAACATTTGCTACGTTCTTGCTCCAGCGCTTCCTGCAACAGCTTGACATTTGCTTGTTTCTCCATCTTGCAATTATCAAACTCCATCTGCGCTTCACGATCTTTTTTGCTCTCGATGTCTACATCAACAGAACCATGACGAGAAGACGTTTTTTTTCATCAGGGCAGCACTCTCTTGAGATCCTGAACTGTTTGCTGCGTCTACTTCGAGACTGTCATTCACGTTATCACTCGTCATGGCCTTGTTCATCTCTTTAAGCTCACGAATGACCGCTAGCAGCTGTTGATTGCGCACTTGGAGCTCCTCCACATCTTTAAACACCACTAAGTTATCACTTCCAACGTCTAGACTGTTTGTTTGTCCACGTGTATCGTGCGAACGGAAGAGCAAATGCTGTACTTGCTTTGACAGATCTTCCACACTCTGACAAAGTGCTTCGCACTTCTTTTCGAGTGTCTTCTTCTCTTTGAAAGCCTCTTGTTCTTTTCTCTTAGTCTTTGCCAGCTCTTGCATATATCGCTCCAGTCGCTCGCTCACTTGGGTATGACTAGCAGTGGTGCGCTCAAGATCCAGTCGTAATCCCATCCAAACCGGTGCTTTTTTCTGCACTTCCTTGTTAATACGGTCCATGTACAGCAGTAATTTGTCCTTTTCAGTGCGTTCGGCTTGTAGCGTTTCTTCCAGCTCGAGAATATGATCGTACATTTGTTTTAAAGTCAATCCATGCGCTGCTAAATGCGCTTCGCCTGCACTGGGCGATAGATCCGCTACAGCACTCGCTGTCTGTAACGAAAAGATCTTTTTCGCTTCCATGTCTTTGATTCGTTCCTCAGCTCTTTGGAGACCATCCTGAAGAGCTTGAATACGCGCTTCCGAAGCTTCCGCTTGTTCACGGAACAAATGCTCCACCTGTGCTTTCGTACGTTCCGGCTCAAGAGCCAGTGCTTGTTCCGATTCAGACAAAGACTTGTGTAACGCGTCACATCGCGACTGAAGTTCAGTCACACGAGCAGAAGCTTCAGCCGCAGACTCCTGATACAATTTTGCGAGTCGACGTTGAGCGTTAAGCTCATTCTCGAGTGCCTCCTCGTCGTGGATTTTAGAAGCCTGTAGTTCCTTCAGCGCTTCCTTGCTCTTAATCAGCGCTCCCTCTATCTTTGTACTTACCATTCGGGCACTCTCCATCTGTCGCTTTGCCGACGTAAGCTCTTCTTCACTGCGAATCTTGAGCTCCTCCAAGTCGTGCGAGCGTTTAGCCATCTCGTGTCGTAATTCCTGCACCGTCTTGGTCTTCTCAGCAAGTTGTTCTTCAAGCCATTGCGAATCTTGTTGCGCTGCTTCGGCCTCCTTCTGGGCTCTCGTTAAGGCGTGTGTCATTAGCGCTACTTGTGTTTCTTGTTTCGCCGCGCGCACTTGTGCTTGCATTTCTTGACGTTGAGCATCGACTAGAAGTCGATTTTTCTCTCTAGCTGTCGTCTGCAGCTCCTCAATCTCGGAGAGTCGACGCTCTGCCAACGATGAGGCCACCTGAAGCTTAAATGTCAGTGCATCATTTTCCGTCGTCACTTGTAGCAATTGCTGCTTCAATTGACGTGCTTCTTCCTCCCGATTTGCTAAGAGCTTGGTAACACGCTGGGCTTCTTCCACTACAGTTTAAGAGCAACGCAGTTTTTGCGTAAAGTTAGGCTTGAGATAGTCCAAGTGACAAAATCAGTTCCTTACCAGCAACTTTCTTATCTGCTACGAGGGACTGACATTCACTCTCGGCAAGTGAAAATTTCCTTTGCAAACTTAAATATTTGCTCTCTAACTCATGCAGCAATTGTTCTAATCATTTGAATACGCAAACAACCCAAAACGTTAGTCAACTGATGCGCTAAGTCGAGAGAGACGCACCTTGATCGATACTAGAGGCGGTGGACACAGCTGTATCGGCCATGGCTTAATTATATTTTCGCAATATGAATTTGGTATGTTACCTATTTATAGTCTGCTACAAAAATGATCAATATGAATTTGGCATGTTACCTATTTATAGTCTGTTACAAAAACGATAATAAAATATTTTTCTCATAATGACACTTCTTTTATACAGCTAATAACTTACCAGTGTCGAGCTGTCTGAAGTCGTATTATTTACCTGCACCGTAGACATGCAATGAAGTCGAACAGACAGCTCGACACTGGTAAGTTATTAGCTGTATAAAAGAAGTGTATTCATTATGAGAAAAATATTTTATTATCGTTTTTGTAACCAACTATAAATAGCTAATAAGGAGGTTGCAGTGCGCCTAGACAAACTAATCTCCGCCTGAAGTTTTGCGCGAAGGGTGAGGAGCACTTTTGAACAGGTTATGATCCCGAATGGTGATAAACACGGTCAGTGGTGATAATGTGGAGAAGCGTGCCCAAAATTTGGCACACTTCTGGTCAAGTTTCGTCAAGGCATTTGGTCTAATTTCGGATTGGTTTAAACAAGGGGGGCTTTTCAGCCTATCAGACTCAAGAAGTGTCAAGAACGCGAGTTTTGGTGAGTCACCCGACTTTGGGTATTTTACATATTTTTGTGGGGGTACATTTAGGGACTATAGGGTAGTAGTATTTTAGTTGTGGTTTTATCTTTTAGGACAGAGGTTATACCTTTAAGTAAGGAAATATTTTAGCTTTCGGATAAGTGGCTGAAACCTCTTCTGGTCTTGGTTCACACCACATCTAGGGGTCGCCGTTCTTCCCTTTAGTACACTAGTCGCCTCCGCCCACCGCGGAGTGTTTGGGGGAAGAGGGTCGAATTATCCCCTCTCGCCCATTATACCCGGTCTGGACGC
>CM047585.1:1610437-1632071 GCA_026184515.1 Peronosclerospora sorghi | reverse complement strand
CCCTGCTCCACTAGGAGATTCACGCCTCCGTCACCCATTAAGGGTAACAGCGTTTTAAATGCTTCCTGCTGGACGAGGGTCAAACTATCCCAATCGTCCTGATTCATCCTTTGCAGATGATGCCTTAGTCTGCCAACACAGGTGTTGGATTGACTACAAGTGCTACCAGATGTAGCCGGTGCGTATACGCACGGTGCGGCTAGCGCACAGAGGAAGACTCTTCCTTAAAGCGGTGTCTACCGCTACTTAGCCTATACGCCCTTATAAAGGGCTTAGTAGGAGAGATCTTCTACTCGGGGACAAGATTCCCGGGTTTGTTTACTAATTAGCTTTAACGGCTGTGTTTCATTTACGGGATGTAAGTAAAGGGAGGGCTCCCTCTTACCTACGACACTCACTGCACGCGCGACCGGTCGAGGTCGCGCGACTGCACTTCAGAGTGAAATGTAAACTTAATATAGTTAATATGTAATTAGCATAAATTAATTTAAACTAATATAAAATATATGTAATACTAAGTAGAATATTCCAAAATCGTACCTAACTAAAATGTAGTGTACACACCTGTGTACCGACACGTGGATGGCTGACACACCACCACACCAAGGGCCCCTGCCCTGATTGGTTAAAATAACCAAAGGTTCGAAACCTTTCGGACCGGTCAATACTGACCTCAACCGTAGTGTACTCATGTACACCAACACTAAATGTAACTCGAATGTAACCCCGTTACATTCAGCCACAGACTCTACCGTCAATACAGAGATTGATACAAATCGGTAGGTATAGCGGTTTGTATTACCGACTGTACCCAGAATCGGTGAATACCGTCAGTCACGATACCGCGACTTCCCGCCAAAGGTATAGGATGATACCGACTTTGGTAGCACCGGTAGTGGTACGGTATAAATTTGCCGCCCACAGTATACGGTAGCGGTATTGTAAATACCGGTATAGTGCGATACCGGTACCAATACCGCACACCCCTGCTTGCCAACCATCTCTAAGTTTGAATGTCGGTATTACAGGGGCATATTAGACGTTATCTCCTAACTCTTATATATTTTCTAACATGAGATAACGTAACTCTTATATATTTTCTAACATGAGATAACGTCTAATATGACCCTGTAATACCGACATTCAAACGTAGAGATGATTGGCAAGCTAATGTTTCATTAAATAGTCCCCCTAAATTTAACGATTGGAGGGAACCGCGAAAACAGGGGCATTTTAGGATTTTTTAAGAAGAGGGGCATTTTAGAACTTTTGGGCCAAAACAGGGGCATATTAGACGTTATCTCTTAGAAAATTAATTAGCGGAGCTTCAGGCGCACAAAGTTGCGGAGAAGAATCCAGATGAAACGAAGGAGACTTCAGTGAAACTTCCATCTATTCACGGTTTTCGAGAGTGGAGCTGCAGCGTTATGGGCGGCAGATACTCGTCAGGGAATGCAAAGTCCAAGCACAACTGAAAGTACGTGCTGCTCGTGTTTTACTGGTCGGTCTCGGTGGCCTTCGATCGCCTGTTGCCATGTACTTGGTTGCCATGGGAGTGGGTACATTGGCACTGGTGGATAGCGATTCTGTCGAGCGTAGCAATCTGCACCGGCAGATTCTACATGATCAACAAGGAGTGAAAAAGAAAAAAAAGGGAATTCAGCCAAGAGACGGCTGCAAGCGTTGAACCCTTTGGTATGTACCCGACGAGAGTTACCGAAACAAACGCGTGGACACTTGTTCGAGAGTATGATGTGGTCGTCGACGCTTCAAAGAACGTGAGCACACGTTATCTCGTCAATGATGCATGTTCTCAGCTACGTACGCCGCTAGTGTCGGGCAGCGCACTGGGATTGGAGGGACAGGTGACTGTAATTACGTATCGAGACGACGATCATGCGACTGGGTGCTATCGATGCTTGTATCCTACCACGCCTCGAGTGGCAATGAGCTGCGCAGAGAATGGTGTATTAGGTGTTGTGCCTGGCATTATCGGATGTCTCCAAGCTGTGGAGACGGTAAATCTCATTACTGGTGTTGAAGAACCTCTTGTCGTTGTGCAGTGCTATTACGACGCATTCGACAGTCAGTTTCGACGCTTGAAAATTGCAACGACATGGAAGCTAGATTGTCCGTCCTGTGGACGACATACTGGAATAGAATCTTAGGACTCATTGTAGCTTGTACAAGCCCGCTACTCGGATGAAGTTTGACAGCTTAAGTCCGGACTTTCGTATTATGGTTGCATATTTTGCCAAAGTACGCAAGGCTGCTGCGCAAGCAAAGAAAGAAGGACAAAGGATTGTCCCGGATACTTATTTATTACTGGATGCGCGTGTACGCATCCAGTTTGAAATGGTGCACTTCGCATAGGCAGTGAATATCCCAACTCTTGAGTATGAAACAAGATCCTGTCGAAATAATCAGTACTTTGAACAGTTTGATTACCAGCGTCGCAGCAGAACCAAATCAAGTAGCTAAACGAATCTTTTTGATTTGCCGTCGATGTGCGGATTCGGTGAAGATGACTCGATGGCTACTTGATCGTGGCATTCAAAATGTCTATAACATCGATGGAAGATACACTGAAGACGCAGAAAGGATGGTGTAGAGCCGACGTTTCCAACGAATTAAGCAAACTTGACACATAGTTTTTGAGCAGTGTACATGTATGATCGCAGCATAAGCTTAGGGCAAAGATGTCTAAGAGAGCAAACTTTTGTGCATTAAAAAGGTAATTGACAGCAGGACGCTTATGACGACTGCGCTTCTTCATCAATTGCTCCGATATTTTGTCACGCGATCATCACTGGATGCTTCACGCCGCCCGGCGTCCTCGTACAGTAGCGCAACGTCTCGCAGCCCCGTCTGCTGCACCATTGGTAGATGATACAGAACGATGCTCGAGCTCACACTTTATGTACGTTGGTGTACGAAACGTGCGTCTAGGCGTAATTCCTGCCTTGTCCACACACGCCGTCTCGTTGTTCCGAGGACAACGCAACACTCGTGCTCCAGTTCACAGGCCATTGGTGGGTGGTGATCCATGGAAAATCACGGAGGCAGACAAAGCCTCGATCGTTCAGTCCTATCTCGACGACACTTTTTTCCCTCTGCTGCTACGCGTGCGTTGAATCTGTGCGACCATCGACGTCATGGAATTTAGCAGACGTTTTTTCAATGCCGAGACGTGATCCGCTCGAATCTGACACACAGTAAAGAAAGCACCAAGCAGCGCTGGTGCAAGTAAAACACTCATCCCGATGGCACACTGGCGAAAATCTTGCTGTTCTTGGTGAGATCACGTCTGGAGATTCGGATCGCGACACGCACCCTGGACTGCGAGGGTCATGAGCTCGGATGCAACCTATGGCAGAGGGAGGAAATCCACATCTCTTGCTGGTCACCTACGAAATGACCAACTCGAAGCGCTAGACGCCGATAGCTCAAGGGTCCAAGACCGCCGTTGACTTTTCTTTCACGGCTAGTCTCATTTCATTCGTCTGTGCCACTTCCTCGAGCAGCACTATCGTTCCGTTCCCCGTCGTCCCAAACATGTCCTTGAACTTTGTTTGCCGCTGATCCGGACGGTCGATGCCGGTGTCCTGAAGCTGAGTCAGCACTCATCAATCAGCAGAATCTCATCTCATCCACGACGAAGTTGAAACAACAACAACAAACGAAACGGCGAGCGACAAGTGTCGTGTTTTCGGTTCTCGATCCGGAAACACGACACTCGTCGCTCGCCATCATCGACAACGCTTCAGTCCATAGCACCTGAGATCAAACACAGTGGTAGTGGTCGACCATCCGGACACTTGATTGCTGCTGCACGTCTCGCCCCACTCGATCAACATTATAGACACCTTCAGTTGAATCCTGTACTCACGTCGACGCATTCAGCGGCGCAGCACCATCCACTGAAGCTGCGATGGTCGTCTATTCCACGTTCAGTGTCTTGATTGAGGCAGCGGATGTGGTCGATGATGATCCCATCTCCACCTCGCTCGATCCATTCCGAGCTTTCTTTTCTTTTTTCAACGCACGCAGCGGCGATTTGTCTTTTCGGGGGTACAACTTTCGCTTTCATGCTGCTTGTTTCTTTGGAGGGATGGTCCCAAACGCAGGGGCACCCGATGCCCCCGGAGCCGCCACGAGACGAAGCATGGCTTCATCGATTGCTTGCGTTGCAGCAGCTTCGGCTGTTTCGAGCGTGAGGGCGCCGTGGACTCGACTCTGGCTTCCACCTTCCGTCAACATGGTCACGTACTCATTCAAAGGGTCGGCAACGTCCGTGGACGTCAGCGGCAGCTTTTAGTACTCATTCATCAAGCCTTTCAAACGATACACGAGCTGTGTCTTGCTTCCAGTCTTGGTCAGGCACTTGTGAACCCGCGACGTCCACGCGTCCATGCGACCAATCAAGCTCCGCAGCGGCGCCAGCACTTTCTTGTCGTCCCACAGGCCATACTCGCTTGCATACGCGATGGCATCCCGCATCTCACGCCGTGACGGCCGTTCCTGCAGCAAGGACACACCGACTGGACTCCATGGCACGGCACCTAGCACCCGTGCAAAACTCGCGACAATCGGAAAGAGTTTGTCAATGTTCCAAAAAGGCTCGGCGGGATCGCAGGTAGGCTGAAAGGCTGCTTCGGACGGTGGACGCACCATTGCCTCCAGTGCTGCTGCGTACGCATAAAAGTCCCAAACAGGTCAAAGTAAATCCTTTTTGGTACTTTACCTAGTCGCTGCCTCACTTGCTGCTGGTTGGTCTTTCACTGGCTGCCGTTTAACCCGTCCCCTAAAACGAATGGCACTTGATATCCGTATCCCCCCAAATTACTACCCGTGTCCCCCCCCAAATTACTACCCGTATCCCCCCCTCAATTATAGGCGTATCCCCCCCCAAAACTAAGAGCAAAAACGTCAAGTTGTTTTATCGAATAAGATACAGGGCTACGAAAATAACGAGGGGGTGGCGACTATTTCTTAAGTGAGCCGCCCAGTTCCTGCGATTAAGGTACGATTACCGCTCTTGATACGAGAGTATACGGCTGTGTCTTGTACTTGTATACACTGCAGCGCTACGTTTCATATTGTAGCGTTTTCGCTCCACTGAACTGTTCCATGACACGTGCATTTTTAACTACTTCGTTCTCTGATTTGTCATTATACAGCAAACGACGCGTTGAGAGTAATGGCAAAACCTGGAGCAGAGGCAGTGATCGGTACGTGGGGAAAAGTGTTGCGTTACTGTTGCTTTGTCGCATCGAATACCGACGTGGTTGTATTGCTGCGTGCGCTAGTGCCGCGTAACTTTAAGTTACTCGAGGAGCTGGAACCAGTGAAAAAGGCCATGGCGATATGAGCATTTCGTATGGACTCGAGCAAGAAGATGACATTTTCCTCACAAACTGGATCAGAACGATCCTCGGCCCTGCTGGCGTGAGTGCTTGACAGACATTTTCTTACGAACCATGTCATATCGTGGGGTACGTGATGTATCACGTACCTAATAGATTAGAACATACATATATTATATTACATGTCTAAGTCATGACGTCGTACGATATAAAGTACGCCATGACGTCGTACGTTATAGAGTACGCCATGACGTCGTACGTTATAGAGTACGTCATGACGTCGTACGGAGAATGTTCTAGAACGATAAGCTTAGAAGTAGCACAGATAGCGGACTAAGGACCTAACTCTCACTTTTAAGTTTACATCGAGCTTCACAATGGAAGCACCCGTTGGTCTTCACCGCTTCCTCGCCGCCCCGCCGCCGCCGTCCTGCCGCCGCCCTGCCGCCGTGCTAGCCGTCCTTGCAGCACCGCCGCCGAAAGCACCGCCGACTGCATGACCTGCTGTCCGTGCAGAATCCGGACGCCGCTGATAAGTGTCGCGCCGACCTCATCGAATCAATCCGTCGAACCAGCCGCATTCTCTGCCGGTTCGAGAAGCACTTGGATACGGCTCAGCGCAAGAAGATAAAGGCTCGCCTACTAGCGCACACCAGTGACCTTCTCAGCTTCGAGAGCACTGTAAGCTTACGAATCTCTCGCGATATTGCTAAGCACAAGGCCGAAAACACCCCGGTCGCCAAGTCGAAAAAGTCCTTTAAACCTGGACCAAAAGTTGTCAAGAGAAGTAATTAAGTAGTTAATACTAATCTATAACTGATATTAGCTAAATTATGTCTTCTCCAATGACTTCCGATCAGCATGCCCAATTGCTGTTTACTATGGTTGCGACCATGGAAAAACAAGCAATGTTACTGGAACAGATGCAAAAGTCAAAACAGTTATCGGAAATCAAGCTTGAAGGTGTAAAGCTTCCGACTTATGGAGGAAGATTGAACGAATCGTTCCAGCTCTATAAAGAGCAAGTGGAGAAATTCTTCTTCGCTAGAGGAGTGGACTGGAAGAGCAAAGAGATCGCACAGAGAATTTTTGCCGCTCTGGGAGGAACATTGAAGCAAGGTGACGCTCAGTGGTATGTGATGCAAAAGTAGTACATCACAACCGTAGATGACTTTTTCAGCAAAGTCGAACGAAATTCGTGCCTGATGATTTGCAAGAGCGTTTGCGCGAAGATATGAATAATATCAGAGAGCGCGACTGCAAGGATTTGCCAGATTATGCGAGAAAATTTCGACACCTAGCCACCCAAGTCCGAGACATGAGCTCGTTGGACCAGATCATGTACTTCCTACGTGGACTTTCCGGTCGTACGAAGTAAGAGGTTCAGTATCGTCGCTGTGCAACGTAGTCCGAAGCAATTACCGTTGCGTTGGACTTTGACCGCTCTCATCCTCAGAGATTTTCGAGAGGAAATTCGCACGACAGACCGAGGTACAGGTCGTATGACAACAGTCGGCGAAGTCACTCAAACAATGGTCCAGAACCGATGGACATAAGTAACGTTCAGATTCCGTCTCGTGACGAATGCCGCCGCAGAAATTTATGCTTTAAGTGTGGAAATCCAAATCACCGATCTGCTCAATGTAATCAACGCCGAACGCGCAACGATAGAGGAAATAATCGTTCAGTCCGGAGCAATCAACAGCATGTGAATCGTCAGCATGTCAACAATATGGACAGCCGTGAAGACGAGCAAGAGACAACCGTGTACGATCGCGTCACAGTTAATGCCGCAAATGTACAAAAAAGGACCGAGGTTCAGCCTGTTGTCTCAGAGTCAAACAACTCTGAATCGGACACACAATCACAGGGTCGATTGCTAGTGCGTAATGGAATCATTTTCAATAAATCAGTTAAGATTTTAATCGACTCTGGTGCGTCAACAAACCTTATCAAACCAGGCTTGGCCTCGAAGATATTAAACACACAAGAGGTATAAGCACTTCGTTTTGATGGAACATGGACATCAAGTCAGCCCACGAAGAAAGTGGAAGATACCATTCGTGTAGATGGTATGGAGTTTCCAAAGATGCAGTTTACTGAATGGGAACTGCCGGAAACACATGACGTGATATTTGGTCAACCGTGATTCACCAAGTACAATCCACAGATAGATTGGCGCACGCAACAGATTAAAGTTGCAGCTTTTACGAGCTTCGAGGACATAGATGGTCCAACCTTCCAAGAAAAGATGAAAAGTGGAGCCTACGATGAGGTTACCATTTCAAGATATCCAACGTAGAACCGTCATAAGTTCCGCAGGAGTTAAAACCAGTTCTTGAAGAATTCAAGGACGTATTCCCAGAACAGCTCCCGAATGCCGCCGAAGAGAGTTGTTAATTTCGAGTTGCACATGAAGCCTGACGAAGTGCCGAGTTCCCGTGCTCCCTTCCGTCTCTCGAAGGTAGAACAGGAAGAGTTGCATCAATTCGTGGAAGAGAACATTCGTAAAGGATGGATAGAAATGTCAAACTCTCCATGGGTCTCCAATATTTTTGGGATTCCCAAGAAAGATCCTGCAACAGAAAGGTTCCCAAAACGCGCGCAGAACGGCTTCGCAGTGGAAATTCGAAGATCTCCATTCGTTGGGTGATTGGATATCGCTATGTGAATAGCATGTAAGTCGTGGCAAAAATTCCCTTGCCATTGATCGAAGACATGTTCGATCGTATGGTTGGATGCAAGTATTTTACATTGCTTGATATCGCACAGGGATACCATCAAATGGTAGTGTTGCCATCAAATCGACCGTATATGGATTTCAGAACCCAAAAAGAAACATATCAGTGGTGTGTTGCACCGATGGGATTATCTGGAATGCCTGGAGTGTGGTCACGTCTTATGCGAACATTGTTCGATAAGTTGGGAGACTTTGTTGTCGTGTATCTGTGGTGAAGTGTACCACAAATTTGGTCACTTTTGGTCAAGGCAGTTGGTCGAGTTTCCGATTGGTCTAAACAAGGGGGGCTTTTTAGCCTATCAGATTCAAGGAGTATCAAGAACGCCGGTCTTGGGTGAGTCACCTGACATTGGGTATTTTACATAATTTTGTGTGGGTACATTAGGGACCATAGGGAGGTAGTATGAGGTAGTATTATTGGTTAGTTGTGGTTTTTCCAAGTAAGAGTCTTTTGGTTACGGATTTTCCGGTAAAGGTTTTTGGTCTAGGAATAAGTGGCAAAAACCTCTTCTGGTCTTGGTCTACACCGCAGCAAGGGGTGGACGTTCTTCTTTTCACGTACACTAGTCGCCTCCGCCCGCCGCGGAGTGTTTGGGGGCAAAGGGTTGAATTATCCCCTCTCGCCTATTATACCCGGCCTGGACGCGCCGCACGCGCACTTTGGCCACCGGAAGTCCCTCGACGGGAGCACGATTTGGCGATCTCGACACTTTAAGTCAGGTACGTTTGGAACGTTCTATTCACTGGATTGGTCTTTACGTGTAGATATCGTTTGTGGAGTTTCACGGGCATATTGGGTCTTCACGTGGACATATTGGCTCATTGTAACATTGGTTGGAGTTTAGACCGGTTTTGGTCTTCTCTCATATTGGTCAGGGGCTAGACCGGTTGATTGGTCTACCCTCTATTATTTCTTATTGGTCAGGTCTAGATCGTTTGGACGATCGACCTATTGGAATTTAGCTTTTGGAAGTGTTTCTGGTCTGTACGTACCTGGGGTGAAGAGTTCCACCCTAGGTACACCTAGCCAGCACGGTCTCCGATATTCAAGACAGAATCAGATCGATCTGCGATCCCGATCCACCGAGTGTGTAACTAGCCCATTCCATCGGGTACACAAGGTGAGATGAACGTGAGTGAATCGGACCAAGTGTCTTTGGATGATGACCGGTCGTCTGCCAGCAGCGGACGATCGGACCAGATTTCGAATGGAGGTCCGCGGGGTACCCCGCCCCCGTAAGTTGGAAGGCTGGGCATGATGGTGGTGGTCAGGTTGTCGATACAAATGTATTCGATTTCGAACTTGACTCCACCACAATGGTGCGCGTGCCCGGATCACTTGGTGATCGTGGATATCACCGCGAGGTGTCATCAAAGATTGAATTTGAAGATTTGAATATGGAGTCGTTCTGGAGAGGACGTAAGGAAAGGCTATCGCCTTACGTTCTCGTTGTTGATAAAGATGGAGATGTCCGATCTGGACTGGCGGAGGACCAGATCGGGATTAATAATTTTTTTCCTCCCCAAAAGGCTCCCACCGGAACCAATCGGGACTATAGCAGGACTTGCTATAGTCCCGGAAAGGATCAGGACCTTGGTCCTGATCCTATGTATGTGCATAAAAAAGTTGATGGAAAATTAAAAGACAGAAAATACTTGGAGGCTGATTAGAACGATTAGACCAACCTCCCCAAGGTCCCCAAGGTCCCCAAGATTCCCAAGAAAGGGTTGGGAACGCCGGCCGATGAAGACGACCTCAAAGAAAAGTCGCAAGTCGGAGATGGAGGCATCACTGAAGAATACCTAAACAAGATGTATTACATTTTTGAGCTGAAACGATTTGCTCGCTTTGACGTGGTCTTTCGGGTGTTGAACCTCCAGATCCCGACCATCTTCTCGGTACCACTACCGAGCCGATCCAGAGTGATCGCCCATTACTGTTGGTGAAGAACTTGGGGGCGATGTTGGCGGAGGTTGGCATTAAAATGCAGAACCCCGCCGATGTCCAAAAACTATTTGAATTTGAGACTTGGAGGCTGAAATCGTCGATGTCGACCTCCACGACCATTTGGTCCCACTGGTGGGGGAGGTTCGCCGCCCAACTCCCACCGCAGCAGTGAAGGTCGCTGAAGCCTCCACAGCGCTTGTCGACATTGGTTCTGATGACGAATCGGTTTATCAGTCTCCATCGGCCTCTAACAGCTCTTCAGAGTTGGAGACCGGTGTCGAGCGGATGACCATGGGGTGGACCATGCCCAGCCTGAACAAAAAAAGGACATGCGGCAGCAAAGGGCTGCTTGCCAGTCGGGGCTCCAGCGACCCCCACAGGCCTCAGTTCCGCAAAAGGAGGGTATCAACACGTTGCCCATGACTCCAGCTAACGTCCAAGCCATGTTTGAGATGATGATGGAGCGTTTCATGGAAGACCGGGTTAGACCACCTCTGCGCCGACATGTTCAAGACCGGTCTACCCAGCAAAGTGCCAATGTTTGCCGAGATGTGGATATGGAATCGGTAACATCTGTGGACAAGCCCACTCGAAGTGATAAGCAAGGCGGCAAAGGGAAGCGCAAGCCGCAACCGGCAAGACCGCGTAGACCAAGCAAGACAAGTGACTGTGACATGGAGTCGGTCGGCGGTCTTGACGACCACTGTGGTTCAGACGGTACGGTCGCTGGCAAGCCACGCAAGGATAACCTAGCCTCCACTACTGCTTACGACTTTGGATCTGCTGCGATTCCGCGCATCCGTATGGCCGCGACGACCTACCTCAAGGACTTCGCTGGCAAGGATGCTGATGAAGACCAGGCCCGGTCTTGGTTCGGTCGGGTCAAGTCTGCGTTCCTGCGAGACCAGACCCCGAAAAGTGAAAAGTGTCTGATCATACGGGATTTGTTGAAAGGAACGGCTGCCAACTGGATCCAACAGTTAGGTCGGGATGTCCGGTCTGACTGGGACCAGCTATGTGCAGAGTTTGAAGGGCAATATTGTAACTCCGGATTTTCGAGTGCCCCCAAGTATCACCATATGCAGAAGCGGAGCGACGAGACACCGATCGAGTATTTGCATCGGTTGAACGTGGCTGCACTTCGTGCCGGCATAACAATTAAAGAGAATAACCCGCCGAACGGTGCTGCTATGGAACATGTGGGTCACTACATTAGTACCCTGGACGATCAAGAACTGGCGGACCAGCTTACTCTGCTGCGTCTTAGGGACGCGGGTGAAGTTGAACAGACTCTATGGACGCTACAGCAGTCACGTAGAATGAGGGCGAAGAGTGCTGGTGGATCAGGTCGCTACCGATCCAAGACCCAGACCCAGACCGATCCGGTCAAGAGACCCTGGACCAGACCGACCCGAGCGATCAAGGCGATAGTAGCCGAAGCCAGCACGGGATCGGAAGGGGAAAGTGGAAGTCCATCCAGCCAGGATTCATCGGATGAAGACCAGTATCGCTACGTCTATGTTGCGGGACCTTCCCCGAAGACCAGGTCGAAGCCCGACCAGGTAGACCGGAAGGGAAGGAACGAAAGCAAGTCCGATCCAGACCGACCTCGTCAGAAGTGCTCCCACTGTGGGTAGAGAAAACATGATGGCCCAAACTGCTGGAACAAGATGGTGTGCAAGAAGTGCGAGAGACGCGGGCACCCGAATGACCACTGACTTTTCGTATGCAAGTCATATGGAGAGATCCACGAGGCCGGCCACTGCAAGATTGAAGATTTTTTAACATGATACGAAAGTGGTACGTGCCGGACAAGCACGCGGGGATGCTGCCGCCGGACGCAGAAAAGATGTTAAACTAAAACGCCGCCAGGTTGGAATCTGAATCGAGCCGAGCGTTCTACGGTTCACATCTATGCATATGTCGGCAAGGAGGATAAGACCGACAATACACGTTCTATTACAAATTGCGTTGACCCAGACCATCCGGTCTACAGTCTGAAGACCGATGAGTACTCCCTGACCAAGGTGGTTATGCAGTTGGACTTGCTGCCTGGAGAATCCCGCGGATACTGGAAGTATCACGCGCCTGATAAATGGTTCAAGCAGGCGAAAGCCTGTGGAAAGATTAATAACCAGAAAGCGACGATGTTGTTCGACTCTGGAGCTGAAGTCTCGATAATCGACTCCGCCTTTGCTCGTAAGGTCGGATGTCGTGTAGACGATACCCAGAGACAAGAATGCGTCGGGATCGGTGAAAACTCTTATATGACCGAAGGAAGAACGCGTGTGAAAATTACTTTGTTGGGATCGCTGGTCTACTTTTTCAGCGCTTGGGTTGGCAAGCTTACTGGTCAGGACGCTTTACTAGGTATGTATTTCATGGACCCAGCCGGTATTCGCCTAGACCTGTCACATGGAGTGCTTACGCTCCAGGATGGGGTCCAGGTCCAGTTGGCTGGTCGAAGACCTCTGTATGGTTCGTATACCGATCTGGTCCGGTGGGACCAAGACCTCACTATCCCAGTCGGTCGGTCTGCCGATACCCCGGTCGAGAAAGGTTTTCGTTCGAGGAAGTTGTGGTTGACCATGGGCGATCGGTGGGTCTCGACCTTCGTAAAGAGTGCTGATCGACGTGATTTTGTCCGTGCTACCAATATCGGTGACAAGCCGCTGACACTGGACAATAACACTATTGTTGGTATGTGGTTAGTAGAAGCGAAGGTACCAAGGAAGATGGGGTTCGTCTCGATTGGATCGAGGCGGTATGTCGAGTCGCAAAACCTGGCGTACCAATCGAACACCGAACTTATCAGTGATGATGGGTAGGTGGAAGAAGACATCTCACCTTTAGTGGAAAGACCAAGTTATGTCACCCCAAGAAAGATGTTGGTCCGAAGAAAGGCGCCGCAGTCACCAGGAACGGTGGACCATCAAGTAGACGAGCCGAGGTTAGTCAACGTGGTGTCAGCACAAGACCAGGCAACAGCGGAGCAAAAAACGGAAGAAGGAGAACATGAAATTGCGAGGTCGGACCATGACGGTGTTCCTAATCAGACCGATATCAGTGAAGGACAGCCCGTCGATCAAGACCAGGGGCGTTCAGCCGGTCCAGATGGTCTAGGTGATATCGCCCCAGAAGATGAACAAGTCTGTATACATGAAGGCGGGGAACAGTATATTCAGGAGCTGGAAAGCCAACTGGCAGTCCTCCCTGAAGTGTCTGCCGACTCGCCCGAAGTTACAATGGATGATTTACAAGTGGGTGATCAATACCTAAACAGCCCAGACCATATCGAGCAGTTGAAAAATATCATATAGAAGAAAAGACATCTGCTGATCGTAAAGGGCAACGCCTTACCACCTGCAGCCCGTGGTGCGATTTGCGATATTGACGTTGGAGATGCCAAGCCGATTGCTCAGCGATGTCGACGCGTGGCGCCACAGTACCGGGAAAAGCTTTCTGATCTCATTAAAGGACTGTTGGGCACCAAGATTATTAGACCGTCGACCTCGCCATGGGCCTCGCCGATCGTAATTGTTATCAAGAAGAACGGCGTCGACATTAGACTGTGCATCGACTATCGGCTGGTAAACCGGTTGACTAAACTCATGGTGTACCCGATGCCGCTGATAAATGATCTGTTGGAAGACCTCGACAAGACCTTGTGGTATTGTTAGCTAGATATGGCAAGTGGATTTTGGGTGGTCTCGATGACCGATCGAGCCCGTGAGATTTCCGCATTTGTGACGCCGTTTGTTCTTTTCGAGTGGAATCGTATGCCGTTCGGTCTGAAGAACACGCCCCAGATCTATCAAAGGCTGATAGACAACGCATTGTACGGACACTTCAAAATCAAGACCGATCGGGACCCTGCCGAAATTTATGATGTGTTTACAGAGGATGAACCCGATCGGGAAAGAAGACCGTCCGTTCTAGGGAGGCGGTCGTACATCGACGACATTCTGATACCTGCCTCGTCATGGAACGATCTGTGCGAGAAGGTTGAACGATTGTTGGAGACATGCGACCGCTGGAACCTGTCTATCAGTGCCGTGAAAAGTTTTTGGGGTATGTCCAAGGTCGCATATTTAGGCCATATGGTCTCGAACAGTGGTCTAGAGGCTAATCCCAAGGATCTGGATTCGCTGAGTAACATCCCGTTCCCCAGATCGCTGAAGGCAATGCAGTCCTTCCTGGGAAGCTTGAATTATTATAGCCGATTCATTGAAGACTTTGCTATCTACGCGGCTGTGATGTACGAGCTCCGGGAAGTTGACTATCATATGTTGCAGGAAGGATATCGGGCAACTCTACAGGAGGGCTCCCACTCTGGTCTTGCTGCAGTTTGTCCGCAAGTGGAGGCCGAAGATCATATGAAGCGTGCACAGTTTGCCTTTGGTATGTTGAAGGTTAAGATGGCGACGGCACCGGTTCTCAAGCATTTCGCTCCCGAAAAAGTGCCGACCATTATTGTATATGCCAGTAAGTGAGCTATCTCGTCCACTTTAGTGCAAGATCACGATGGTGTGTATCATCCAGTCACTTTTACGAGCCGGACGCTAAAACCAAATGAAGTGAACTATGGAATTGTCGAGAAAGAAGTTCTGGCGTTGCTACGAATTCTGGATGTGTGTTACAACCTGCTGGTCGGCCGACCTATAAAGGTCCTGTCAAGACGGTCTACTTTGGCCTGGCTATTATCAGCCAATGGGATGGACGGACGTCTAGGCAGATGGTCGGTGGTCTTGTCGCAGTGGACCCTCGAGGTCGTTAAGTGCACTGGGGGCGAGGAAGAGATATTGGGCACATTAGCTGCCAGTATCACCCCTCGGTCTGAAGTGGACGAGGCATTAATAGCGATTGCCCCGAGGAAGCAACCTCGGCAGTCAGTTTCGAGACCGCCACCGACCGTCGACCATGATGAAGAGCTCTTGGTCTTAAGTTTTGACGGATCGGCAAGCGTGAAGAAGAAGGTCGGCGCCTATAGTGCCATATTGTGGAAGTTGCCACAATGGTATATAGTTGCAGCCGCTGCCGATTTCACGCCGGATATTACTGTTAACGAGGCGGAATACCGAGGTCTACTTCTATGTCTGGACCTGCTGTCGTCGCAAGAGAAGGGCCGAGTCATCATATGTGGTGAGTCCAACCTAGTGATCAGGCAGATCACCGAGGAGATCGACTGCATGTCTCCACGACTAAGGACGCTAAATGATCGAGTAATGAAGGCATTGAAGAACCACCCCAACCACGAGCTATTGCACGTGAAACGGGACTGTAACAGAAGCGCCGACTACCTCGCGACCAAGGCCATGCAAGACCAGACCGGGGCTACGATCACCGAGAAGGCCGTTCTGGATGAATTGGTGAATATAAACAGGCTCCCAGAGGTGATCGGACCCAAGAACGCCCCAGTCCAGATGCATGTGATGGTCGCGACTAGATCGAAAGCTCAGAAGTCTCGCCGACCGTTCCCGAAGGAAAGTTTGAACGAATACGCAGTGCAACAGTTAAGGATGGAGCGGATCCTCAAGGAGCAGGACGAAGAAGAATGGATTATTAGCCTGAAGACCTACCTGCGTGGTGAACTGTCCAAGTTGACGAACGATCAAGCGAAAGAGTGCATCAAGATCGCGGATAGCTACGAAGTGGATGATAATGGATTATTGTATTACTGCCGCGATGCCGACCAAGACAGTGCAGAACGGGACCGACTGGCGAAATTAGTGATCCCCGAGTTGCTGCAGCCGGATGTCCTTCATAACTATCACGTGAGTCTAGAAGGTGGACATCAGGGCATAATCAGGACCTATCATAAGATCAGGTCCCACTTCCACTGGAGAGGTCTTTTCCGCAGTGTGCAGAAATATGTGGGCTGTTGCACGGATTGCGAGACCGGAAAGGGTAGACCTGTAATCAAGGGGCGATCGCCCGGAAATATCGAAGCTACCTACCCTTTCCAGGTCATAGCGATGGACCATATACCGTCACTGCCTAGATCGACGCGCGGCAACACTGAGCTGCTGATCTGGGTAGACCTGTTCACTGGTCTAGTTATTGCGAAGGCAATTGCATCTCGGTCTGCGGAGCAGATCGCCCAGAGCTACGAAGAGTGTGTGTTCCGAAGATTCGGCGCCGGCGAGGTCATCAGGCACGATCGGGAACCCGGTTTTATGGCCGAGGTGTTCCGGTCGTTTAATAACATGCTGGGCCAGAAACAGAGTGCGACGATGGCATATCGTCCGCAAGCAAATGGATCGGCGGAACGCATGGTGCAGACCATAACGAGGGCGATCAAGATGTACGTCGCTGACCCAGACCAGCGATATTGTGACGAGTATGCAGAAAGGCTGGTGTTTGCACTCAACTCGTTGACCGATCGGGTACGAGGAGAAACGCCTTTTTATCTGACATATGGATGGGACCCTCGGTCGACACTGGAAGCTGCGATACCTATTGGTTTCACCCGGACCCGCGATCGCGATGCTCGACGCTGGCGCATGCAGGTCCAGAAACACTACCAGCATGCAAAAGAAGTCGTCAACGAAAAGCTGCGTCAGGCCACACAAGACCGGGCAGACCGGACAAATGACCAGGTCCGACCCCACGGTATAGAACCCGGGGCGAGGGTATGGCTATACCTAGACCGAGTGAAAGAGGGCTATGGGAAGAAGCTGGCTCACATGTGGCACGGTCCTTTCCGTGTTGCCGAGCTGATCGGTGAGCACGCTGCCCGTCTAGTAAAAACTGGTACAGATTACAAGGTCTTCCCGATCGTGCATGTGTCCAAGTTGAAGCTGGTCCGAGAATTTCCTGATCGACCCAAAACTCCCTGTCTGGTAGACGAAGAAAAAAGATTTGATTTCGATGAAGCGTTACTTCCGGAGGAGAGTTGGGAACGACCATTAGAGGAAGACGAATTTGAAGTGGAGAAGGTCGTAGATGTTCGGTCGACCAAGAAGACCAGGTTCGGTCGGACTAACCGAGAGTACCTGGTCCGATGGAAGGACCATGATTGAATCAACTTGGGTCGACGAGCTCGACTTGAATTGTGGGGCTCTTCTACGAGAGTTAGAAAGAGAACGAGTCAGTCGTAATCGCTTCGCAGTGATGCAGACTCATGAAGACCAAGACCAAGACACGCAGTAGCATCGGTCGGTCTAGACCGGTGTGAAGATGTGAAAGGTCCGGAGTGGATGTGAAATTGTGATGAACTGTGACGAATTGGAGTAGCGTAATGACGAATGTGATGACTATTTTTCGTGATGGAGGTGGAACTGTTTACGATAACGTTTTCGGTGCAACTATGGAGAGAGTGGTAAAATTAGCTCAAGTGATTTGACGATTGGACATATGAAAAAGAAATGATGACATGTATTGCGAGTTATCTGGTCGACTACCTGCGACTTCACTTGGTATCGCCCCATAGACGGCCGATGACCATCGATGGATGATTTTGCACTTGATCCTGAAACTGGTTACGCCAGGGGTCCTTCCGGTCAAGCTGGACCAAAGCATCCTTGAGGTCCGCGACCGGCTCAGCGCAATCAAGACCGGGGTACCATATGCCGTCGTCGGCCAGCAGTCTGGTCTTCTCAACGCGACGCCTCGGCATGTGGAGGAACACCGGGTACAAGAATACGTCGACGTCACACTCGCGGGCTCGCATCCCGTCCAAAATGTACTGGCACAGGGACTGACAAGCCTCGCCCGCCCGAATTCGACGTCGCTTGCGCTTGCTCTGGAATGTCGCCAGGCCCTGATCTTGTCGCACCCGGTCGGGGGGAAGCATCAAGTAGTGGGACGCTTCCCAAATTGCTTGGCCGTGGATCTTGTTGAAATTCTTCACCCGGCCTAGCAAAGTGCCGATCCACGGAGTCAAGTGGAACACAAGTCCTATCTTGGGGTGTTCGAAAATTATCCATGGTTCATCGCCGTATAGGCGGGAGATCTGCGCCGACGTAATCAAGTCCGCCCTCCATGCAGACGCGTCAGGGTTTTCTTCGCCGGTGGAGAGATCCAGAGTTCCGGGCGGGAGAAAGACCGGGCCAGAAGCTGCTTGGTCAGGGTAGACCGGCGCAAACAGCCGATTTGCCCCGACGACCACGGCAAGGTGATTTCAAACGTCCGCGGCGGAAGGGAGCTGGTTTCAACTGCCATGTTCTTCAGTAGAGCGTACTTGTGAAGCTTGGATGTCCCGGGGAGAACCGAAGGCGCAGGCTTCGCTGGTGCCGACACTGGTGTGGCGTCACTTGGCAAACCGGTCTTCTGTTCTGACCCCAATGTCGACGCCACTTGGATGAAACTTTCACGCAAATTCGTTCGTGACTTGGAATGGATGGCGACCATAAACTCGGAATCGCAAGACCCTTCGCTGGAGTCCTCATCGAACGAGACCCCTGTGTGCTTGGTGCAAGTTGCAGTACGGCGCGAGGGCGCTCGACCTTCCGAGGGGCTGTAGATCTCGCCCGTGTCCGAGTCCGAGTCCATAAGAAGCGCCTGTGTCTTGGCTCGCTTATGAGGCACTGCACGCTTTCCCTCGAGTCTGGGTTCGCGCGCAGTGCCCCGCGCCCTCGAGCTACTCGGCGCGTCCGCTCGCTTCTTCGATTTTTGTGCAATTTCGGGCTGCTGAATATCAGCCAATGAACGATGTCGGTCTTGGTCCTGCTTCAAGCGGTCTTGGTCTTGCTACAAGGCGACTAAGGTTGCCGAAGCAGACCAATCTATGCTGGAGGAAGCAGCCGAACACGGATGCAGCAAGTTCATCAATCGATGGCGGCACTGATCTAGTGCCACCTGACGACGACCCGACTCTAGCGTCCAAGCGTCTGACTTGTCTTGATAAGACCGGACCTTCCCGGTCTGGTCTTGAATTGAAATCTGAAGCTCGCAATGCGTCGCGCGAAGGCGTCGCCTTGCATGCGCAGTGAGGTCGCGTCAAACTGTCCGTCCAGCTGCTGCCGGCGAACAAGTTCAAGTTGATCCCGGAGATGGGACTGATGAGCCTCCAGACGGGACAGCTCATGACGCGCGCTTACCAGCTCCTCTAAAATTGGTCGAAGCTGGTCAACATGATCGTCGGACTGCCTATCGGCATCAAGCAAGGCACCTATTGCCTTGAAGAAGCTGGTAGGGATGAGAGCTGAAGACAAAAGAGGGCCAAGACAAGTACAAGACGAAGACCAAAGATGCGCACCTCGTGTTGCCTGGTGGTCCACCTGGGTCCTGAGACGCATGTTTTCTGCAAGCATATCCTGCATCTGCGTGTCGGCTTCAGCCTGACGCCCTTCCGATGTTTGAAGTGCACGAGAGTTATGTGGTATTCAGACCGAGCCGACCGGACAGGCGAAGCAAGGTGGGGCGACTCGGCGCATAGAGTTTCTGCAAGAACAACAAGAACAAGCGTCAAAGGGAAGCATAAGAAGATCAAGTGCAGTAAAGGCAGTACCTGACGCAGGTGTCGAAGATGTTTGATCCATGGGGAAGAAGTGTGAGTGACCAAGGTCCAGTTGGTCGAGTGATGGTTGAGTCAGACCGTTATCGTTGTGCGACACGGTCGGACTCAGGGGCGGCTGTGGTGAAGTGTACCACAAATTTGGTCACTTTTGGTCAAGGCAGTTGGTCGATTTTCCGATTGGTCTAAACAAGGTTTTTTTTAGCCTATCAGATTCAAGGAGTATCAAGAACGCCGGTCTTGGGTGAGTCACTTGACATTGGGTATTTTACATAATTTTGTGTGGGTACATTAGGGACCATAGGGAGGTAGTATTATTGGTTAGTTGCGGTTTTTCCAAGTAAGAGTCTTTTGGTTACGGATTTTCCGGTAAAGGTTTTTGGTCTAGGAATAAGTGGCAAAAACCTCTTCTGGTCTTGGTCTACACCGCAGCAAGGGGTCACCGTTATTCTTTTCACGTACACTAGTCGCCTCCGCCCGCCGCGGAGTGTTTGGGGGAAGAGGGTTGAATTATCCCCTCTCGCCCATTATACCCGGTCTGGACGCGCCGCACGCGCACTTTGGCCCACCGGAAGTCCCTCGACGGGAGTACGATTTGGCGATCTCGACACTTTGACTCAAGTACGCTTGGAACGTGCTATTCACTGGATTGGTATTTACGTGGAGATATCGTTTGTGGAGTTTCACGGGCATATTGGGTCTTTACGTGGACATATTGGCTTATTGTAACATTGGTTGGAGTTTAGATCGGTTTTGGTATTCTCTCATATTGTTCAGGGGCTAGACCGGTTGATTGGTCTACCCTCTATTATTTCGTATTGGTCAGGTCTAGATCGTTTGGAAGATCGACCTATTGGAATTTAGCTTTTGGAAGTGTTTCTGGTCTGTACGTACCTGGGGTGAAGAGTTCCGCCCTAGGTACACCTAGCCAGCACGGTCTCATATTCAAGACCGAATCAGATCGATCTGCGATCCCGATCCACCGAGTGTGTAACTAGCCCATTCCATCGAGTACACAAGGTGAGATGAACTTAAGTGAATCGGACCAAGTGTCTTTGCATGATGACCGGTCGTCTGCCAGCAGCGGACGATCGGACCAGATTTCGAGTGGAGGTCCGCGGGGTACCCCCCGTAAGTTGGAAGGCTGTGCACGATGGTGGTTGTCAGGTTGTCGATACAAATGTATTCGATGTCGAACTTTACTCCACCACAGCTGTCTCGAAAGTCCTTTACTAGTTGCTGCCAATTCGAAACGTGGCGGATATCTTTCTCGCGCTCCCAAGTACTTTCACACTCTGGGAGTCCATGCCATTTCACTGGCCATTCGATTTGGCGGCTGCGATGACGACGACGAAGTTATTTTTCCACGATGTGCAACTCGTCTCCAGTATCCGAATCTTGGATAACCGGAGATGCTTTCGGAATCGGTCGTCCAGCGAACTCAGAGCAATTCGGTTTATATGGAGAGAGTAGGTCGACGTTGAATGATGAGTGTAACCTCCTCATATTTCGCGGTAGCTTCAACTTAGCTACATTCGGGTTGGTCATCTTAATCACTTCAAACGGTCCCACTTTTTTTTAGCTGCGAGCTTTGCCTTCTTTAACTCCGTGTGAGAGTTAACTGTCTTGAGTGTTAAGTTCTTGGTGTCCAATAATACTAAGTCTCCAACCTTAAAGGTGAGACTTACTCGTTTCGAGTCGTAGTATTTCTTCTGTCTCTCTTGGGATTGTATCAGGTTTTCGCGTGCATTTCTTACTAGTTCTTGACGATCCTTGGCGAACTTAGAGGCGAACTCTGATATTGATTGCGTTTCCAGACTATCGCAATCTCTTTCTTGAGAAATCAGATTGGATACTTTTATTCCATTATCAATATCGAATGGAGTGAGCTTGTTAGACGCACTCATCGATGTGGCATGTGCGTACTCGATAGTTCCAAGTAATTTGGCCCAATTTTCTCCGCTGTATAATACCAGACAGCGTAAAGCGTCTTCTAACACCAAGTTTTGGCGTTCCATTTGACCATCCTCTTGTGCTCTATGAGCGGTCGTCATGCTTAACTTTACACCCATGATGCTCATTAGTGACTTCCAGAAGTTTTCTGTAAACTTCGGATCTCGATC
>CM047585.1:1599847-1610337 GCA_026184515.1 Peronosclerospora sorghi | reverse complement strand
AAGAAGTGTCATTATGAGAAAAATATTTTATTATCGTTTTTGTAACAAACTATAAATAGCTAATAAGGAAGTTGCAGTGCGCCTAGACAAACTAAGCTCCGCCTGAAGTTTTGCGCGAATGGTCAGGAGCACGTTTGAACAGGTTATGATCCCAAATGGCGATAAACACGGTCAGTGGTGATAATCTCGATGGAGATAAAAGGACAGTTTTCGGCGCTGGGGTAGTGCAATTATTGGAATTGCTTCGTGGCATTACGGAACATTTAAATAGGCTGGAAATTCATGTGTAAACAATAAACGGGTTTAATAATTCAACGAAACTAGGTACTCAAATGCGCATAGTATCCCTCGAGAGCGTGTCAGAAAGAATGTCATTTGGCGAGGGCCATCATCTTTGTGAATCGTATGGAACGATCAAAACACCAAGAGATGAAACATTCAGTGCAAAACTTAGCACACAAAAAAATGTAGGAAGTCTTCGGCCAGGGAATGTAAACTCTTCGAATTAATTTCTCACGAACGATGTTTTCCTCGCTTCCGCAATTCCGCACTAACCGTCAAGAGAGCAGTCGCTCTTCGGGCATTCCGTGTCCGATGAATGGGTCAAAAAGCTCCTTTTCTTGTCTGCTACCACTGTAACAGGGTTACATTCTGGTTACATTTAGTATGTGGTGTACGTGAGTACACTACGGTTGGGGTCAGTATTGACCGGTCCGAAAGGTTTGGACCTATTGGTTATTTTAACCAATCAGGGAAGGAGCCCTTGGTGGAGGCGTGGCAGCCAGCCACGTGTTAGTACACAGATGGTGTACACTACATTTTAGATAGGTACGAATTTAGTAAGTTCTACTTAGTATTACATATAGTTTACATTAGTTTAAATTAATTTAGGCTAATTACATATTAAATATACATTCAGTTTACAGTTCACTCAAAAGACTGCAGGACGCACGACCTCGACCGGTCGCGCGCGCAGTGAGTGTAGTAGCGTAAGGAGAGTTCTTCCCTTAGCTACCCCCTTATGAAAGGAGCCTTGTGTTAAGGCGTTAGTTTGTGCTAACTGGTAAACCAAAGTGGAATCTAGGCCCCGAGTAAGAGAGTTCTCTCTTACTAAGCCCTTTTATAAGGGCGTTTCGGATAATAAGAGGCGAAAGCCGCTTAAAGGAAAGTCTTCCTCTGTGCGCTAGACGCACCGTGCGTGTACGCACCGGCTACATCTGGTAGCACTTGTAGTCAATCCAACACCTGTGTTGGTAGGCTACCGCATCCTCTGAAAGGAATGAGTCAGGACGATTGGGATAGGTTAACCCTCGTCCAACAGGAGCCTTTAACAGGCTGTTACCCTTGACGAGTGATGAAGGCATGCAGCTCCTAGTGGAGCAGGGCCTTGCGGCCGTGAAGGCAAGGGCAAATGCCCTCATCGCTCATGAAGCGAGTTTAGGTGGAGGTCGTTCCACGGGGGTGCGTCCCCCATTGTCCTTTAAGATAAATGAATTCACCGGTGAAAAGGTGATAACCTTTATGTGTGGTTACGAGAGGTCAAAACGGCCTTCGCCACAGCGAATGTGATCGCTGATCACTTGCAAGTGGGACTTGCACTGACCCATCTTACGGGTAAAGCCCTTGCATGGGCTTTTACATGCTCGGATTCGGTCATGGACGTGTTCCCGACCTGGGAAGTCCTTAAGGAAAAGCTTATGGACATGTATGCAACGCCTGATCTGGTTTTCCAGAATCAGCTGGAGTTTCTGAGGTGCCGTCAGGGCACTAGGGACTTGGAGACATATGTCCAAGAACTTAAGACCCTGTCGGCAGGGATGTACGCGAAAGTGTATTCGGAAGATGTGTCCATTCCCGTGTTCATGAGAGGCCTGAGAGGAGGGCCAGCACGTTCGGAGCTCTTGCGATGCCTATCCCAATCCCTGGTGGAGGCGTTTAAGATGAAGTTCAACGCCTAAAGGAAATTTCGTTCCTCTAAGTTGGGTCCCGAACCCATGGACCTGAGTCAGGTCTAAGAGGAAGAGAAACCTCCCGCTAGGAGTCACTCTGACTCCTTCCATCAGGGCTTCGAAGCGGAGCTCCTTGCAATGCTGCAGCGGCAAGGGCCGCTGAGATGCTTTCTGTGTGGAAGCGCGGATCATCTGCGGAACAGATGTCCGCGGAACCCCCAGCGAGATATTCGCTTTAAGGGGCCGAGGGTAGGTAATAAGCCCTCGCCCAAGCCGTCGGGAAACGACGGCTCCCAGAAGGCGCGGGGCGCCCTACTGGGGGATCCCTCAGTGCTGTTAAACCCCAGAGTAGGGGCCGACAGCACAAAGCTCCGAGGGAAATGCTGCTTTTTAGCACCGAGTTGGTGTACCAGCCAGGTTTGCTGGTTGTCCTTGCGGACGTGAAAGGCTTTGATAAGCCTTGGAGAGTCTTGATAGACTCTGGAGAGTCTGACAATTATGTCAGACGAGCTTCTGTTGTGAAGAGTCGGCTGTATGCCGAGGCCCTAGAGGCACGTTCTCGTGACGTTGTCACGGTCCGTCTTGCGACGGGCGTACAGGTTTCTGTACCCAAGGTCTCGATTGACCTTAAGCTGAAGTTTGCAGACTTCGACAGCTTAGAACGTTGCCTAGTCCTGGATTTGGACTCGCGGTATGACCTCATTCTGGGCATGAAGTGGCTGGAACGCCACGAGCCTGGGTAGACTGGAAGTCTAAGTCCATTGGCTCAACGCACCCGCGCTCGGGTGAAGCATTGGTGAGTCATGAACCCACCTTTGCTCGATCGCAAAAGTGATTCTGGAGTGAGATGCCAGAGATTGGGATGTCTGAAATGATAATTCCCAATGGCGTTAAGGAAGAGTTCCTTGACGAGGGGGATTCGGCGGTTAATCCCCACGCCGATATAGGCGAGACTGGTGAGTCGACAATGATAGAGGTGGATTCCTCTGAGGGCAAGCGCGAGGCGCTTAGAGAAGATACCCGAAGTTCGTCTCTTCTGCAGGTCGGAAATGATTCCGACTACGCCGTTATAGGTGAGACCGGCGAGTCACCGGTGGTAGAGGTAGATACCTCTGTGGATAGGCGCGTGGATCTTCCGATAGATGGGGCAATTGACTCCCCCCATCTGGGTCTCGGGATGAGTCCCGAGGCCAGTAGTCAGCAGTCCTATCGGATGCTGAATAGTGTGACAGGTGTTGTCACAGAAGGCGTAAGCCTGGAACGGTTGCCTGGGGTAGTTGAACTGTTGTCGTTGGAGGAGATGTCCTTCAACGAGTTTGAAACTGCTTTGAAAGCAGGTGAAATCGACGAGGTTGTCGTATTACGTCCGGAAGAGGAGTTGAACTCCTCATCCACGATGGAAGAGTCAGTTTTGGTGCAAACCAAACAGGCATTGAATGCCCGAAGCGGCCTCAAGATCCTCGCGCATCCTGAGGACCCTTACCATTCCTTATTAAAGGAATTTGGAGATGTCATTAATGACAACCCGCCGATGGGGCTACCACCGGATCGGGGAGTCCGACATGAAATCGATTCGGTTCCTGGAACCAAATACTGCGTCACTAATCAGTGGCCTCTCCCCAAGGAGCAATGCGACGTCAACGACGCATTCTTCAAGGGGAAAGAAGAGGCAGGGATGGTACGAGAGATCAAGTTTCCCCAGTCATCTCCCAATTTTTGTGTTCGTAAGCCGAACGGAAAGTGGCGCATTGTGCATGCGTACAACAAGCTGAATGCAGCTACTGTACCCATGCTGACTCCGATTCCTCGGAAGGATGTCCTCCAGAACAATATGGCGGGCTGTACTGTATACAGTGCCTTAGATCTGGTGGACGGGTATTTAACCAGTGTACTGGTTTTACTACTCTCGCTAGATGCTAGAGAAGAGTTTGCAATATCAGGTGCTCATGCGAGCGTCCGATATTCCGCTTACAGCGGTCAGCACGCCTAGCGGCATGCTGTGGGAGTGGCTTGTTATGCCACAAGGGCTTTCAAATGCACCAGCGACTTTCAATCGCTTTGTGACTCAACTCTTCCGCCCTCATAGGAAGTACGCTCAGACGTACTTCGACGATATATTCGTTCATAGTCGTGCGTAAAGCGACTCGTCTGATGTTCAGACGCACCTGATACACCTTCGAGCGGTGCTCGAATGTATGCGGAAGCATAAGTTATATGCGAACGCATCCAAATGTATCTTTGGTGCTGAGGAAATTCCTTTCCTCGGATGCTTCATCGGTAAGGATGGAGTGCGGGCGGATCCCGCGAAGGTGAAATCCATTGTGGAGTGGCCTTCGCCTGTAAATCTTAGAGATTTACGGAAGTGGCTTGGATTAGCCAATTATCTCCACAAATGCAGCTAGAACTACGCTGAAATGGAGAAGCCATTAACTGACCTTCTTAAGAAGGATGTTGATTGGTGTTGGGAACCAAAATACCAAAACGCTTTTGAATCTGTTAAGTGGAGCTTGTTAAATGCCCCCGTTCTTGTTCTCCCAGACTCTGGGAAACCATTTAGTGTCGTCTGCGACGCCTCCGATTTCGCAATCGTATGTGCTTTGTTGCAAGCAGAAGATCCAGAAAGGGAACGCGTAATTGCGTTTGAGTCGAGGCAGCTTAAAGCTGCAGAACGGAATTATCCCGTTCATAAAAAGGAGCTACTTGCAATGAAGTATGCTCTTGTCAAATTTAGGGTTCACCTACTCGGCTCCAAGCCGTTCGTGGTTTATACTGACCACGCGTCCTTACGGACAGCGACAAAGTCGCCTCATCTCTCGCAACGGATGGCCCGTTGGCTCTCCTTCTTTGCGGAGTACAACTTTGAGGTTAAGTATAAACCTATCAAGCAGAACGTGCTTGCAGACGCGTTGTCGCGTCGTCCCGATTACGAGCTCGCTCACGCGACATTCGTCACCTCGTCTTTGGTGGATCTCATACGCCAGGCGTATGAGAAAGACCCACAGTGTACGGCGCTTATCAGCGCGTTGGGTGGAAAGGGACTTGGCTCGTATGAGCCAACCCTGTCAAGTCGAGCTAAAGCTTGTTTACACCGTTACAGGTACTGTGACGGTTTGCTATATTATAGCACGAGGGCGGAGGACACTCCGCGGGTGGTAGTTCCTCATAATGAGGAACTGAAGTATAGAGTCCTCTTTGAGGCACATGACGCCCCTACCGGGGGTCATTTAGGTCGGGATAAGACCTACAGCGCTTTAAGCGCTTTGTATTGGTGGCCCAATATGTATAAGTGGGTCGGTGCGTATATACGCACCTGTGAGATGTGTCAGAGGGTTAAACCCTCTGAAAGTTCAGCTGCGCCTTTGGCGAGCTTATCGGTTCCAACGGAGTGTTGGAAATCCATTAGAATGGATTTTATCTTCGGTTTTCCGAAGGATAAGGCCGGGGACACCGGCACATTGGTCTTTGTAGACCGATTGGGCAAGATGGCTCACCTGGAGGCGGTGCCAGAGTCCATAGATGGACAAGGAACAGCGAAAGTGTTCCTAGACCGTGTCTTTCAACAGCATGGTCTACCCGATTCCGTTGTGTCGTATCGGAATCCCCGTTTTACGGGAAAATTCTGGGGAGCGTTGTTTAAGGTGCTAGACACCAAGCTCCTCATATCCGCAGACGGACGGTCAGACGGAACGCGTTAATCGCGTTGTGGAGGATATTATCCGGAGTTTATGTCCGGATTCTCCAAAGAGTTGGAGTGAGATGCTTCCGATGGTTGAATTTGCTATCAACAATTCGGTACGTGCATCTACGGGGTTTACCCTGTTTTACGTGAACGGATTAGTGAATCCGAGGGTTCCGTTGACGCCACGTGTGTGTGGCCCATGGCTTGAGGAGGAGGATTCCCCGATGTCAGCCCTGTATCTGTGCGAAAGCACATCGATAAGTTTTTATCGACGCGCCTTAGTGTCTTGCTCCTTCTGCTTGTCTTGGCTTTCCGCCATGGCATCGCAGACGTGTCGTAAGACACTAAGGCGCGTCGATAAAAACTTATCGATGTGCTTTAGTGTCTTACGACACGTCTGCGATGCCATGGCGGAAAGCCAAGACAAGCAGAAGGAGCAAGCTGACCGCAAGGGGCGGCGTAACGAAAAGGTGTACAAAGTAGGAGAAAGTGTTTTTATTAAAGGCTAAAAATCTTCCTACACATGCAGTTTCAAATGTGTTGCGCAATAAACTGCGCCCCAGGTTTGTGGGGCCCTTCGAGGTATTAGCCCGAAAGGTCTTGTCGTATACCTTAGACATCCCGCAGGCGATGCGTACGCATCCAACCTTCTATGTGGGTATGCTTAAGCCATACCAGGACCCGGAGGCCGGTACCCTCTTGGAGGGGGTTGGTAAGGCGAATATCCATAAGAGCCGTAAGACACGGCAGGGCAGAGGAAGACCGACAGGGCTAAAATGCGACCACGAAGTTGCGCAACGGTCGTCTCGAGAGAGACAAGCCGCCTCTCGAAGCGTTCAGTGGCATCCCACTCATCGTGGAGTCCCTCGTGGACATCATAGATGTGACGGCTGTGTCGGTCACAGCGCTCACGAATCTCATGTCGCAATTGCGCGACCTCCTCCTCCAATGCTCGATGCGGAGGGTACTCCACATTATCATGTGAGCGTCTGATGGAGCGACGCCATCATCGGGGTCAAACCCAGTATCTGGTGAAGTGGAAGGGTTATCCACACTCACAGAGTTCGTGGGAGTCCGAGACTCCCCTACGGAAGGATTGCCGTGACGTCGTTGACGCTTTCGAGCGGGAGAATCCCGCTGCGGGTCAACGACCAAAGGGGCGCAAGAAGCTCCTTCACTCCCAGTAGTTGGGAGTTCGCCGGGGGCAGATGTGGCGCTCACACTGTCCTCTGGCACCGCGGTGGGGGCAGGGGCACTGGCGTAGCGCGTGCGATAAGGGGCACGTAATAGCTCAATCGCTTTGGATCTGGCGAATGCCAGGCGCAACGCCCTCTCCATCCAAACGTCGCGACAGGAATAGCTGTTGTGAACCTCATTGAAGCTGGGGAGAAGCTTCTACCTTTACGCCCAAGCGCGGAACTTCTTCTCCGCATCATCAACACTTTCTCCCGGAGAGAGAATGATAGGAACCTCGCGGAGGTTCTCAACAGGGGCACCCTGTGCCTTCCTGTTGAGGCGCTCTCGGTATGAGACACTAGTGAACTGCTTTTGCGTGAGAAGTTGTTGCCGGAGTTTCTCCCGGCGTTTGCATTGATACGGCTGTTCAGCCGCAGGGCCAGGGGTATAAAATGCTAAACCATCCCTTACCATACTCCTATCCCACTTTGGAAGGTCACGAGGACCTTCAAAATTATATGCCGCCCGTGGCAGGCGTTTGGGGGCGCGTAACTCAGCCCTTCGTGCCTGTGCGACAAGTTAGATTTCTTGAGCTGTGGTGAAGTCAAGCTCAAAATCGAACACCGTAGTGTCGAGAACATGACCACCATCGTGCCCGGCATTCCAACTGACGGGGGGGGGTACCACGCGAACCTTCGCCTACGATCCGATCTGATCTTCCGCTGCTAGAAGACGGCCGATCATCAGCATAGGACGCCTGGTCCGATTTGTTCTTCATCTCACCTTTTGTACCCGATAGAATGGGCTGGTTACACACTCGGTGGATCGGTGCTGAGAATTGATGTGAGGTTTAAAAACGTGAGACCATGCTGTGGAATGTACCCTGGGCGGAACTCTTCACCTGGGTACGGGCAGACCAGTTATACTCCAAGTAAATATACGTCAAAGGGCAGATCGCTCAATAGATCGTATAGCCCATTCAATACGAGAATAAAAGTCCAATACTACAATATAGAAATCCAATGAGAACGTGATAAACTCCAGGAACGATATCTCCACGTAACAATCCAATAACATGATTACACGTTCCAAACGTGTGTAACTTGCGCTTACGAAGCCGACCAATCTGTACTCCCGTCGAGGGACTTCCGGCGGGCCAAGTGCGTCTGTGACGCATCCCGGCCGGGTAGGTATAACAAGCTAGAGGGGATTACTCGACCCTCTGCTTTCAAACACTCTGCGGCGTGCAGAGGCGACTAGCGTACAGTGCGAAGAAACGACTTCTTGTTGAGTGCTAAAGGCCAAAAATTAACGACTAACCAAAACTATCTCCCTATGGTCCCCAATATGTACAAACATAAAAAAATGTAAGTACACGCAACATCATGTGACTTACCAAAATCCGTGTTCTTGACACCTCTCGCACACGATTGGCTTAAACGCCTCCTTGATTTCCACCAATCCGATCGCCGATAAGCCGATCGGTGTGCTGCTGACACAAAGCGACCAAAATTCTTGAGTCCGCTTCGCCACAACCGCCCCTGAGTCTGGTCGTAGCCGCGCAACGGTAACGACCCGATCTCACCACATCCTAGATCATCGCAGAAGCGGACTTCACCGATGGACAGATCTTCGAGTCCACCTTCGCCAGGTACTTGCCTTGTACACCTGATCATCTTGTAACCTCTCTTTTAAGCTCGTTGCTGCAGGTGCCCTGCGTTCCTCATAGCCCCATATCGATTCACCTACCAGATCGGCCCGATCTGATAGCCCTCACAACACTACAGAGTCCGACACACCGGATGGGCATCAGATCGAGGTTGATCAGTTCCAGAAAACAGTCAGGTAACTCCAGTCGCAGTTGGCTATCAAGGATTCTTCGCTCCTGCAACTTCGGAAGGAGGTAGACACCTTGATTCCTATATCCACGGAGTTGCAGGAGGTGATCGCCGAAAACGCGCATCTCCGGGCCCATATCGCCAAACAAACAACGCGAGGTAAGCTGATCGGTTTGCTTTCCGTCTTGGGTCTGGTCTAACCTTCGTTTGCGTGCAGATCGGTTGTCCACTGGCATCGCCAAAATGTTCGACGCTTTATTCGCGGCTGATCGGCAGTCGCATGACCACTGCGATCAGCTCCGACCGATCTTGGACGGGCTGATCGGAGCACGACATGATCTCTCCCGTTTGGAGGCCTACAGGTGCCCAACATGGTGACCTGGAGGGGCAGATCAGCGCGTTACAGGTCGTGGTAAGGGAGCAGATCGGGAAGGTAGAGTCTTTCCAGAGCCGATCGGGCGCCTGGACCCAGGGGTCAGACCGTCGCTGGACGGCCGTAAACCGGTGCTACCAACAGTTGACCGACTTGTTGCACCGGCTTCCGGCTGAAGGCTCTAGCGTTGACCGATCTGCATCGGCCGCTCTGATCGATCTGCACCAAGATCGGACCCGACGCCACTCATTGGCTAAAAGTAAGCACCCCGAAATTACAAAAGTTTCCAAGAAGTGTAAGGACGCGTCGAAGGGCTCAAGGGCGCGGGGCATAGCGCGCGACTCCGAACTCTAGGAGAATCGAGCGGTGCCTCAGAAGAAAGCCAAGACGCTGGCGCATCTCCCAAGACCAAGATCGGACGCAGGTGACACGTCTATCATCATCAAATCGCATGCGCCCTTACGCCCCCGCGCTGCTCAAACCAAGCGTATAGAGATCTACTCCGGAGAGGACACGGGGATGGATCGGAAGATTCTGAATTCTTGATCACTGCTTAATCCAAGTCCCGATCCGATCAACGCCGAGGTCCTGTTCCCGCTAAGCCTGCATCAGGGGTTGACAAGGTGATCAGCTCACAGGGTGATGGTGTTGCACGGACGCGTGAGTCAACCGGATCGGTGCCTTCGTTCCAGCCCGGCACATCTGGGCTGCGCCGTCACGCCCGATTGAAAAGGATGTCGATCGGAGATCGACCTCTCCCATCGCTGACTTCATATGCCACTTTGCCATGGTCATCGTGGAAGATCGGTAGCTTGTACCAATCAGCCCTGACCAAGCAGATACTAGCCCGGTCTCTATCGCGTCCAGACTCCTGGATTTTTCCTCCAGCTTCAAAGGCTCCTGCCGCTTCTGTATGGCGGGCGGACCTGGTCACAGCACCACAAATCGCCCGTCTTTATGCATATGATCCATGGAAAGTGTTCGTCCGCACCATGTTGGACTCCACATTCGCGTCGACTCCTTGGATCGATTCACTTCTGGGCCGACTTCGGGCTTTTAATACAGCCCATTGTCAGGCGATCTAGGAGTCCATCCATTATCTCCTCCTTCCCGCGGGTCGGAAGTTACGTGACCCAGACCTGATCCTGTATCAGAAGCGCCGGAAGCAGCGCCCGAGTCGGGCGGGAGAAGCTTGGTTGGCCCTATCCCAGTTTATTCTGGAAGGGATGCTGGACCGCGAGTGCGACATCGACATTTTCATGTATCCGGTTTTTCTTCGCATGGCCAAGCGTCGCGTTGAGAGCCCCGGGGCGTTGACTGAGGACGGCATCTGGTATCCCAGTCTTCGGTGCGACGGGCCGGTCGTAGACTTGAAGAACGCCTTGATCCATATCGATCGGAAGGAGCCCTGGCGCAATCAGCACCAGAACCAGATCGAAGACCATCCGGCGCTGACTATCGGTCGTCTGTGGGGT
>CM047585.1:1557844-1581037 GCA_026184515.1 Peronosclerospora sorghi | reverse complement strand
TATGTGACCGCAACGCCGTCGAGGAGTCTCTATCCCTGCTATGCCTAGTCATTTTCCGAAACGAAATCAAGGACCACTCTCGTGAGTGGATCCATACTCGGAAAAAGGCAACGTTCGCTTTATCATGGTCACAGGCCACAACGCCATGACCCCGTGCTACATCGCTCGTTCCATGGCTTAGGACGAGAACTCTCAGATAATTTGAATACTCAGCCCTTCTTCTCCGCCGTTTGCATCGACTTGACAGTGCTATTAAGCTCGAAGGTCGCCACTGCGTCCTGTTTCTTTTCTTTATTGTAAGAGCTTGAGTTTTGTGTAAATACGCGTGAGTCCTTATCCAGCTTTTTGTACTCTTAATCAATCGTTTCAAACGCTTCTCGTGTTGTAAGCGGAACTCTTTGTAACTCAGCGTCAAAGTCGATAACCGGCGTAAGGTTCGTCTTCACAAGGACGAACTAGATAGTGCAAGGTCGTTGGCTTTTAATTCACCGCTTTGGTATGTCCTAGTCGTAGTAGCGAGTCGACGGTGAAGCCTTTGATTCCATTTTTTTCCTCCACTCCCATGGAGTGTGCTGCCCATCTTCAGCACCATCGCAAGCATTAAGTTTGAGAGACGGCTACCTTTGATGTCCTCGGCAGCGTTTTTAAATAACGAAGTTGCAATCTTCGCACTGAGAGGAGAAAAAAGCTGAAACGACAAGCACTCCATCCGAGTTCCATCCCTTTCGACCTTTGCTATCTCGAAAATAAACTTCTCCACCTGGATGCACAAAATGAAAAGCATTGACAATCTTCGATTATGACAAAACCCTGGCATTGATCTGCTCGCGGACGTACCTCGCCAAGCCGGTTTTTGTCTCCAGCATACCCGACACCAGCGCCACCTCCTCCGAAGTTGGTAGAAAATCTTTGATTACAAAATAAAGGCATAGTATGTGCTAAACCTCCATATTTGCTCAATAGTACGCCAATTAGGGTCAAAATTTCCGCACAGCTTGAACGAGTTCACTGTGTCCCGATCTAAAGGATATAACATCATTCATGGCGCGCATTCCGTCCCTCAAAGTTACTGTTTGCTTAAGGTTGTAATAATAGACTAGGGTATCGTATACAACTCTCTGTACCATCGTGTTTTGATACACAAAGAAATGAGCTTTGAGATCGTCTACATCCACATCCAAAGCCACGTCGTCGTCTTTGTCTTCTCAATCGTTTGCTGATTCCCATTACTTTATCTGTACTCTGACGCTTTGCTTTGCTTGTACAGTTTTATTTACGCGCATGTCTAGGCTTTATCACTGCAATGCCGTTCGTGCTTACAGCAATTAACTGTGATATAGACGCATCCGTTCCGAGGTCTAGCTCTCGGATATCTACGCTCTCTGTTTTCGTTTTAGGTCGGACTGTAACTTGAGGAATTCCCGTTTTTTCAGCATCTTGAAATACTTTGCATAAAGTTGATCACATTTCACCTTCACACCATTCTTTCGAGTATGTAGCACTGCACAAGTGCATCGCTTTGAACAGCAAGCGCATGCTCATCAATGCCTTCTAACTTCATTTTTTGGCGTCCAGATCCCTCGGGATCCTCTACCTTAAGCAATTTGAATATTTTTTGCATACGTGGGGTCATCTTATATTTTCTTATCAACTGGTCTAGTCAGTTGTGATACCAACGCATCTCCACCCAAATTCAGATCCGGCTCATCCACACCATCAGCTTTCATCTTTGATTGGACAGCATCTTCTTATAAGCCCACATCCAACATCTTAAAGTAATTTTCGTACTTCGGGTTACCTTTCTGCATGCGTCCGCACACTGAAATGCGACAACTTCAATCTTTTTTCTTGCAATTTCGAAAAAGGGCGCACCGCCTAAGTCCAGAGCGCGTGCATCCGCAGTATATGCCATCTTATTTTGGTGCCCAACACCTTCCGTCAATTCCTCTTTCAACCTTTTGAAGCTCTTGGCGTACACTTTGTGGTATTTCAGCAAAAGTCCGATACAGGAGCGCTCTCATTAGTATCTCTTGGAGGGGTAACGCACTTAATGTCATTTTCGAACTTCATCACACCTGCTGCATTCTGATGCGATCCTCGACCACGTCAGAAATGCTTTCGGTACACATGACCAGGATGACGGGATGGATTCCGTCCATGATTAATTGTGTGACAGCTTCGTTTGGACATTCCATTCGCAGCATTCGAAAGTCGCGAGCGAATTCTTCCATATCTTTTAACTTTTATGTTGATTTTCACAGGTTCGTTTGCGGCGCTTCCGGCAGCAGTTGAATCCTTACTAGGACCAAGTTTTGTCAATGTTGACGAATCGACACCGTTCTTTTGCATACAGTTTTGAGCTACCTACCTCGCTTCAGCATCAAGGTGTCATTGCTGTCCATGCATTGTAAAGTACATGCGTTGCTTGGGGTAATGGACATTTTAGCGCTGTTGGGCTCGCCAATGTTCTCCGTATCATTTATCTAATTCGAGACGATGTAGCAACATTGTAACTGATGGTAATTGCCGGTGCAGGTTCTTCTTCAACGCAACAGCAAGAAAGTGTTTGTGCTCCTAGGCACAGTCGCTGCTTTTGCTAATTCTTCAATTGGTATCTCCAATGTCGGTAAATATTCTTTCAGTCGATTAAATTCTTTCAGAATGATTAGGTCCTTGAGCTTTCCAGATGCTCCATTTGTAGGTACAATTTTAGGTTGCACTTTAGATAAAACATTTTGTATGGCTATATTTTTTAAGGTAACCTTACATAATACACTTTCCATTTTACTCCCTCTTGATTTTCAAGCCCGAAACGGCTCCGCGTGGCGTACGTCCCGCACAAGCCCTATCTCCGCGCAACTAAAACCAGTGTGTATTGGTGTGTTGTTTCAGATTTTCGTACAGGTTATGAGCCCAAGGCTACAAGGGCTAGAGTGTGGAGTTTTACGTTTGTAAGTTCTCGTTTGGTGTTTCACATTTGTAAGTTCTCGTGTGGAGTTTCGCGCCACGTTACCTTGGAACTAGCAAAAAAAATCTTCTTGTTTAAGGGCTATTTATTTCATTTTCTCGTGTGGATAAGTTTATTCTCGTTTAAATGGATGCGATGGAGGGAAAACATGAAAGTGTGGTGGAGACAAGTTCGAAATCGAATACATTTGTATCGAAAACCTGACCACCACCATCGTGCCCAGCCTTCCAACTTACGGGGGGGGGGTACCCCGCGGACCTCCACTCGAAATCTGGTCCGATTGTCCGCTGCTGGCAGACGACCGGTCATCATCCAAAGACACTTGGTCCGATTCACTTAAGTTCATTTCACCTTGTGTACCCGATGGAATGGGCTAGTTACACACTCGGTGGATCGGGATCGCAGATCGATCTGATTCTGTCTTGAATATCGGAGACCGTGCTGGCTAGGTGAACCTAGGGTGGAACTCTTCACCCCAGGTACGTACAGACCAGAAACACTTCCAAAAGATAAATTCCAATAGGTCGATCGTCCAAACGATCTAGACCTGACCAATACGAAATAATAGAGGGTATACCAAATAACCGGTCTAGCCTCTGACCAATATGAGAGAAGACCAATACCGGTCTAAACTCCAACCAATACAATGAGCCAATATGTCCACGTGAAGACCCAATATGCCCGTGAAACTCCACAAACGATATCTCCACGTAAGGACCAATCCAGTGAATATCACGTTCCAAACGTACTTGACTTACAGTGTCGAGATCGCCAAATCGTACTCCCGTCGAGGGACTTCCGGTGTCCAAAGTGCGCGTGCGGCGCGTCCAGACCGGGTATAATAGGCGAGAGGGGTTAATTCAACCCTCTGCCCCCAAACACTCCGCGGCGGGCGGAGGCGACTAATCTACGTAAAAAGAAAAACGGCGACCCCTTGCTGCGGTGTAGACCAAGACCAGAAGATGATTTTGCCACTTATTCCTAGATCAAAAACCTTTACCTGGAAAAATTCGTAACCAAAAGACTTACATGGAAAAACCGCAACCAACCAATAGTACTACCTCCCTATGGTCCCTAATGTACCCACACAAAATTATGTAAAATACCCAATGTCAGGTGACTCACCCAAGACCGGCGTTCTTGATACTCCTTGAATCTGATAGGCTAAAAAGCCCCCCTTGTTTAGACCAATCGGAAACTCGACCAACTGCGACCAAATTTGTGGTACACTTCAACACAGCCGCCCCTGAGTCCGACCAAAAGTGACCAAATTTGTGGTACACTTCAACACAGCCGCCCCTGAGTCCGACCGTGTCGCACAACGATAACGGTCTGACTCACCCATCACTCGACCAACTGGACCTTGGTCATTCACACTTCTTCACCATGGACCAGCTATCTTCGCCACCTGCGCCAGGTACTTACTTTACTGCACTCTATCCTCTTATGCTTCCTCTTGACGCTTGTTCTTGTAGAAACTCTATGTGCGGAGTCGCTCCACATTGCTTCCCCTGTCCGGTCGGCTCGGTCTGGCAGCCCATGTAACTCTCCTGCACTTCAAACATCGGAAGGGTGTCATACTGAAGCCGATACGCGGATGCAGGACATGCTCGCAGAGAACACGCGTCTCAGGACCCAGGTGGTCCACCAGGCAACACGAGGTGCGCATCTTTGGGCTTTATCTTGTACTCTTCTTGAACCTCGTTTGTCTTCAGCTCTCATCCCTCCCAGCGTAGCCCAGGCAATAGGTGCCTTGGTTGATGCCGACAGGCAGTCCGGCGATGATGTTGACCAGCTCCGACACATTTTGGAGGAGCTGATAAGCGCGCGCCATGAGCTCTCCCGTCTGGAGGCTCATCAGTCCCATCTCCGGTATCAACATGCACTTGTTCGTCGGCAGTAGATGGACGGACGGTTTGACGCGACTTCACTGCGCATGCAAGGCGACGACCTCGCGCGACGCATTGCCGAGTTGCAAATTGCTATTCAAGACCAGACCGGGAAGGTCCGGTCCTGTCAAGACAGGTCCGACGCTTGGACGCAAGAGTCGGGTCGTCGTCAGGTGGCACTAGACCAGTGCCGCCAGCGCTTGATGAACTTGCTACCTCCGTGTTCGACTGCTTCCTCCAGCATAGATTGGTCTGCGTCGGCAACCTTAGTCGCCTAGGAGCAAGACCAAGACCGCTTGCAGCAGAAACAAGACCGCTTGCAGCAGGAGCAAGACTGCTTGCAGCAGGACCAATACCGACACCGTTCATTGGCTGCTATTCAGCAGCCCGAAATTGTACACAAATCAAAGAAGCGCGCGGACGCGCCGGATAGCTCTAGGGCGCGGGGCACTGCGCGAGAACCCAGACTCGAGGGAAAGCGTGCAGTGCCTCATAAGCGAGCCAAGACACAGGCGCTTCTTATGGACTCGGACTCGGACACGGACGGAATCTACGGCCCCTCGGAAAGTCGAGCGCCCTCGCGCCGTACTGCAAATCGCACCAAGAACACAGGGGTCTCGTCCGAGGAGGACTCCAGCGAAGGGTCCTGCGATTCCGAGTTTATGGTCGCCATCCAGTCCAAGTCGCGAACGAATTTGCGTGAAAGTTTCATCCAAGTGGCGTCGACATTGGGGTCAGAACAGAAGACCGGTTTGCCAAGTGACGCCACACCAGTGTCGGCACCTGCGAAGCCGGCGCCTTCGGTACTCCCCGGGACATCCCAGCTTCACAAGTACGCTCTACTGAAGAACATGGCAGTTGACACCAGCTCCCTTCCACCGCGGACGTTTGAAATCACCTTAACGTGGTCGTTGGGGCAAATCGGCTGTTTGCGCCGGTCTACCCTGACCAAGCAGCTTCTGGCCCGGTCTTTCTCCCGCCCGGACCTCTGGCTCTTTCCACCGGCCAAGAAAAACCCTGCCGCGTCTGCATGGAGGGCGGACTTGATTACGTCGGCGCAGATCTCCCGCCTATACGGCGATGAACCATGGAAAATTTTCGAACACCCGAAGATAGGACTTGTGTTCCACTTGACTCCGTGGATCGGCACTTTGCTAGGCCGGGTGAAGAATTTCAACAAAATCCACGACCAAGCAATTTGGGAAGCGTCCCACTACTTGGTGCTTCCCCCCGACCGGGTGCGACAAGATCCGGGCCTGGCGACGTTCCAGAGCAAGCGCAAGCGACGACGAATTCGGGCGGGCGAGGCTTGGCAATCCCTTTGCCAGTACATTTTGGACGGGATGCGAGCTCGCGAGTGTGACGTCGACGTGTTCTTGTACCCGGTGTTCCTCCGCATGCCGAGGCGTCGCGTTGAGAAGACCAGACTGTTGGCCGACGACGGCATATGGTACCCCGGTCTTGATTGCGCTGAGCCGGTCGCGGACCTCAAGGATGCTTTGGTCCAGCTTGACCGGAAGGACCCCTGGCGTAACCAGTTTCAGGATCAAGTGCAAAATCATCCGTTGATGGTCATCGGCCGTCTGTTGGGGCGATAGCAAGTGAAGTCGCAGGTAGTCGACCAGATAACTCGCAATACATGTCATCATTTCTTTTTCATATGTCAATCGTCAAATCACTTGAGCTAATTTTACCACTCTCTCCATAGTTGCACCGAACACGTTATCGTAAACAGTTCCACCTCCATCACGAAAAATAGTCATCACATTCGCCATTCCGCTACTCCAATTCGTCACAGTTCATCACAATTTCACATCAACTCCGGAACTTCCACATCTTCACACCGGGCTAGACCGACCGATGCTACTGCGTGTCTTGGTCTTGGTCTTCATGAGTCTGCATCACTGCGAAGCGATTACGACTGACTCGTTCTCGTTCGAACTCTCGTAGAAGAGCCCCACAATTCAAGTCGAGCTCGTCGACCCAAGTTGATTCATCATGGTCCTTCCATCGGACCAGGTACTCTCGGTGAGTCCGACCGAACCTGGTCTTCTTGGTCGACCGAACATCTACGACCTTCTCCACTTCAAATTCGTCTTCCTCTAATGGTCGTTCCCAACTGTCCTCCGGAAGTAACGCTTCATCGAAATCAAATCTCTTTTCTTCGTCTACCAGACAGGGATTTTTGGGTCGGTCAGGAAATTCTCGGACCAGCTTCAACTTGGACACATGCACGATCGAGAAGACCTTGTAATCTGTACCAGTTGTTACTAGACGGGCAGCGTGCTCACCAATCAGCTCGGCAACACGGAAAGGCCCGTGCCACATGTGAGCCAGCTTCTTCGCATAGCCCTCTTTCACTCGGTCTAGGTGTAGCCATACCCTCTCCCCTCGTTCTATACCGTGGGGTCGGACCTGGTCATTGGTCCGGTCTCCCGGTCTTGTGTGGCCTGACGCAGCTTTTTGTTGACGACTTCTTTTGCATGCTGGTAGTGTTTCTGGACCTGCATGCGCCAGCGTCGAGCATCGCGATCGCGGGTCCGTGTGCAACCGACAGGTATCGCAGCTTCCAGTGTCGACCGAGGGTCCCATCCATATGTCAGATAATAAGGCGTTTCTCCTCGGACCCGATCGGTCGACGAGTTGAGTGCAAACACCAGCCTTTCTGCATACTCGTCCCAATCTCGATGATCTGGGTCAGCAACGTACATATTGATCGCCCTCGTTATGGTCTGCACCATGCGTTCCGCCGATCCATTTGCTTGCGGACGATATGCCATATTCGCACTCTGTTTCTGGCCCAGCATGTTATTGAACGACCGAAACACCTCGGCCATAAAGCCGGGTTCCCGATCGTGCCTGATGACCTCGCTGGCGCCGAATCTTCGGAAAACACATTCTTCGTAGCTCTGGGCGATCTGCTCCGCAGACCGAGATGCACTTGCCTTCGCAATAACTAGACCAGTGAACAGGTCTACCCAGATCAGCAGCTCAGTGTTGCTGCACGTCGATCTAGGCAGTGACGGTATGTGGTCCATCGCTATGACCTGGAAAGGGTAGGTGGCTTCGCTATTTCCGGGCGATCGCCCCTTGATTACCGGTATACCCTTTCCGGTCTCGCAATCCGTGCAACAGCCCATATATTTATGCACACTGCGGAAAAGACCTCTCCAGTGGAAGTGGGACCTGATCTTATGATAGGTCCTGCCTATGCCCTGATGTCCCCCTTCTAGACTCACGTGATAGTGATGAAGGACATCCGGCTGCAGCAACTCGGGGATCACTAATTTCGCCAGTCGGTCCCGGTCTGCACTGTCTTGGTCGGCATCGCGGCAGTAATACAATCATCCATTATCATCCACTTCGTAGATATCCGCGATCTTGATGCACTCTTTCGCTTGATCGTTCGTCAACTTGGACAGTTCACCACGCAGGTAGGTCTTCAGGTTCATAATCCATTCTTCTTCGTACTGCGCCTTGAGGATCCGCTCCATCCTTAACTGTTGCACTACATATTCGTTCAAACTTTCCTTCGGGAACGGTCGGCGAGACTTCTGAGCTTTCGATCTAGTCGCGACCATCACATGCACCTGGACTGGGGCGTTCTTGGGTCCGATCATCTCTGGGAGCCTGTTTATATTCACGAATTCATCCAGAACGTCCTTCTCGGTGATCGTAGCCCCGGTCTGGTCTTGCATGGCCTTGGTCGCGAGGTAGTCGGCGCTTCTGTTCCAGTCCCGTTTCACGTTCAATAGCTCGTGGTTGGGGTGGTTCTTCATGCCTTCATTACTCGATCATTTATCGTCCTTAGTCGTGGAGACTTGCAGTCGATCTCTCCGGTGATCTGCCTGATCACTAGGTTGGAGTCACCACATATGATAACTCGCCCCTTCTCTTGCGACGACAGCAGGTCCAGAATAGAAGTAGACCTCGGTACTCCTCCTCATTAACAGTAATATCCGGCGTGAAATCGGCAGCGGCTGCAACTATAGACCATTGTGGCAACTTCCACACTATAGCACTATAGGCGCCAACCTTCTTCTTCACGCTTGCCGATCCGTCAAAACTTAAGACCAAGAGCTCTTCATCATGGTCGACGGTCGGTGGCGGTCTCAAAACTGACTGCCGAGGTTGCTTCCTCGGGGAAATCGCTATCAATGCCTCGTCCACTTCGGACCGAGGGGTGATACTGGCAGCTAATGTGCCCAATATCTCTTCCTCGCCCCTGGTGCACTTAACGACCTCGAGGGTACACTGCGACAAGACCACCGACCATCTGCCTAGACGTCCGTCCATACCATTGGCTGATAATAGCCAGGCCAAAGTAGACCGTCTTGACAGGACCTTTATAGGTCGGCCGACCAGCAGGCTGTAACACACATCCAGAATTCGTAGCAACGCCAGAACTTCTTTCTCGACAATTCCATAGTTCACTTCATTTGGTTTTAGCGTCCGGATCGTAAAAGTGACTGGATGATACACACCATCGTGATCTTGCACTAAAGTGGCCGAGATAGCCCACTTACTGGCATATACAATAATGGTCGGCACTTTTTCGGGAGCGAAATGCTTGAGAACCGGTGCCGTCGCCATCTTAACCTTCAACATACCAAAGGCAAACTGTGCACGCTTCATATGATCTTCGGCCTCCACTTGCGGATAAACTGCAGCAATACCAGAGTGGGCGCCCTCCTGTAAAGTTGCCCGATCTCCTTCCTGCAACATATGATAGTCAACTTCCCGGAGCTCATACAACAAAGCCGCGTAGATAGCAAAGTCTTCAATGAATCGGCTATAATAATTCAAGCTTCCCAGGAAGGACTGCATTGCCTTCAGCGATCTGGGGAACGGAAGGTTACTCAGCGAATCCAGGTCCTTGGGATTAGCCTCTAGACCATTGTTCGAGACCATATGACATAAATAGGCGACCTTGGACATACCCCAAAAACTTTTTATGGCGTTGATAGATAGGTTCCAGCGGTCGCATGTCTCCAACAATCGTTCAACCTTCTCGCACAGATAGTTCTATGACGAGGCAGGTATCAGAATGTCGTCGATGTACGACCGCCTCCCTAGAACGGACGGTCATCTTTCCCGATCGGGTTCACCCTCTGTAAACAAATCATAACTTTTGGCAGGTTCCCGATCGGTCTTGATTTTGAAGTGTCCGTACAGTGCGTTGTCTATCAGCCTTTGATAGATCTGGGGCGTGTTCTTCAGACCGAACGGCATGCGATTCCACTCGAAAAGACCAAACGGCGTCACAAATGGGGAAATCTCACGGGATCGATCAGTCATCGAGACCACCCAAAATCCGCTTGCCATGTCTAGCGAACAATACCAAAAGGTCTTGTCGAGGTCTTCCAACAGATCATTAATCAGCGGCATCGGGTACACCATGAGTTTAGTCAACCGATTTACCAGCCGATAGTCGATGCACAACCTAATGTCGACGCCGTTCTTCTTGATAACAATTACGATCGGCGAGGCCCATGGCGAGGTCGACGGTCTAATAATCTTGGTATCCAGCAGTCCTTTGATAAGATCAGAAAGCTTTTCCCGGTACTGTGGCGCCACGCGTCGACATCGCTGGGCAATAGGCTTGGCATCTCCAACGTCAATATCGCAAATCGCACCACGGGCTGCAGGTGGTAAGGCATTGCCCTTTCCGATCAGCAGATGTCTTTTCTTCCATATGATACTCTTCAACTGCTCGATCTGGTCTGGACTGTTAAGGTCTTGATCACCCACTTGTAAATCATCCATTGTAACTTCGGGAGAGTCGGCAGACACTTCAGGGCGGACTGCCATTTGGCTATCCAGCTCCTGAATATACTGTTCCCCGCCTTCATGTATACAGACTTGTTCATCTTCTGGGTTGATATCACATAGACCATCTGGACCGGCTGAACGCCCCTGGTCTTGATCGACGGGCTGTCCTTCACTGATTTCGGTGTGATTAGGAATACCGTCATGGTCCGACCTAGCAACTTCATGTTCCCCTTCTTCCGTTTCTTGCTCCGCTGTCGCCTGGTCTTGTGCTGACACCACGTTGACTAACCTTGGCTCGTCTACTTGGTGGTCCACCGCTCCTGGTGACTACGGCGCCTTTCTTCGGACCAACATCTTTTTTGGGGTGACATAACTTGGTCTTTCACACTAAAGGTGAGGTATCCTCTTCCACCGACCCATCATCGCTGATAAGATCGGTGGTCGATTGGTACGCCAGGTTTTTCCACTCGACATACCGCCTCGATCCAATCGAGACGAACCCCATCTTCCTTGGTGCCTTCCCTTCTGCTAACCACATACCAAAAATAGCGATATTGTCCAGTGTCAGCGGCTTGTCACCGATATTGGTAACACGGACAAAATCACGTCGACCAGCACTCTTTACGAAGGTCGAGACCCACCGATCGCCCCTGGTCAACCATAACTTCCTCGAAAGAAAACCTTTCTAGACCGGGGTATCGGCAGACCGACCGACTGGGATAGTGAGGTCTTGGTCCCACCGGACCAGATCGGTATACGAACCATACAGAGGTCTTCGACCATCCAACTGGACCTGGACCTCATCCGGGAACGTAAGCACTCCATGTGACAGGTCTAGGCGAATACCAGCTGGGACCATGAAATCCATACCTAGTAAAGCGTCCTGACCAGCCAACTTGCCAACCCAAGCGCTGAAAAAGTAGACCAGCGATCCCGACAAAGTAATTTTCACACGCGCTCTTCCTTTGGTCATATATGAGTTTTCACCGATCCCGACGCATTCTTGTCTCTGGGTATCGTCTATACGACATCCGACCTTACGAGCAAAGGTGGAGTCGATTATCGAGACTTCATCTCCATAGTCGAACAACATCGTCGCTTTCTGGTTATTAATCTTGCCACAGGCTTTCGCCTGATTGAACCATTTATCAGGCGCGTGATACTTCCAGTATCCGCGGGATTCTCCAGGCAGCAAGTCCAACTGCATAACCACCTTGGTCCGGGAGTACTCATCGGTCTTCAGACTGTAGACTGGATGGTCTCGGTCGACGCAATTTGGAATAGAACGTGTATTGTCGGTCTTATCCTCCTTGCCGGCATATGCATAGATGTGAACCGTAGAACGCTCGGCTCGATCCAGATTCCAACCTGGCGAGCGTTCTAGTTTAACATATTTTCCGCTTCTGGCGGCAGCATCCCCGCGTGATTGTCCGGCACGTACCACTTGAGTATAATGTTAAAAAATTCTTCAATCTTGCAGTGGTCGGCCGCATGGATCTCTCCACATGACTTGCATACGAAAATGCAGTGGTCAGTCGGGTGGCCGCGTCTCTCGCACTTCTTGCACACCATCTTCTTCCAGCAGTTTGGACCATCATGTTTGCTCGAACCACAGGAGCAGGACTTCTGACGAGGTCGGTACGGATCGGACTTGCTTCCGTTTTCCCTACCTTCCGGTCTACCTGGTCGGACTTCGACCTGGTCTTCGGGGCAGGTCCCGCAACATAGACGTAACGATACTAGTCTTCATCCGATGACTCCTGGCTGGATTGACTTCCACTTTCCCCTTCCGATCCCGTGCTGTCTTCGGCTACGATCGCCTTGACCGCTCGGGTCGGTCTGGTCCAGGGTCTCTTGACCGGATCGGTCTGGGTCTGGGTCTTGGATCCGTAGCGACCTGATCCACCAGCAATCTTCGCCCTCATGCTACGCAACTGCTGTAGCGTCCGTAGAGTCTGTTCAACTTCACCCGCGTCCCTAAGACGCAGTAGAGTAAGCTGGTCCGCCAGTTCTTGATCGTCCAGGGTACTAATGTAGTGACCCACATGTTCCAGAGCAGCACCGTTCGGCGGGTTATTCTCTTTAATTGTTATGACGGCACGAAGTGCAGCCACGTTCAACCGATGCAAATACTCGATCGGTGTCTCGTCGCTCCGCTTCTGCATATGGTGACGCTTGTGGGCACTCGAAAATCCGGAGTTACAATATTGCCCTTCAAACTCTGCACATAACAGGTCCCAGTCAGACCGGACATCCCGACCTAACTGTTGGATCCAGTTGGCAGCCGGTCCTTTCAACAAATCCCGGAAGATCAGACACTTTTCACTTTTCGGGGTCTGGTCTCGCAGGAACGCAGACTTGACCCGACCGAACCAAGACCGGGCCTGGTCTTCATCAGCATCCTTGCCAGTGAAGTCCTTGAGGTCGGTCGTCGCGGCCATACGGATGCGCGGAATCGCAGCAGATCCAAAGTCGTAAGCAATAGTGGAGGCTAGGTTAGCCTTGCGTGGCTTGCCAGAGCCCGTACCGTCTGACCCACAATGGTCGTCAAGACCGCCGACCGACTCCACGTCACAGTCACTTGTCTTGCTTGGTCTACGCGGTCTGGCCGGTTGCGGCTTGCGCTTCCCTTTGCCGACTTGCTTATCACTTCGAGTGGGCTTTTACACAGATGTTACCGATTCCATATCCACATCTCGGCAAACATTAGCACTTTGCTGGGTAGACCGGTCTTGGACATGTGGGCGCAGAGGTGGTCTAACCCGGTCTTCCATGAAACGCTCCATCATCGTCTCAAACATGGCTTGGACGTTAGCTGGAGTCATGGGCAACGTGTTGATACCCTCCTTTTCCGGAAATGAGGCCTGTGAGGGTCGCTGGAGCCCCGACTTGCAAGCAGCCCTTTGCTGCCGCATGTCCTTTTTTTGTTCCGGCTGGGCATGGTCCACCCCCATGGTCATCCGCTCGACACCGGTCTCCAACTCTGATGAGCTGCTTGAGGCCGGTGGAGACTGATAAACCGATTCGTCATCAGAACCAATGTCGACAAGCGCTGTGGAGACTTCAGCGACCTTCACTGCTGCGTTGGGAGTTGGGCGGCGAAACGCCCCCACCAGTGGGACCAAATGGTCGTGGAAGGTCGACATCGACGATTTCAGCCTCCAAGTCTCAAATTCAAATAGTTTTTGGACATCGGCGGGGTTCTGCATTTTAATGCCAACCTCCGCCAACATCGCCACCAAGTTCTTCACCAACAGTAATGGGCGATCACTCTGGATCGGCTCGGTAGTGGGACCGAGAAGATGATCGGGGATCTGGAGGTTCAACACCCGAAAGACCACGTGAAAGCGAACAAATCGTTTCAGCTCAAAAATGTAATACATCTTGTTTAGGTATTCTTCAGTGATGCCTCCATCTCCAACCTGCGACTTTTCTTCGAGGTCATCTTCGTCGGCCGGCATTCCCAACCCTTTCTTGGGAATCTTGGGGACCTTGGGGAGGTTAGTCTGATCGTTCTGATCAGCCTCCAAGTATTTTTCGTCTTTTAATTTTCCATCAACTTTTTTATGCAAATACATAGGATCAGGACCTTGGTCCTGATCCTTTCTGGGACTATAGCAGGACTTGCTATAGTACCGATCGGCTCCGGTGGGAGCCTTTTGGGGAGAACAAAATTTATTAATCCCGATCTGGTCCTCCACCAGGCCATACCGGACATCGCCATCTTTATCGAGAACGAAGACGTAAGGTGATAGCCTTTCCTTTCGCCCTCTCCAGAACGATTCCAAATTCAAATCTTCGAATTCAATCTTTGATAACACCTCGCGGTGATATCCACGATCACCAAGTGATCCGGGCACGCGCACCATTGTGGTGGAGACAAGCTCGAAATCGAATACATTTGTATCGACAACCTTACCACCATCATCGTGCCCAGCCTTCCAACTTACGGGGGGGGGGTACCCCGCGGACCTCCACTCGAAATCTGGTCCGATCGTCCGCTGCTGGCAGACGACCGGTCATCATCCAAATACACTTGGTCCGATTCACTTAAGTTCATCTCACCTTGTGTACCCGATGGAATGGGCTAGTTACAAACTCGGTGGATCGGGATCGCAGATCGATCTGATTTGGTCTTGAATATGAGACCGTGCTGGCTAGGTGTACCTAGGGCGGAACTCTTCACCCCAGGTACGTACAGACCAGAAACACTTCCGAAAGATAAATTCCAATAGGTCGATCGTCCAAACGATCTAGACCTGACCAATACGAAATAATAGAGGGTATACCAATCAACCGGTCTAGCCTCTGACCAATATGAGAGAAGACCAATACCGGTCTAAACTCCAACCAATGTTACAATGAGCCAATATGTCCACGTGAAGACCCAATATGCCCGTGAAACTCCACAAACGATATATCCACGTAAAGACCAATCCAGTGAATATCACGTTCCAAACGTACTTGACTTGAAGTGTCTAGATCGCCAAATCGTACTCCCGTCGAGGGACTTCCGGTGTCCAAAGTGCGCGTGCGGAGCGTCCAGACCGGGTATAATAGGCAAGAGGGGATAATTCAACCCTCTGCCCCCAAACACTCCGCGGCGGGCGGAGGCGACTAGTGTACGTGAAAAGAATAACGGCGACCCCTTGCAGCGGTGTAGACCAAGACCAGAAGAGGTTTTTGCCACTTATTCCTAGACCAAAAACCTTTACCGGGAAAATCCGTAACCAAAATCATTTACCGGAAAATCCGCAACCAAAAGAGTTCTACTTTCTTAGGCAAATCCACAACTAACCAATAATAATACCTCCCTATGGTCCCTAATGTCCCACACAAAATTATGTAAAATACCCAATGTCAGGTGACTCACCCAAGACCAGCGTTCTTGATACTACTTGAATTTGATAGGCTTAAAATCCCCCTTGTTTAGACCAATCGGAAACTCGACCAACTGCCTTGACCAAAAGTGACCAAATTTGTGGTACACTTCACCACAGTTTGGCGCTTGGTCGCTGTATCGTTCGACTTGCTGGTGTACAACAGACATAGCGGAGAGTTCAAAGTGGTACCAAACGACAGTTCAGCCGCCGATGACGGCGCAAAACACCAGTAGTCTTCGCGGGACACACCACCAGACGACAGATCGGTATGGGCGACAGCGAGCAAGACAACCGCGACCGTGGGGCACACAAGGCATATCAGGGTAGACGGGAGCACCGCAGCTAGACCAGACGTGTCTTGACAGCCAGCGCATGGACATGATGAGGCCCATGAAGGCCATACCACCGCCCAAGGATGATGTGTACAGAAAGAGAATGGGCAGGACGATACCGCGTGCTAACATTCGACAAAAAAAGGTGATCAAGAGCATCTATTTATTTAATCGAGAACGAATCGGCCTGTCACAAAGAATACCATTAAACGACGACGACCCCCGGCCTGTCACAAAGAATTATTCTAATACAATTTTCATTTTTGCCATAAAATACTAAGGTACGGTATGGACAACTAAACCCAAAAATTAGATATACTGTAGTTTCAGTGAAATTTCAATCACAGTTCGTCGGAACGACGGGTACCATCCCTTAGTATATATATATATATAACAGAATTCATGTCGTCAATGATCCCGTACCTAATCGAATTATCTTGATCTATGTATGAATTTGAATAAGTATGCGATCCCGTTACCTAAGCGAAAATAGTCTTGATCTAAGTATGAATTCGATTAAGTACGCGATCCCATGTACTGAATCGTGACTCAAAGAAGTCACGGCTTGGCTGAGGACGTGACGGCTAACGCGTGGCATCAGCGGTGTCGCTGTTGATATCGTGGGTGTGGTTGGTGTGGCTATCGATGCGTCCGCGAGGGATTATCTGATGGTAAGTAGTGTTTTTTTCATGCCTACAAATGTGCCATGCGCTCAGAATTAAATCTGTAACATGGTGGTCGAAGGCATTGACATCTTCACGACGCACGGCTGCGTGGGCGTGTGGCATAACGGGAAGGTGAATATCATCGCGAATGATCAAGGCTTCCGTACCACACCCACCTTCGTGTGCTTCGAAGGCGATGAGGTGATTATAGGCGATACTGCTGTCAAAAATGCTTCCATCGCACGCAGACAACACAGTTTACCACCTTAAGCGTTTGCTTGGTAAAGCTCATGTCGAAGTGAAAGATCGAGATTTTGTGAATGAGTTGTTGTAACTGTCACGGAGAGCACAGACGGCGTTGCTCACGCTGAAATCCAGCGCAATTGCGAGAAATATCACGTGGACCCTGTGGAATTCATGGCGGTACTGTTACAGAATCTTAAAAAAATTAGCTAAAGATTTTACGGGTGAAAAGCTCGAGCATGTGGTTATTAATAAACCAGAGCATGTGGATGACAAGTACAAAGTGTTGCTTGACGCTTCTTCCAAGAAAGCAGACGTTAATGTGCTGACGTACTTGAGCAAGCCTCTGGCTGCTGCAATCGCTTACGGACTTGACGAGGCTGCGAAGAATGAGAAGCCTCAGTCCGGTGCTGCAGGGATCAGTGCGTTTTTTTCTGTTTATTTCAGTTTATATTGATGAGTGATGATTGATTGAGGGCATTTATGATACATTAAACAGTGTGCGTGTATCTCGAAATGGGCTGTAGGGATAGATATCATTATGCATAACATTCGTGCAACCAACAGTAACATTCGAGGCACGAATGGGTCTTCGAATTGTATCATCTCCATGTTACGCGTCTTTAATGGCACGGCTCGGTATGTAGATCAAGGCGGTGGGAAGCGAAAAGGAACGTTTGCCATCTACTTGGAGCCGTGGCATGCAGACGTGCTCGAGTTTCTTGAATTGCGTAAAAATCACGGCAACGAGTTACATCGTGCGCGGGATTTGTTTTATGCCTTATGGATGGGTGCACACTTGAAATTTCAAGTACATTGTATGCGTGCGGTGGCGCACTATTGGAAAGGAACAGCGTCCAAAGCGGCAGCGCTGGATCGGGACAAGAGTACGGCGAAGAGATTGCTAGACTTGACGTCGCAAATACCGAATGCAATGAAGCGTGCAAAGTGGTGACGCAAGATGAACTACCAACGTCGCTGTTGCAATCTGCGCAAGCATTGCAGCGCGTTGTTCGGGAGCATTTGGAGGCGGCAAGAAAAGATAATGCCAATATGTATCTTGAAAACGTGCCCAACTTCTCCGACTTGCCCGTAGTTGGGAAGGTAACAATGGTTAAGCCTTTGGTTTTCACGAAGGAGGAGCTGGAAAATGAATTTGGAGGGCTTGACCATTTCGAGCAGTATGTACCCAAAGCGATTCTACATAGCATGCTGTGCTCCGGTGCCTGCAGCCATTCAAGACTTCTGACATATGGTGTGGCAATGTGATGTCCACGTAGTGCTAATGCTCACTGATTTCGTGGAGCGCAAAAGGTTGAAAGCAGACATGTATTGGGATTCCCGTTTAAACCAAGACATGGACTTTAATGGGGTTTATGTAAGTTTAGAGCATGAAACGCAATCGTCGGTACATTCAGGTAACATTGTAAGGAGATTTAAGGTGTGGAAACAAGATATCAGCGAACATGCGAAGGAAAGTCGGGTGATCCAGCACTTTCAGCTCACGTCGTGGCCAGACCACGGAGTATTGCAAGACTTTCAAGTCATTGCGCCGATGCTGCAGGCTATGAACAATTACCGATGTGAGGTGTCCGGGCGCTTAAAGTGGATGGGAGAGTAGTTGTTCATTGCAGTGCAGGCATCGGACGGTCCGGCACGTTTATCGCCATTGATATTCTACTGAAAAAGCTGCATCAGGTGCTTTTGGATAAAAGCAAAACTGTCGAGGAAAGGAAGGGAGCGATACAACACGCGATGGATATTCCGCGTGTGGTCCTTCGTCTGCGATCGCAGCGGCCGGGCATGGTACAAACCCCGGTACGTATTTGCCTCCAATTGTTGTATAATGTGCACCTGTTGACACGGTTGCGTGGTGCCGTATAGGGACAGTATGATATGATCTACCGATACTTGTTGCCGTAATGAGCGCTGACCAGCCGGGTGATAGAAGCCTTTTGCGAATATGACTGTTTCAAAGGCAAACTTGCTTTTAATAGACACGTTTTATAAGAATGTGTCCATATGTGTTCTTTACCATGATACACTTTGCCTCCGAATCTATTATCTACGAATCGGCCTGTCACAAAGAATATTAGACCCCCGGCCTGTCTCAAAAAATATTAGCCCCCCAGCAACGTTTTGCTAACTATTTTTTGTGGTCTGATGCAGAAATTCTGCTTATCAAGTGTCTTTTTGTGCGAGAAGACCAATAAATTTGCTGTTAGGCATTTCGCCATTTTACCTTTGGAAAGAGTGGCGTACAAACCGGTGTCTTATATATTGTAGTAAGTAATGTGGTAACTAACTTTAATAATACAAATATTTGAATTGGACTTTATCATTGGTTATTACAAATATTACAAATAGCGCTTATAGAAATAACCGTCTGTTAGTACGGCCTTATAGCGAGTATAGTAATTGAGCAATACCTGCCCACTACCAATGTTCGACATTGCACGAAATCGTTAACACCAAAAAAATTTCTTACTTTTTTAAAGGTTCATGTAGATAGATAGTAGTTTTTATGAAATTCCAATGAAACAGTTCGTCAGTACGACGGGCACCATCCTAGTCTATATAATAACAGAATTGATGTCGCGATCCCGCACTTAAGCGAATATCTTGATCTAAGTATAGAATTCAATTAAGTACGCGATCCCGAACCTAAGCGAAGTCGAACTGTACTATTAGTCGGGCTAAAATGAATTCGATTTTATTATTGGCTAAAAGACTGTATTGTTTCTCTGGCGAACGCGTGGCATCATCGGTGTCACTGTTCATATTGTGGGTGTGGTTGGTGTGGCTATCAATGCGTCCGCGAGGGATTATCTGAGGGTAAGTAGAAGAAGAGGACGATCAACAGGTAGCAGCAAAAACCAAGGTTACTACCTCCGATTTTCTTTGGATTACTTACAATCTCCTGCCTTGCCGATATATTCTTTAGGTGATGATGATTTTGAAGTGCCGTCAGTACTGCAAGCCGCGGCTAACTGTGTCGACGAAGAAGAAGAGGACGAGCCACAGTTAGCTGCAAAAACCGAGGTTACTACCTCCAATTTCCTTTGGGTTGCTTACAATCTCCTGCTTTACCGATATATTCTTTAGATGATGATGATTTTGAAGTGCCGTCAGTACTGCAAGCCGCGACTAACTGGGACGACGTAGCAGCAAAAACCAAGGTAACTAACTACCTCCAATTTTTTTGGACAGCTTACAATCTCCTGCATAATTGTTATCTATCTGATGGTTAGTTGGTCTGTCAAAGTTTTGTAGATAAATTTTATTCCTCGCTGCAATTTTGGAGCATCTAATTCTGCAGCAGCCGAAGTGCATCTTAGAAACTTTCAGCAATCTTCGTTGGGCTCTGGCCGTTGTCTACGTTAATTTTGGCTGCTGGTTCCTGACTTTGCGCCTTTTCAGTATTATCATGCTTGCCTTCTTCGGGCGTGTCTTCAAGGAGTGCAGTGATCTCAGACGAAAGGTCCAGTGGCTGACCTTCCGAACCAGCAGTGAAAGCAAACTCGCGAACTAAGACACGTAGATCATTTTCCTTTTTCAGCAGCAATGCAATCTGAGCAACGGGAAGCCGACGAAGTAGCTGTGGGAAAGACGCCGGCTGAATAAGGGCCGAGCACTTGATGAAGCCTTTCCATAAGGCATCCTCCAATTCCCAGACCTTTCTGTTGATTAAAATATCTAAAAGCGCAGCCATTTCACGTTGCAGTGTCGGATACGCTGTCACACTGAGAATGAGCGAACGGAGCGCCAGCGTTGAAATCCTTTCCTCCAGGAACAGCACACGACAGACGTGGAGAAGTACATCTGATTGAAAAGCGTGGCGATGTTCAACGCAGAAGTTGATGGCACTGATAACTTCTTCTGCATGCTCAGCTCGCTCTTAAGATCTACATGATGTAGCGCCACGTGCAATTGAATGGATATAAAGGTACATTCGTTTGCTGGACGATGACGTGAGCTTGATAGTCGACTGAAGCAATGGGTTGGTTGCTGTTTTCGCGCTAGATACGAGCAATCCGTTCGTGAAAAGCACGAACTTGAAAAGAAAATCGACGAATTGAAACTCTGGACGAGTGGAGGAGGGGAAAACAGTATCAACGGGACGGGGGAATTGCAGTCTCTACGAAACGAGTTTGCTCAGTACAGGAAACGTGCACTGCTAGCTGTCGAGCAGAAAGAAAAAAAGTTGAGTGAGATGCAGTACCACGAAAACGGGGGTGGAAGCAGTACCACAAGTCGCTCGAATAGTTTCCAAGACACGCTCGGTCGTCGCATGAGCGCCGAGTCCAATACGAGTCTCTCGGGGTTTGAGTCTCTTCTTGCCACCAAGACAAACGAGTATTTGAAAAATATCGTGTACAAGTATATGACGTCCGACAAAGTCGAGGTACGTGCTCAACAGTGGATGGGATTCGTGTCGACTCATGGTGATCCGTACGCTTGGGATACGTTGACACGCGTAGGCGAAAGAGCACATGGAGAAGGCAATTGCGACCGTTCTCAACTTTACACCGTCCGAACTTACCTCGATTCAGGTGCGTCCCAGTCATCACGACTGTTCGTTCGTTGATGCCCTCACGTGTGTGTAATTGTTATGGATGCAGGATAAACGGAAACAGCATGGCTGGTTCTGGTAGCTCTTCCGTCGTCCGCAGCTGTCCGTATCTTGAAATCGTAATCCGCTGGAGTGTTTACTCAGATATCGTACAAGATTCGTCTCTTCTCTCTCTCTCTCTCTCTCTCTCTGTCTGTTGACTAACCAAGAACAGCAACAACTTGCACTCGCAGTGCGTTGCGAGATCAAGACACTACATGAGTGGCATGCTCCAGAGCCTCATGGAATGGCCCATGGAATCGTCTCTACTTTCGACGCGCTTACCATGACGACGGGGACGGATGCCATGGGCACTATCAGTCCCTGGTCTCCCCGCCGAACGGCCGATGCCTCGAGACCACCATCGATTGTGTCACAGAGACCTTCCACGACCGCGCGCGATGGCGTCTTGCTTCCGCCACGCTGGATGAATGCCCCAATTGCTGTATCTGTGCTCAGAAATTTGGAACGTTTAAGAAACGACACCATTCCGCAATTGCGGTCAATCCATTTGTCGTGATCACTCGGCTCGCGAACGAATGAAATTGCCTCGATATGGACTTAGTGATCGAGAAAGTCAATAGGAGCTACCAACTGCGGAGGCATTGTTTCTAACAGCCGCGTTATGGCAACTGACAGCCGATCTGGGGGAAGCGAAAGGAACTAAGGCAATAATGGAAACAAAATTTCGCCGTGAATACTCGGTAAGACAGGAAGGAATGATCACGGAGATTGAGTCCGGGATTTGCTGATGGCTATGATATAGCTCTAACACCTGTTGAACGAGTTGCTCCATTCCCGACGAGCTTGATTCGTTCGACCGTCCCCGACTTGACAAGATCTGAATGATGTGGCACACCAGCCCAAGGGTATTCGGCTCATATCCGTGAAGTTGGGCTACAACATTCACGCTGCCACGTTGCTTTGGATGCTTATTGAGATTTTCAATCGCACGGAAAACCAGTTGTCGTACGGTCTCGGAAGCTTAAGCCTATGTTGTTAATAGGTGTGTCAATAGTGGCGGCGTCTTCACTCACAGGGCCAGATATAACTCCAACCGTCGATAAATATCTGCTTCGCTATCCAAAGATTTTGAAAGATATATTTTTTTTGCGGTATTCGTTCTACTAAATGAGTCACTCAAAATAATACCATTTTTTGTTAATCACGGCGCCATAAAATGTATACTGTACGTATACTACGGTGCCTACTTTGATGCCACAAAAAAATTAACGAAAAAAACTGCATTGCTAAGCTTAGACACATAACTGACCATGTGTCGCACACCAATACTTATACTACTACGGTAAAAACGCACCCGCAAAAAACTGTCTTTTTCTTTCAAAGTAAATGTAAATATACTTTAGTTTCAATGAAATTTCAATGACAGTTCGTCGGTACGACGGGTACCATCCCCTAGTCTATATATATAACAGAATTCATGTCGTCAATGATCCCGTACCTAATCGAATTATCTTGATCTATGTATGAATTTGAATAAGTATGCGATCCCGTTACCTAAGCGAAAGAGTCTTGATCTAAGTATGAATTCGATTAAGTACGCGATCCCACGTACTGAAGCGTGACTCAAAGAACTCACGGCTCGGCTTAACGCTTCACCTTCGGCTCCAAATGCGTTTTACGTTAGAAACGATTATCAGTCTATCGTGTCCGGATCGTGTTACAACTCAGGGCATCTTTGATACTTACCCAAACGATCAGGTTACTAACTGGACAGTGTGTGTGTGTGTCTGTCTATACAGAAGCAGCGAGAGACCAATCGTGTGTGTGTGTGTGTGTGTGTGTGTGTGTGTGTGTGTGTGTGTGTG
>CM047585.1:1541562-1557834 GCA_026184515.1 Peronosclerospora sorghi | reverse complement strand
GTGTGTGTGTGTGTGTGTGTGTGTGTGTGTGTGTGTGTGTGTGTGTGCAGAAGCAGCGAGAGAGAAATGCATCAAGACTGAGGTGTCCTCTCTCCGCCAGGGAGAAACTTACATGGGCAGGTAATTCTTCTTCTGAGGGGCACCCACGTGAAGGCACGGGAGAGCCCGGATCATGTCACTACTCAGGGCATCTTTGCTACTTACCCAAACGATCAGGTTCCTAAATGGTCAGTGTGTGTGTGTGTGTGTGTGCAGAAGCAGCGAGAGACCAATCGCGTCAAGACTGAGGCGTCCTCTCTCCGCCAGGGAGCCGTCAAGTCGTCGGACGAGACAAATCTGCCAAATGCCCATGTCGAGTTTGTGAGCGCCGACTTGAGTCAAGACCTGGACATGAACCGACGTTTCGAGCGACAGACTCCGGTACGACAGGCGATCCCGTCCGTCCCCACGCACGTTAAGTGTGGCGCCTTCCACAATGTACTTCTTTTCGGTTGCGCTCATCTATATATATAACAGAATACATGTCGTCGATGATCGATGATCCCGTGCCTAGCCGAAATTCAACTGTACGCACGTCATGACACTATGACATGCCATTATAAAAAACCATGGCGCGTAACGAGGAGAAGGCGTAGTCGAGCATGAAGCAAGACTTTGCCGATACTTTTAAAAAGAAAGTACTTTTGTGCTCTTGATAATCATAATGGCATGTACATGTATCGATTACCATTCGCCTAATTATCAGTTCGTCGATATGACGGGCACCATCCTAGTCTATATAATAACAAAATTGATGTCGCGATCCCGCACTTAAACGAATAACTTGATCTAAGTATAGAATTCAATTAAGTACGCGATCCCGAACCTAAGCGAAGTCGAACTGTACTGTAAGTCGGGCCTAAATGAATTCGATTTTATTATTGGTTAAAAGACTGTATTGTTTCTCTGGAGAACGCGTGGCATCATCGGTGTCGCTGTGCATATCGTGGGTGTGGTTGGTGTGGCTACCAATACGTCCGCGAGGGATTATCTGAGGGTAAGTAGTGTGTTTTACAAGACATCGATGCCGAAGAGTTGTGTATATGCTAACATTCTGTGGCGCTTAATTTTTGTGTGACGGTTTTAATTTGATGATCACAATAAAGCATGCAAACCGCACTTTACAAGACCAGTTGAAGCGCAGTGCTGGTAGGTATTCATGTCTTCACTTCTATTCCACAAACTGCGCATAGAATGATTGACGAGTCACAAGTGCTTTGATTTATTAACGCATTTTTACAATTTTTTTTATCTTTCATGGGTTTCCAGACATTATAAATGGCTTACGAAATAAAGTCACAATTTTTAGGAGCGGAAAAGAGAAACGAGGAAGAGCGTAAGACGTTCGTTTTGTTTTTGACACGAAGATTGAGAGCGTTAGTTGGACAGGACGAACCAGAAGGCATCCTGCTACAACTGTACGTTCGAAACGATTCGCATCCGGCGCTTCCCGTGCTTTTGCTTGGCGAGTAACTTCTGTTTAAGGGATCTATCCCCTCCCCCGACCGTTTTGCCCAACTTCATCAGCACGTCTTTCCGGTACAGCGCTATCCGTTCTTTGGCAAAGATTTTATCTCAGAGGGCAGCTTGAATGGAAATTTCATACTGCTGCCGATCGAGCACGCGCTTTAACTTTTGACACAAGGCCCGGCCATTGCGTGTGGAGGGCATCATGGGATATTGAAGTGTTAAAGATTGAGTCGACTGGGCATACCACGAATGTCCTCTCTATGTGAACATTTCTTCGGCCACTAGGAGGGAGAAGTATGTGGTCTACAACTGCACCGTTTCAATTGTGACGGCCCAAACGTCGTGGTGTGCTTCCTACCGTTATTCGAAGTTCCTCAAGTTTCGAAGCAATGTAAACGAGTTGTGGACGTGCGATTACAAAGACTGTAGTGGCTCGTGTCAAGCTATTCGTGATATTACGACGGATTTCTTTCCGAAAAAACTTCCAAGAATACTGTCCACGCAGTATGGAGCTGTTAATCGCCGCAGTAAAGCTAACATTGAAGAAACGGGTTGCGTCTTTTATCGAAAGTGATGATGCGACGAAAAAAATGATGAAACATTATGGTATTGATCTCGAACGAATGATTTTGTGGTGAAGCGGACTCAAGAATTTTGGTCGCTTTGTGTCAGCAGGACACCGATCGGCTTATCGGCGATCGGATTGGTGGAAGTCAAGGAGGCTTTTAAACCTATCGTGTTCGAGGGGTGTCAAGAACACGGATTTTGGTAAGTCACATGATATTGCGTGTACTTTACATATTTTCATGTTTGTACATATTGGGGACCATAGGGAGATAGGATTGGTTAGTTTAGGTTTTGCTTGATGGTTTTAACGAGTCGTTGCTTTTGGCCTTTAACTCAACAAGAAGTAGTTACATCTTTAAGTACGCTACTCGCCTCTGCACGCCGCAGAGTGTTTGGGGGCAGAGGGTCGAGTAATCACCTCAAGCTCAATATACCCGGCCGGGACGCGTTACAGACGCACTTGGCCCGCCGGAAGTCCCTCGACGGGAGTACGTATTGGTCGGCTTCACAAGCTAAAGTTGTACAAGTTTGGAACGTATAATCAAGTATTGGATTGTTACGTGGAGATATCGTTCGTGGAGTTTATCACGTTCTCATTGGATCTCTATATTGGAGTATTGGACTTTTATTCTCGTATTGGTTGGGCTCTACGATCGGTTGAGCGATCTGCCCTTTGGAGTATATTTACTTGGAGTATAACTGGTCTGCCCGTACCTAGGGTGAAGAGTTCCGCCCAGGGTACACCACCCAGCACGGTCTCTCGCATTTAAGACCACATCAATTCCCAGCGACGATCCACCAAGTGTGTAACCAGACCATTCCATCGGGTACACAAGGTTATATGACGAAAGAATCGGACCAGACGTCCTATGCTGATGATCGGTCGCCTGCTAGCAGCGGACGATCAGATCGGATCGTAGGCGAAGGTTCGAGGGGTACCCCCCCGTCAGTTGGAAGGCTGGGCACGATGGTGGTCAGGTTCTCGACACTACGGTGTTCGATTTTGAACTTGACTCCACTACAATGGTGCGCGTGCCCGGATCACTTGGTGATCCTGGATATCACCGAAATGATATCTCGCGAAGAATCGATTATAACGAATAAAATGTGGAATCGTTCTGGAGAGGACATAAGGAACGGCTATCGCCTTATGTTCTCGTTGTCGATAAGGATGGCGATGTCCGATCTGGCCGAGTGGAGGACCAGATCGGGATTAATAAGTTTTTTCCTCCCCATAAGGCTCCCATCGGAGCCGATAGGGACTATAGCAAGTCTTGCTATAGTTCCGGAAAGGATCAGGACTTTTGTCCTGATCCTATGCATTTAAATGAAGGTTTCGATGAAAAGAAAATTAAAGATGAAACCGACTTGGAGGCTGATCGGAACGATCCGATCCATGTTCCCAAGGTCCCCAAGCAGAGGATCAGAATGCCATCCGACGAAGACGACTTGGAAGAAAATTCGCAGGTCGCGGATGGGGTTATCAAAGAAGAAGACCTGACCAGGATGTATTACATCTACGAGCTAAAGAGATTTACTCGTGAAGACCAGGTCATGCATATCTTAAACCCCCAGATCCCCGATAGCATTCTCGGACCCACCACCGATCCGATCCAAAGCGATCGGCCGTTGCTATTCGTGAAGAACCTGCTGGCGATGTTGGCTGAGGTCGGCATAGAAGTGCAAAACCTCGCCAACGTGCATAAGCTGTTTGATCTGGACACTTGGAAGCTGGAGATGTCGATGTCGACCCTCCATGATCATTGGTGCCGTTGGGGGGGGCGGTTCGCCGCCCACTCCCACCGTGGCATTGAAGGCCTCTGAGGCCACGGCAGCATACGATGATGTGTGCTCCGATGATAAGTCGCTGTATCAGTCTCCGCCTGCCTCTAATTGCTCATCGGAGTTGGAGGTAGGTGTTGAGCGGATGACCATGGGGGCGGATCATACCCCCATGGGAGCATAAAAAGGACGTGCGGCAGCATGGGGCTGCATGCCGGTCGGGGCCCCAGGAGCCCCCACAGGTGTCAGTACCTCCAAAGGAGGATACCCACACGTTGCCCATGACCCAATCTAACGTCCAAGCCATGTTTGAAGCAATGATGGAGCGTTTCATGGGAGATCGATGCAGATCACCTCCGCGCCCTCATGCTCAGGACCGATCTGCCCGGCAAAATATCAATATTTGCCGGGATGCAGATATGGAGTCAGTAGCATCAGTGGACAAGGCTACCCGAGGTGGAAAACCAGTTGGTAGAGGAAGACGAAAGCCGCAACCAGCCCGACCGCGCCGATCAAGCAAGAACAGCGATTTCGACATGGAGTCGATTGGCGATCCGGATGACCACTATGGGTCAGACGGTGCAGGGGCGGGCAGAACGCGCAGGGCTAACCTAGCCTCTACGACCGCCTTTGATTTCGGATCTACTGCGATCCCACGCATTCGCATGGCTGCGACCACGGATCTCAAGTATTTCACTGGAAAGGACGCCGACGAGGAGCAAGCCAGATCGTAGTTTGGTCGGGTCAAGTCCGCTTTCTTACGGGATCAGACACCAAAAAAGGAACGGTGTTTGATCTTCAGGGATCTGCTGAAAGGACCGGCTGCGAACTGGATCCAACAATTGGGTCGGGATGTCCGATCTGACTGGGACCTGCTTTGTTCAGAATTTGAGGGGCAGTACTGCAATTCCGGATTCTCTAGTGCCCGCAAATACCATCATATGCAGAAGCGGGGCGACGATACGCCGATTGAGTACTTGCACCTCTTGAACGTGGATGCAATTCGCGCCGGGATAGTGATCAAGGAAGGCAACTCTCCGACCGGTGCCGCTATGGAGCACGTGGGTCACTATTTTAGTACCCTTTATGACCAAGATCTGGCAGATCAGCTCACTCTGCTGCGCCTCAAAGATGTGGGGGAAGTAGAGCAGACGTTGCGGACGTTGCAACACTCACGCAGCATGAGGGCGAAGGTCGCTGTTGGATCGGGTCGCTACAGATCGAAGACCCAGACCGATCCGGTGAAGAGGCCCCTAACCAGATCGGCCCGTGCTGTTAAGGCGATCGCGACTGAAGACATCACTTTATCGGAAGAGGAAAGTAGCGGCCAGTCCAGTCGGGAGTCAGACGAAGACCAATATCGTCACATCTTCGTCACGGAACCTGCCCCAAGAACCAGATCGACGCCTAACCAGGCAGATCGGAAGGGCAGGAGTGGGAAAAAGTCCGATCCGGACCGACCTTGCAAGAACTGTTCTCACTGCGGGTCAAGCAAGCACGATGGTGGGTACTGCTGGAAGAAGTTGATATGCAATAAGTGCGAAAGACGCGGCCACCCCACCGATCACTGCCTTTTCGTGTGCAAGTCATGTGGAGAAATCCACGAGTCCGGCCAGTGCAAGATCGAAGAGCTCTTCAATCTGATGCGCAAGTGGTATGTGCCGGGTAAGCACGCGGGGATGCTTCCACCTGACGTGGAGAAGATGTTAAACTAGAACTCTCGCCAGGTTGTAATCTGGATCGAGCCGAGAGATCTAGGTTTGGCATCTATGCATATGTCGTCAAGGAGAATAAAACCGACAATACATGTTCTATTCTCAATTGCGTCGATCGGGATCATCCGGTCTACAATCTCACGACCGATGAATATTCCCGATCGAAGGTGGTCATGCAGCTGGATCTGCTTCCTGGAGAGTCTCGCGGATACTGGAAGTATCATGCGCCCGACAAATGGTTTAAGAAGGCGAAAGCCTGTGGTAAGATAAACAACGAGAAGGCAACGATGTTGTTCGACTCTGGGGCCGAAGTCTCGATTATTGACTCCGCCTTTGCTCGTAAGGTCGGATGTCGTATAGACAACACCCAGAGACAAGAATGCGTCGGGATCGGTGAAAACTCTTACATGACCGAAGGAAGGACGCGCATGAAGATCACCCTATTGGGTTCGTTCGTATACTTCTTCAGCGCTTGGGTTGGCAAGCTGGCCGGTCAGGATGCCCTTTTAGGCATGGATTTCATGGTTCCGGCAGGTATTCGCCTTGATCTGTATCATGGAGTGCTTACACTCCCGGATGAGGTCCAGATCCAGTTAGCTGGCTGGCGGCCCCTATACGGATCGCACACAGATCTGGTCAGGTGGGATCAAGATGTCACCATTCCAGTCGGCCAATCCGCTGACACCCCGGTCGATAAAGGTTTTCGTTCAAGGAAGTTATGGGTGACCAGGGGCGATCGGTGGGTGTCGACTTTTGTGAAGAGCGCCGGTCGATATGATTTTGTTCGAGTCACTAATATCGGTGACAAGCCGCTTACACTCGACAACAATACTATTGTTGGTATGTGGCTGGCAGAAGAGGAAAGTGCCAAGAAAGATGGAGTTCGTCTCGATCGGATCGAGACGGTATGTTGAGTGGAAGAACTTGGCATACCAAGCGACCACCGAACTGGTCAGCGATGATGGATCGGTGGAAGAAGATACCTCACCTATGGTGGAACGACCCAGCTATGTAACCCCTAGGAAGATGCTAGTTCGAAGAAAGGCACCACAGGCGCCGGATACGGTGGACCATGAAGTAGATGAGCCAAAGTTCGTTAACGTGGTGGCGACACAAGAACAGGCGGCCGCGGAGCCGCAAATAGAAAAAGAAAAGCATGGCGATACTGGTGAGGACCATGATGGCACGCTTGAGCATGTCGATGTCGGTGAAGGGCAGCCCGCCGATCGGGAACAGCAGTGTTCAGCCGATCAGGACGGTTTGGGTGTTATTGCCCCGGAAGATGACCAGGTCTGCATCCATGAGGGCGGGGACCAATACATTCAGAATTTGGATAGCCAGATGGCAGTCCTCCCTGAAGTGTCTGCTTACCCACCCGAGGTTACTATGGACGATCTGCAAGTGGGTAATCGGGATCTCAACAGTCCCGATCAGATCGATCTGCTAAAGCAGATCATATGGAAGAAGAAACATCTGCTGATCGGTAAAGGCAATGCCTTACCCCCTGCTGCTCGCGGAGCGATTTGTGACATCGACGTTGGAGATGTCAAGCCGATCGCCCAGCGATGCCGACGTGTGGCGCCACAGTACCACGAAAAATTGTCTGATCTTATTAAAGGACTGCTGGACACCAAGATCATTAAGCCGTCGACCTCTCCGTGGGCCTCACCGATCGTGATTGTGATCAAGAAGAACGGTGTCGACATCAGGTTGTGTATCGACTATCGGTTGGTAAATCGTTTGACCAAGCTTATGGTGTACCCGATGCCGCTGATCATCGATCTACTAGAAGACCTCGACAAGAATCTGTGGTATTGCTCATTGGACATGGCAAGTGGATTTTGGGTAGTTTCGATGACCGATCGGGCTCGCGAGATTTCCGCATTTGTTACGCCGTTCGGTCTGTTCGATTGGAACCGTATGCCGTTCGGGTTGAAGAACGCGCCCCAGATCTACCAGAGGATGATCGACAACGCATTGTATGGACACTTCAAGATCAGTACCGATCGGGACCCCACCGAAAACCATGATGTAGTTACAGAGGGTGAATCCGATCGGGAAAGGAGACCGTCCGTTCTGGGGAGACGATCGTATTTCGACGACATTCTGATCCCTGCTTCTTCATGGACCGATCTGTGCGAGAAGGTCGAACGTTTGTTGGAGACATGCGATCGCTGGAACCTGTCGATCAGTGCTGTGAAGAGTTTTTGGGGCATGTCCAAGGTCGCCTATTTAGGCCATATGGTGTCGATCAGTGGGCTGGAGGCCAATCCCAAAGATCTGGAATCACTGAACAACCTCCCGTTTCCCAGATCACTGAAGGCAATGCAGTCCTTCTTGGGAAGCCTAAATTACTATAGCCGCTTCATTGAAGACTTTGCAATCTACGCGGCCGTGCTGTACGAGCTCCGGGAAGTCGACTACCATATGTTGCGCGAAGAAGATCGGGCAACTTTACGGGAGAGCTGCGACTCTGATCTGCCGCAGATTGTCCGCAGGTGGAGGCAGACGATCACATGAAGCGTGCAAAGGTTGCTTTCGGTATTCTGAAGGCCATGATGGCGACGACACCGATTCTAATACACTTCGATCCGGAAAAAATGCCGACCGTCATTGTGTACGCTAGTAAGTGGGCCATTTCTGCCACTCTAGTGCAAGAAAATGATTGTGTGTACCACCCGGTCACTTTTACGAGCCGGACGTTGAAGCCGAACGAAGTCAACTATGGAATCGTCGAAAAGGAAGTTCTGGCTTTACTACGGATTTTGGATGTGTGCTACAACCTACTGGTTGGACGATCTGTAAAGGTTCTTTAGAGAAAGTCGACATTGTCCTGGCTATTATCGGCCAATGGGATGGACTGTCGGCTCGGCAGATGGTCAGCGATCTTGTCACAGTGGTCCCTCGAGGTCGTCAAGTGCACCAAGGGAGAGGAGGAGATATTGGGCACATTGGCTGCCGGTATCACCCCTCGGTATGAAGTGGACGAAGCTCTGATGGCGATTGACTCAAGGAAGAAACCTTGACAGTCAATATCACTGCCGCCACCGATCGTCGATCGGGATGAGGAACTCCTGGTCTTGAGTTTCGACGGATCGGCTAGCGTGAAGAAGAAGATCGGCTCCTATAATGTCATACTGTGGAAGTTACCACTATGGTCTATAGTCGCAGCCGCCACCGATTTCACGCCTGACATAACGGTCAACGAGGCAGAATATCGGGGGCTCCTTCTATGTATTGATCTGCTATCATCACAAAAGAAAGGTCGGATCATCATATGTGGTGACTCCAACCTAGTGATAAGGCAGATCACCGGGGATATCGACTGCAAGGCGCCACGGCTAAAGTTGCTGAATGGTCGGGTGATGAAAGCGCTGAAAGACTGCCCCAACCCCGAGCTGTTGCACGTGAAACGGGACTGGAACAGAAGCGCCGATCAACTCGTGACCCAAGCCATGCGAAACCAGACCGGGGAGACGATCACAGAGGAAGTCGTTTTACAGGAATATATGGACATAAACAGGCTCCCGAAAGGTGATCAAGCCCAAGGACAGCCCTGGACAGGTGCATGTGATGGCCGCAACCAGATCGCGAGCTCGGAAGTCTCGTCGATCGTTCCCCAAGGAAAGGCTGAGTGAGTACGTTGTACAACAGCTAAGGGCGGAACGGATCCTCAAGGCGCAGGACGAAGAAGAGTGGATTGTGGTGGAGCGGCTGATCGAAGTTTTTGAAACTTGATCAGGCGGTACCACGGCGGGCAGAAGGGAAAGTGCCAAGAAAGATGGGGTTCGTCTCGATCGGATCGAGACGGTATGTTGAGTGGCAGAACTTGGCATACCAAGCGAGCACCGATCTGGTCAGCAATGATGGATCGGTGGAAGAAGATACCTCACCTATGGTGGAACGACCCATCTATGTAACCCCTAAGAAGATGCTAGTTCGAAGAAAGGCACCGCAGGTGCCGGATACGGTGGACCATCAAGTAGATGAGCCAAATTTCGTTAACGTGGTGGCGCCCAGACTGCCGACTAACGAAGGGGGTCCTCCGGATGTCTTCGACTGCTTGTGTTCTTGCTCACCTTGTGTACCCGACGGCTAGGCGTGGCTCGCTCCTCAGGTGGCGGGGACAGCGCACAGCCAATTCTTGGTGCAAGATTGAATTAACTAACTTGTGACGATACATCCGATGCGATCAGGCGTGATCACGTGCGATCAGGTGCTTAAACCACGTCAATTAGCCGCGATCAGGCTTGATCACGGTTGGGCCGATGCTTATAACCGACGATCAGCAATATTCCGTCTTGATCGCAAGTGCGATCAGGCGGCAGTCCGACGCGATCAGGCGCTGAAACGATGTAGATCAGTGGTAATCAGGCTTGATAAGGCTTTGGCTGACGTTTAATAACCGTCGATCAACAATATTCTGTCTTGATCGCAGATGCGATCAGGTGTCTTGATCGAAAGTGCGATCAGGTACTGAAAGGCTCGATCAGGGGCTAAAAACTGCTGTCCAGTCGTAATATACCTTGATCAGACTTGATCAAGCACCCGAAGTCGTTCAAGTAGCAGTTGGCGCGATTTGCGATCAGCGATCACGATCACGATTCGCAAAAAGTGTTGATCAGGTGTTGATCGGTAGGGGGGGTACTTGATCAGGCAGCGGAAGTCTTCACTGCCTGATCGCGGAGACTCTAAGCCGTCAAACAGCTAAGGAACGCCCAAATCAATGCGCTCCTAGCCTAGACTATATGAGGAAAAGGTATTTATATTAAAATCCACCTAGGGTTCCCGTCGGGCGCTTAAAGCAGCCGAACTCTAGGGGCCAAACGCTAATTTCACGGGGAAGAGGTGAGAGCACTGCTCTATCACGTTCCCAAAACCAAAAACCTTTAAACGAAAACCGCAGACACTGCGGGCGGAGTTGCGGGGTGAGTTATCACACTCTACGCCAGCCGGTGGGCCAAAACGCACTTAGTGCTCCCGCCCGGGACGTAGAAGTTTCAATAAGGTGGGGGCGCAAAGGTGCCTTCCCAAAAAACGATCAGCGCGATCGTACGCAAAAGGAGAACTATATTAGCAATTGAACCCTTAGATCTACCCTGTTCCTACTTTCAACCAATCCACATCGTCCATTAGCAACGCCTTCCGTCCATCAGTCGACCTGATTTTTCCGCTTGTTCCTTGTTTGTCCGCTGGTGTTCGCCGCGTACCTGAAAGTAATCAGCACATCTTCCGTGTCCCTTCTATATCCTGTCTATGTACACCACGGTGGTACGTACTACTGTACCCACCGTGGTACACATGGCGGTACCTAATTATGTACTACTGTATCCACTATCTGCGTCCACTATCAGGCCCCTAATTTAGGTCCTAATATTATGACTAATATTAGGACCCCTATGGGCCTAATAAAATGTCCAACATTAGGCCCTATTTTAGCCTAATAAAAATCCCGCTTTACGACAACCGCCCCTGAGTCTCGTCCCAGCCGTACAGCGGTTGGGGCGAGGGTCGATCATGCCGTTGATTCTGGGAATCATACTGCCGTTGGAGAATTTTTCGTTGCACATCGATCAGGTCACCATCCAACTGTCGATCATCACCCATCATCTGCCCCTTCTCCCCTCCATCAAGCCCAATTCTATCAGGCGCTCACCGTTGGGGCTGTCAACTGCGACGTAACACTTGACTGTGGCCAACCGTGACAACTGCGATCAGGATGTCTCGATCAGGCATTCACAGTCTGCTATGCCATCTTCAACGGACAGCTTGTCACCCCACATCACCAACGTTCCTGCCTTGGATAAGGCCGCATCTGATCAGTCGATCGACGCGATCAAGCAGGACTGCGATCTGCAAGAGGCTCTCCGTGTCAGCAACGAGCAGGTCGCCTTGTTGTCTGGCTCACTCGCCATGAGTGAAGACACGGTTGCGATGCTTCGTCGGCGGCTCACTCGTACCCAACGTGACGCGGCGAACCGGAAGAAGGAAATCGAGGGAAGCCTTAAAAAACTGGAGCCTCTGCGCGATTTTATCAACGCTGCGGTCAAGAAGCTCGAAACCCAGTTAAAAGACGCCAAAAGCACTATCGCCGGTCAAGAGCAGACCATATACGATCAGGGTATCCAGATCCGGGAGCTGGAGTGTCGCAACGACCGTGAACGTTACCTGCGATCAACGCTTGACGACACAATTGCATACCAAACGAAGGAATTGGAGCAACTCGAGCAGCGTGTATCCACGTTGCAGCACGAGCGCGATCAGGTTACTTCCCGCAATGTGCGCTTGGTCCTACGGGCGGTAAGTCTCACTACCGAGGTGGACAAGTACAAGGATAAATGCGATCGCCTCCAGAAGGAGAACGAGTCTACTCGCGCATTGATGGACGATTACACTGCCATTATGGCCCAAGAACAGGAGATATCGGATCGGGTTGAAGCGGAACTCACTACCGCTCGACGTCACCTCGATCAAGTTTCCGCGGACCGGGACACATTGCGTGATCGGCTACGACAGGCCCAAGGCGAGGTTGCGCGGTGGCGCTCTCATCAATCGAATATTCAGTCCGCACTGACGGGCATATCTCTGCAGCTTCTGGCCGGCCCTGATCAGGTCCCATTGCCTGCTAGTCCCTCTGCTGCTTCGACGACCAACTCGGTAGGCAGTACCACTCCATCGTCCGGAAAGCGTATTAGGCGTTCCCGATCTTCTTCTCCGTCTAAGCGGCCACGCCTTCTCTCTGCCGCTTCGGAGGCGAAGACTGCGGATGATGATCCCCCTACCTACGATCAAGACGTTGAAGATGAGGACACTGGCCCGATCGCCTCCATTCCTTCTACTCCAACCATTAGCGAGTTCGGGAGCGAGGGCCAGCCTGATCACGACCCGACCGTGTCTCTTTTCCCTCGCACGGGTGACTTCCAGACCTTGATCGCGGTTCCTGATGGTACCACTGACGCCGATATCCTGCCTTGGACTCGGGATCAACTCGGCATGTACAATTTACACAGCGTCACGGCCCAAGTGTTTTTCGACTACTTGACCCGCCCTGCTGGATGGTTGTTCCCGCCTGATGCGTTGGCCCCTCCTACTAGTGCGTGGTCCGGTCATTTGATCACCCAGGCAGAGATTGAACATTTATACTCCCAGCGCCCCTGGGATATTTTTTTGACCATGTTGCCGCCTCTTTCTTTTCGCTCGGCTGGCTGGTTCGCTGACCTGGAGACCAAGTATCTCACGTTCCTCGATCATCACGCATTGGCGATTTGGGAATCAACCCACTATCTCCCTATCGCGAAGAATCTTCGTGATATTGATGACTTCTTCCGCGATTATTACATCAAACGTCGCCAACGCAGAAGCCGGGCTGGGGCGACCTGGAAACGTATCGTGGAGCTCATCTTGCGGGGTATGATCGACGGGAAATGTGATCTCGACGTCTTCTTGGACCCTTCGATCACCCATTGTGCCCGCAATCGCCCGCTGAAGTTTGCCCCGGCCGATGATGGAGCGTGGTACCCTGGGTTTCTATCGGACCTGCCACCTCAGAGCCTACAAGAAGCGCTGGCAGATGTCGGCCACCTTGAACCTTGGAGGGTTCAATATCGTTCCTGCCCCGAAAATCACCCTGGTCGTAAGATTCCTCGCCTTCGCCGTAAGTTCTATTGGTCTGAATAGTCAGTCGATCACGTTTCTTCAATCAATACATTCTTTCGATCATGTCATTTCACTGTTATCCTTTGTCCTTAAATGCATAATATAAATTGGTACTCTGTCGGCTCATCTGCCGTATCCAATCACCATACCTCGCAACATCCATCGTAATCACACCACTACAAGTCGTTCATTGTACCTCCATTAATCGTGAGTTTCATCAACAATTTCTGCGATCAGAGATTTTTTTCGATCGTGATTCCTGATCGGTACGTAGATCGCGCGCTAGTTGGACTCTTCATCCACTTGCATGACGTCGAAACGATGTCTGTTCACCATCTTCCTTTCGAAATCCTTGACCACGGCATCGCAATTCAAATCTGCCTCGTCTACCCACGACGGCTCGGAATACCCCTTCCAGTAGACTTGATATTCTTGTAACGTCCTTCCATATCTAGTCTTTCGACCTGATCGCACATCGGTAATACGATCAACTTTAAATTCATCGGGATCTAGCGTCCTTTCCCAACTATCTTCAGGTAGCAAAGCTTCGTCGAAGTCGAAACGATCTTCTATTCCAGATGCTATCACAGTAGTGGGACGATCAGGAAATTCCTTGACTAATTTCAACTTGGACAGGTGTACCACTGGGAACATACGATAATCGGTGCCGGCGGTGACCAATCTCGCTGCATGATCGCCGATCACCTCCTCAACTCGGAAGGGTCCATACCACATATGCGCCAGTTTCTTCGCGAACACTTCTTTCACCCCATCAAGGTACAACCAAACCTTTGAGCCAGCCTCGACCTTGTGCGGCGTCACCTTATCGTTGTGTTTCTCGGCCCGATCAACCATCGATTGGTGCAATCGAGTGCTCACTTGATCGCGGGCATATCGGTAGTCTTTTTGCAACTTATATCTCCACCGAAGAGCGTCTCGATCTTTACGTCAAATCCCGCCCAGTTGTAACGTTGATTCCAACGACGATCGTGGGTCCCACCCATACGCTAAATAGAATGGGGTTTCCCCGCGTAAGCGATAAGGGGTTGAGTTTAGTGCGAATACCAGGCGTTCTGTATACAAACTCCAATCCTTTTGTCCAATATCCGACACATACATCTTGATCGCTCGCGTAATCGTCTGCACCGTCCTTTCCGCCTTGCCGTTCGCCTGTGGTCGATATGCCATAGTGGCACTCTGACGTTGTCCCACGATTTTGTTGAACGCGCGAAATACTTCCGACATAAAACCAGGTTCTCGATCATGCCTGATCACCTCACTAGCCCCAAACCGTCGGAATACGCATTCTTCATAATTTTCGGCGATTGCTTGCGCGGTACGGGACGATCCAGCTTTCGCGATCACCATACCCGTGAACAAATCTGTCCCCCCAATCAGCAGTTCTGTATGTCCATCCGTTGATCGGGGCAGCGATGGGATATGATCCATGGCTATCACTTGGTATGGGTACGTCGCCTCGATATTTCCCGGCGAAATGCCCTTGATCGTAGGCTGGCCCTTCCCTGTTTCGCAATCCACGCATTGCCCGACAAATCTTTGTACGCTTCGGAATAGACCAAGACAATGGAAATACCGTCTGATCCGCTGATATGTACGTAACCCCCTGCTGCTCGCGGAGCGATCTGTGACATCGACGTGGGTGATGCCAAGCCGATCTCCCAGCGATGCCGACGTGTGGCGCCACAATACCGCAAAAAACTGTCCGATCTTATTAAAGGACTGTTGGCTACCACGATCATTAAGCCGTCGACATCGCCGTGGGCCTCACCGATCGTAATTATGATCAAGAAGAACGGCTTCTACATCAGGTTGTTCATCGACTATCGGTTGGTAAATCGGTTGACCAAGCTTATGGTGTACCCGATGCCGCTGATCAGCGATCTGATGGAAGATATTGACAAGACCCTATGGTATTGCTCACTGGCAAGTGGATTTTGGGTTGTTTCGATGACCTATCGGTCTTGCGAGATCTCCGCATTTGTTACCCCGTTCGGTCTGTTCGAGTGGAACCGTATGCCGTTTGGTTTGAAGAACGTGCCCCAGATCTACCAGAGGCTGATCGACAACGCATTCTATGGACACTTCAAGATAAGTACCGATCGGGACCCCACTGAAAACCGTGATGTATTTACAGAGGGTGAACCCTATCGGGAAAGGAGACTGTCCGTTCTGGGGAGGCGATCGTATATCGACGACATTCTGATCCCTGCTTCGTCATGGAGCAATCTATGCGAGAAGGTCGAACGGTTGTTGGAGACATGCGATCGCTGGAACCTGTCGATCAGTGCTGTGTGTGTTTTGGGGCATGTCCAAGGTCGCCTATTTGGGTCATATGGTGTCAATCAGTGGTCTTGAGGCTAATCCTAAGGATCTGGAGTTACTGAGCAACCTCCCGTTTCCCAGATCTCTGAAGGCAATGCAGTCCTTCCTAGGGAGCCTAAATTACAACAGCCGCTTCATTGAAGACTTCGCGATTTACGCGGCCGTGCTGTACGAGCTCCGGGAAGTCGACTATCATATGTTGCGCAAAGGAGATCGGGCAACTTTAAGGGAGGGCTGTGACTCCGATCTGCCTGGAGATTTTCCGTAGGTGGAGGCAGAGGATCACATGAAGCGTGCAAAGGTTGCTTTCGGTATGCTGAAGTCCAAATGGCGACGGCACCGATTCTCAGACACTTCGATCCGGAGAAAATGCCGATCATCATTGTGTATGCTAGTAAGTGGGCCATTTCTGCCACACTAGTACAAGAACATGATGGAGTGTACCACCCGGTCACTTTTACGAGCCGGACATTGAAGCCGAACGAGGTCAACTATTGGATCGTCGAAAAAGAAGTTCTGGCTTTACTACGTATCTTGGATGTGTGCTATAACCTACTGGTCGGCCGATCTGTAAAGGTCCTTTCAAGAAAGTCGACATTGGCCTGGTTATTATCAGCCAATGGGATGGACGGTCGGCTCGGCAGATGGTCAGCGATCTTGTCGCATTGGTCTCTCGAGGTCGTCAAGTGCACCAAGGGAG
>CM047585.1:1491106-1522558 GCA_026184515.1 Peronosclerospora sorghi | reverse complement strand
TGAATGTCGAGAGATTCACGGATATGATCAGCGCTGTCTGAACGTACTCATGCATTTTGTTGGTGGCCACATAAATACTTATGTATTATATACACTTTCTGTCGAACACATGTTTATATTGGGATAACCTATTCTGTAATGGGGTGCCATTACATAATCGATATTCAAGTTAGAATATCACAGTTAAATTTCAGACGCGTTGTCTGAAATTTAAATAAGAGATTATAAGTTATTATAATCTACGAAGGAAAAGTCGATTCGGTATAAATACCGAATCTTGCAGGTTAACTAATAGTACAGTTAGTTGAATACTTGATATTATTATATTAATTAGGTAGTTACTATACTATTAGCCTCTAAACCACCCATTAAATAAACACTCTTAATTTTGCGCTCTAGATAACAAGTGAATATTTATATTTACTTTTAGTATAGGATTAGTGTCATCAACCAATCCTACCCCTCTTGTATTGCGCGCTTCCTCGCACAACACAGTGTAAGCCAGTAACAGGACCAGTACTGTTACACCTGGTAGCACTTTGTGGTCCGTCTTAACGACCACAGTTCCGTTCCGCTAGTCAACTAGCGGAGCGAAGATTAAGAGCCGCTCGGCATCATGTCGCGAGACATGACGCCTGCCGAGCGAGAGAGAACGCTGGAGTGGTGAATAAACACTTCACTCACTTCTCTTCGCGTAGTAAAGACGCGACGGTGGAAATTGTTCGGTCTATGGGGACCGACATCATTACCTTCCTCCAGAGTAAGTCCCCGGAGGAAGTGATACAGGTGGTGAATCGCTTTAGGCGAAACCACCTAGAAAAGCCAGTACGGCCCGCGCCAGAGGCAACGCGGACCGCAACTGCACCTGCAACGCATAGCATTGAAATGGTAAAGGCGCGAGTACCGCCCTTTACCGGTGAAGGGGGCGAGCCCCTTCGTAGATGGTTCGCAGAGGTGGAAGATGCCATCTCTGCGCAAAATATTGTTGACGAACGTCAACAGGCGTACTTCGCCACAACATGTCTGTGCGGCAGAGCCAGGGCATGGGCGATGAGTCGCAGAGCCACTGATGACTCTGCGTTCCTGACTTATCAGGAATTAAAAGCTGAGCTAAAGCTCAACTTTGAAGCTCCAGAAATGGAACTAAGTAGTCGGCAGGAGTTCATGGAACTCCGGCAAGGTAAGCTTGACCTTCAAGCTTACGCTCAGAAGACGCAATATTTGCTGTCAAATATTGTGTATGAGCCGGTGCCCCCTGCTATGCAGGTCACTGGCTTCATGAAGGGACTCAATGATGGTTCCATCAAACAGAGTCTCTACCGGCACCCGCCAGAGTCTCTAAGGGATGCCATTGATATGAGCATCCGTGAGGAGTTCAGCATGCGATCAGCGTCATAGCATGCTGGGTACAGCCGAAGGGCTCAACAGCCCTTCGCTTTTGACATACCGCAACGGCATGTCAACAATCATCAGTCAGGCAGACGAAGTTCACACTTCGTCTCAAGAAACAGCCACCCGCGCCAGAGCATGGGCGGTGGAGGTCCAGATCCAATGGACCTATCAGTTGCGGTTGCTTCGAACACGAAGCAACCGAAATTTAAGAAGAATATTCGCTGCAATAGATGCGCGAAAATGGGGCATTTTGCCCATGAGTGTATGGCACCGCGTCCGGTGCCACGCAGTCAGCGGACGGAGCCGTCCGCTGCACGGCGACATCAACAGGGACATCACCCTGTTGGTGCAAAAAAAGTAGATCACCAGTAGGGTCGGGGCGCCCTACTGTGAATGTTATCCCACACGCCGACATAGGGCATGTGAGGGTAATAGCCCCAGACGGGACTATGTCCTGTCAAAAGGCTCAGGGTGATGGTAAGCCTCTTATCACCCTGGAGGTTAAGCCGCACGGGAGCGATGTCCCCATGCGAGCTTTGTTTGACACAGGAGCGTCAAACAATTTCGTTAGAACTCAGAGTCTAACGCTGTTGAGCTTCGTGGAGGTAGAAACCCCACAAAGTATGTTGTCAGTCGCGGTTAGCAACAGGTGCAACCGTGACTATTCCAAAGCGTGTGATTAAAACACGCTTCGAGTTGAATGAACTGTCATTCGAGGATGACTTCATCGTCCTCGATTTAGATGACAAGTTCTAAGTTATACTTGGAATCCCATGGATGTCCAAGTTTAAACCTTCGATCGACAGGGTTAACCTATCGATCGACTGCGGCGGACGCATAGGATCTGATAGCCCTGTGTGTAATCCGGCTGTATCACAGGATACAACCGCAGCGTCAGACAGTCTGGTGGATAGCGATGGCACAACCAGGTCTGTTCTGACACGATCAGCGGAAGGTACCTCCGCTGGTGAGAGTCCAGAGGGACTACCACACGCAACAGAAGAGTCGTTGCGTGTTGGAGAGAAACATTCCACGGGTGATAAAGACCACCGTGAGAATGAAGTGATATCCACGGTGGAAAACACCCACCGTGAGAATGAAGTTATATCCACGGTGGGAAACACCCACCGTGAGAATGAAATAGTATCCACAGTGGGAAACACCCACTGTGCGACCGAAGGTTCCAACACGATGAAAGAATTCCGTGTTGATGAGAGTGAACTCACGATCGAGTGCAATCGTGAGCACAACTCCGCGGTGGCCAGTTCCCACCACGTTGCGTTAGCCATGCACACGGGTGATAAAGACCACAGTGTCGCAGAAAAGGCGGCCGATCAGACGAGCACATCTGATCGCCAAAACTCCATGGTAGGCAGTGGCTACCATGATGATGAGTATTTGCACACGGGTAATCGTAATCACCGTGTAGCAGTCAATCAGACGAGTGCGTCTGATTGCATGGACAGTTCCGTCGAGACGATCAACGTCTTGACGCAAACGGAGACCGGATTAGCTACCCAGTCTCTGTTGATGGAACACCCTCCGAAAGAAGGTTCGGAGGTGATGGCTCTTCCAGCGCTAAGCTGGAAGAAGTTTATGAGAAACTTGCACGATGATCAGATCGAACAGATCTGTATTATCGTAGCAACAGATGATGTAGTGGATATTCGTGAACGAATATCCACATTACAAGTTGAAACATTGGAAAAGAGGCTCCCAATAATCAAACCAAAGTTCAGCGCTTTGAAGCGCAGAGCTGGGAGTCGCTCAAAGCGAACTCCCCATTTTATGAGGTACTTCGGGAATACGCTGAAGTATTCCCAGAAGAATTACCTAGCGAGCTCCCTAAGGATAAGGGAACTCGTCATGAGATTGAACTCGTGCCAGGCACGAAGTATTGTGTTACGCGGCAATGGCCGTTGCCGCGTGATCAGGTAAAAGCGATCGATGAGTTTTTCGAAGCTCGTCGTAAAGCAGGCCAAGAGCGGGAGTCTATCTCACCGCACTCTACCCCCACCTTTTGTGTGAAAAAGTCCACAGGTGGGTGGAGAATCGTTCACGCTTACAACAAGCTGAACGCAGCGACGGTACCGGCGCAGACGCCGATACCGCGAAAAGATGTCATCATTGATGGCATGTGCGGGAGCACCATCTTTAGTGCTCTCGATCTAAGAGATGGATTTTATCAAATCCTAATGCGTGAGAAGGATATCCCTCTCACGGCGGTAAGCACCCCAAGAGGCATGCTTTGGTAGTGGCTTGTTATGCCGCAGGGGCTTCGAAATGCCCCTGCTACGTTTAACAGATGCGTAACGCATCTATTACGCCCGGTGCGAGAATTCAAACCAAGTTATTTCGATGACGTGTTCATCCATAGTAAGGGTGAACACGATAAAAGCGATGTAGATGTCCATAGGGAACATCTACGTCGAGTGTTAGAGCTTATGCGTAAGCATACGATCTATGCAAATCTAAATAAGTGCACCTTTGATGCACCTGAGATACCCGTTCTTGGATGATTTGTGGGCAAGAACGGGGTGCGTCCTGATCCAGAAATGATCAGGGTGATCGTTGAATGGCCTACTCTAAACAACGTTAAGGAACTTCGAAAGTTCCTTGGGTTGGCAACATATTTGCACAAGTATTCGTGCAAATATGCTGGGTTAATACGACCTCTTTCTCAATTACTTAAGAAAGATTTCGAATGGCATTGGGATACCCAATGCCAAGATGCTTTTGATGCAGTCAAGCAAAGCTTGACTGAAGCGCCTATCTTGGCTATAGCCGATAACGAGCGTCCGTTCCACGTCGTTTGCGACGCGAGCGATTTCGCTATCAGCTGTGCTTTGATGCAGCGTGATCACGATGATCGTGATCGCGTAATCTGCTATCAATCGCGTCAGTTGCGCCCAGCCGAGCGCAACTATCCAGTGCATGACAAGGAACACCTTGCCATGAAGTACTCACTGGCCAAGTTTCGGATCTATCTATTGGGAGATAGACCGTTTGTGGTTTACACGGACCATGCGTCACAACGCACGGCCGTGAATTCACCACACATCTCTCAAATAATGGCTCGATGGCTGTCATTCTTTGCTGGGTAAAACTTTACGGTTGAATACAAACCCGGAAAGTTGAACGTGATAGCGGTTGCGCTATCACGAAGGCCCGATTACGAGACGAAACCATCCGTAACCGAAGGGGCCAGTGCAAACGCGATCCGTTGCACTGCTTTGTCGTCGTCAATCATACGACAAGTACGCGAGGCGTACAAAACAGACGAGGAGACACGTCTGTTGATTGACTACTTACGTAATCAATCAAGTGAGAAACGCGACGAACTCCCGGAGTTCCTACGCGCTTGCGTGCATCGATATCGACTGCGCGATGGTCTGCTGCTTTACAGCACAGACCAAAAAGATGAAAGTCGCATCGTCGTTCCAAACGACGATGATCTCAAACACCAAATTATGTTTGAGTATCATGATGCACCGATTTCGGGGCATCAAGGTCGAGAGAATACATACGCTTCTCTCGCACGTGACTTGTACTGGCGAAACCAGTACAAGTGGGTACGGAAATACGTACGCGCTTGCTTGATTTGCCAGTGCGTTAAGCCTGCGCAGTCTGCACAGGCTGCGCTGAAATCTCTGCCGGTTCCGACAGAGTGTTGGAAGTCCATTTCAATGGACTTCGTATTCGGTCTTCCACCCGACAATAGTCGGAAGACTGGAATAGTGGTCTTTGTAGATCGTTTCATTAAGATGGTACATCTTACTGCAGTATCAGCGAACGTAACCGCCGCTCAAACAGCGCGGATATTCGTTGATACGGTATTCCGTTTGCACGGAATGCCGGAAGACATTGTCTCGGATCGAGATCCGAGATTTACAGGACGTTTCTGGCAAGAAACGTTCTCACTGATGGGAACCCAGTTGAAGATGTCAACTGCGGACCATCCGGAAACGGATGGACAGACGGAACGGGTTAGCCGCGTTTTCGGAGACATGTTGCGATCATACGCACATGCCTTTGAACAGTGGAATGACTACCTGTCACTCACTGAATTTGCGATTAACAATTCGGTGCATGCTTCAACTAAGCATACACCGTTCTACGTGAATGCCTTAAGGCATCCTCGAACCCCAGCTTTACTTGGCGGTACGCCAAATCTAAGTGGGGGAGGGACCCGCTCAAATTTTGAGCGAGTCAATGCGCAAGTTGCGACTACAACTTGTGAACAAAACGATGGCCCTTCTACTCAAAGTACAGTAGAAGCGGAAGCAGCTTCAATTGAAACTGAAGGTGCATACGATGAATATGTGTCTGCAGCAATGGCTGCAGACAACGAGGACAATGCACCTACTGCTGATAAAGCAGTAGATGAATTCGTATTACAGCGCCAAGCTGTAATACGCTATGTAAAAGATGCACTTGCCTCTGCTTTTGATAAGCAGAAGCAAAATGCAGACAAACAAGGAAGGAAGAACAAAAACTCCTTTCTGAAAGGTGAATTGGTATTATTAAGTACTACTAATTTTCCTACACATGCAATAAGCAACTTCCCTACACGGAAGTTGCTTCCTAAGTACATTGGACCTTTCAGGGTCCAAGAGATTCGGGGAATGCCTATACCTTAGACATTCCCACAGCAATGCGGCTTCACCCAACATTCTATGTTGGGCGGCTCAAGCCGTATCACTCTTCTTCGTCTTACGACGAGACGCAGAACCACGGAAGATACCGTGCTTCTCCAAGTCTACCAAGAGAGACTTGTAATCGGCCTCCATCCGTTGGTGAGCAGAGCGAAGAGTCGTTACCTCCGCCTTCGACTGCTCAAGATCAGCCGTGCGCCGATCGAGCTCTCCCTTATAGCGGGAAAGCTCAATGTACAGAATATCATTCTTCTGCTGGAGGGCAGTGTGCGCCCCGAGGATGTCGCGGACATCCTCGCGAAGAGACCGATATGTCTTCACACAGTGAGACATATCGCTGCTCAAGGAGGAATAACCCTCCTCGAGCTTGCGGAGCGAAGAACCATGCTCCTCAACAACAACGGCGAGGGAATTCTCAACCTCCGCCGCCCCTGATTGATAACCAGGGGATCAAGCGATATATCCTCGAGCGCTTGATCTCGAAGCGCTCGGTGCCTTTGAAGAAGGGGCAGCGTACCGAGTACTTGGTACGCTGGCTGGGATATCCCCAAGAGTTCTACTCTTGGGAGCCGATAGAGGTTCGGAGGGCCGACGTCCCAGACCTTTTGACTGAGTTTGAGAAGAATTCTCAAACTCATAATGCGAAGTAGCATCAACAGTAGGTGTTGATGCATTCAGGGTATCAATTAAACCCTGAATTTCGGCGGGTACGGAAAAACCACCGTACCCCCGCAACTCTTCCTCTGACAGACGAGGAGCGCCCTACGTACACCGCGGGCAAACGAGGTGAGAAGGGACACCACACTTTAACCCTTCTTTGATGCAAGCAAAATGGATGTATTCCATTTTTCCTGCTCGTGAGTGCTTTAAAAAGCGCTCGCGCATTACGTGAACTTTATTCACGTAATCATCTGGGCTTTTGTTGTGTGGTGGAGTCATGTTCGAAATCGAATACATTTGTATCGACAACCTGACCACCACCATCGTGCCCAGCCTTCCAACTTACGGGGGGGGGGGGTACCCCGCGAACCTCCACTCGAAATCTGGTCCGATCGTCCGCTGCTGGCAGACGACCGGTCATCATCCAAAGACACTTGGTCCGATTCACTTAAGTTCATCTCACCTTGTGTACCCGATGGAATGGGCTAGTTACACACTCGGTGGATCGGGATCGCAGATCGATCTGATTCGGTCTTGAATATGAGACCGTGCTGGATAGATGTACCTAGGGCGGAACCCTTCACCCCAGTTACGTACAGACCAGAAACACTTCCAAAAAATAAATTCCAATAGGTCGATCGTTGAAACGATCTAGACCTGACCAATACAAAATAATAGAGGGTAGACCAATCAACCGGTCTAGCCCCTGACCAATATGAGAGAATACCAAAACCGGTCTAAACTCCAACCAATGTTACAATGAGCCAATATGTCCACGTGAAGACCCAATATGCCCGTGAAACTCCACAAACGATATCTCCACGTAAAGGCCAATCCAGTGAATAGCACGTTCCAAACGTACTTGCCTTAAAGTGTCGAGATCGCCAAATCGTACTACCGTCGAGGGACTTCCGGTGGCCAAAGTGCGCGTGCGGCACGTCCAGACCGGGTATAATAGGCAAGAGGGGATAATTCAACCCTCTGCCCCCAAACACTCCACGGCGGGCGGAGGCGACTAGTGTACGTGGAAAGAATAACGGTGACCCCTTGCTGCGGTGTAGACCAAGACCAGAAGAGGTTTTTGCCACTTATTCCTAGACCAAAAACCTTTACCTGGAAAAATCGCAACCAAAAGACTCTTACTTGGAAAAACCGCAACCAAAAGACTTCTACTTGGAAAAACCGCAACTAGCCAATAATACTACCTCCCTATGGTCCCTAATGTACCCACACAAAATTATGTAAAATACCCAATGTCAGGTGACTCACCCAAGACCGGCATTCTTGATACTCCTTGAATCTGATAGGCTAAAAAGCCCCCCTTGTTTAGACCAATCGGAAACTCGACCAACTGCCTTAACCAAAAGTGACCAAATTTGTGGTACACTTCACCACAGCCTCCCCTGAGTCCGACCGTGTCGCACAACGATAACGGTCTGACTCACCCATCACTCGACCAACTGGACCTTGGTCACTCACACTTCTTCACCATGGACCAGCCATCTTCGCCACCTGCGCCAGGTACTTCATTTACTGCACTCGATCCTCTTATGCTTCCTCTTGACGCTTGTTCTTGTAGAAACTCTATGTGCCGAGTCGCTCCACATTGCTTCACCTGTCCGGTCGGCTCGGTCTGGCAGCCCATGTAACTCTCCTGCACTTCGAACATCGGAAGGGTGTCAGACTGAAGCCGACACGCGGATGCAGGACATGCTTGCAGAAAACATGCGTCTCAGGACCCAGGTGGACCACCAGGAAACACGAGGTGCGCATCTTTGGTCTTCGTCTTGTACTTGTCTTGACCCTCGTTTGTCTTCATCTCTCATCCCTCCCAGCGTCGTCAAGGCAATAGGTGCATTGCTTGATGCTGATAGGCAGTCCGACGACCATGTTGACCAGCTCCGACCAATTCTAGAGGAGCTGGTAAGTGCACGTCATGATCTGTCCCGTCTGGAGGCTTATCAGTCCCATCTCCGGGATCAACTTGCACTTGTTCGCCGGCAGCAACTGGACGGACAGTTTGACGCGACCTCACTGCGCATGCAAGGCGACGACTTCGCGCGACGCATTGCCGAGCCTTAAATGTCCATTCAAGACCAGACCGGGAAGGTCCGGTCTTATCAAGACAAGTCAGACGCTTGGACGCTAGAGTCGGGTCGTCGTCAGGTGGCACTAGACCAGTGCCGCCAGCGCTTGATGAGCTTGCTGCATCCGTGTTCGACTGCTTCCTCCAGCATAGATTGGTCTGCGTCGGCAACCTTAGTCGCCTCGGAGCAAGACCAAGACCGCTTGCAGCAGGACCAAGACCGACACCGTTCATTGGCTGATATTCAGCAGCCCGAAATTGCACACAAATCAAAGAATCGCGCGGACGCGCCGGGTAGCTCGAGGGCGCGGGGCACTGCGCGCGAACCCAGACTCGAGGGAAAGCGTGCAGTGCCTTATAAGCGAGCCAAGACACAGGCGCTTCTTATGGACTCTCACTCGGACACGGACGGAATCTACGGCCCCTCGGAATGTCGAGCGCCCTCGCGCCGTACTGCAAATCACACCAAGCACACAGGTTCTCGGCCGAGGAGGACTCCAGCGAAGGGTCCTGCGATCCCAGTTTATGGTCGCCATCCAGTCCAAGTCACGAACGAATTTGCGTGAAAGTTTCATCCAAGTGGCGTCGACATTCGGGTCAGAACAGAAGACCGGTTTGCCAAGTGACGCCACACCAGTGTCGGCCCCAGCGAAGCCGGCGCCTTCGGTTCTCCCCGGGACATCCAAGCTTCACAAGTACGCTCTACTGAAGAACATGGCAATTGACACCAGCTCCCTTCCGCCGCGGACGTTTGAAATCACCTTGCCGTGGTCGTCGGGGCAAATCGGCTGTTTGCGCCGGTCTACCCTGACCAAGCAGCTTCTGGCCCGGTCTTTCTCCCGCCCGGACCTCTGGCTCTTTCCACCGTCCAAGAAAACCCCTGCCGCGTCTGCATGGAGGGCGGACTTGATTACGTCGGCGCAGATCTCCCGCCTATACGGCGATGAACCATGGAAATTTTTCGAACACCCCAAGATAGGACTTGTGTTTCACTTGACTCCGTGGATCGGCACTTTGCTAGGCCGGGTGAAGAATTTCAACAAGATCCACGGCCAAGCAATTTGGGAAGCGTCCCACTACTTGGTGCTACCCCTGACCGGGTGCGACAAGATCCGGTCCTGGCGACGTTTCAGAGCAAGCGCAAGCGACGTCGAATTCGGGCGGGAGAGGCTTGGCAATCCCTGTGCCAGTACATTTTGGACGGGATGCGAGCCCGCGAGTGTGACGTCGACGTGTTCTTGTACCCGGTGTTCCTCCACATGCCGAGGCGTCGCGTTGAGAAGACCAGACTGCTGGCCGACGACGGCATATGGTACCCCGGTCTTGATTGCGCTGAGCCGGTCGCGGACCTCAAGGATGCTTTGGTCCAGCTTGACCGGAAGGACCCCTGGCGTAACCAGTTTCAGGATCAAGTGGAAAATCATCCGTCAATGGTCATCGGCCGTCTGTGGGGCGATAGCAAGTGAAGTCGCAGGTAGTCGACCAGATAACTCGCAATACATGTCATCATTTCTTTTTAATATTCCGATCGTCAAATCAATTGAGCTAATTTTACCACTCTCTCCATAGTTGAGCCGAACACGTTATAAACAATTCCACCTCCATCACGATAAATAGTCATCACATTCGTCATTACGCTACTCCAATTCGTCACAGTTCATCACAATTTCACATCAACTCCGGACCTTCTACATCTTCACACCGGTCTAGACCGACCGATGCTACTGCGTGTCTTGGTCTTGGTCTTGGTCTTCATGAGTCTGTATCACTGCGAAGCGATTACGACTGACTCGTTCTCGTTCGAACTCTCGTAGAAGAGCCCCACAATTCAAATCGAGCTCGTCGACCCAAGTTGATTCATCATGGTCCTTCCATCGGACCAGGTACTTTCCGTGAGTCCGACCGAACCTGGTCTTCTTGGTGACCGAACCTGGTCTTCTTGGTCGACCGAACATCTAAGACCTTCTCCACTTCAAACTCGTCTTCCTCTAATGCTCGTTCCCAACTGTCCTCCGGCAGTAACGCTTCATCGAAATCAAATCTTTTTTCTTCGTCTACCAGACAGGGAGTTTTGGGTCGATCAGGAAATTCTCGGACCAGCTTCAACTTGGACACATGCACGATCGGGAAGACCTTGTAATCTGTACCAGTTGTTACTAGACGGGCAGCGTGCTCACCCATCAGCTCGGCAACACGGAAAGGGCCGTGCCACATGTGAGCCAGATTCTTCGCATAGCCCTCTTTCACTCGGTCTAGGTATAGCCATACCGTGGCCCCTGGTTCTATATCGTGGGGTCGGACCTGGTCATTGGTCCGGTATGCCCGGTATTGTGTGGCCTGACGCAGCTTTTCGTTGACGACTTCTTTTGCATGCTGGTAGTGTTTCTGGACCTTCATGCGCCAGCGTCGAGCATCGCGATCGCGGGTCCGGGTACAACCGATAGGTATCGCAGATTCCAGTGTCTACCGAGGGTCCCATCCATATGTCAGAAAAAAGCGTTTCTCCTCGGACCCGATCTGTCGACGAGTTGAGTGCAAAGACCAGCCTTTCTGCGTACTCGTCCCAATCGCGCTGGTCTGGATCGGCAACGTACATCTTGATTGCTCTTGTAATAGTTTGTACCATACGTTCTGCCGATCCATTCGCTTGCGGACGATATGCCATCGTCGTGCTCTGTTTCTGGCCAAGCATATTGTTAAACGACCGGAACACCTCGGCCATGAAACCGGGTTCTTGGTCGTGCCTGATGACCTCGCTGGCGCTAAATCTTCGGAACACACATTCTTCGTAGCTCTGGGCGATCTGCTCCGCAGACCGAGATGCACTTGCCTTCGCAATAACTAGCAGTGAACAGGTCTACCCAGATCAGCAGCTCAGTGTTGCCGCGCGTCGATCTAGGCATTGACGGTATGTGGTCCATCGCTATGACCTGGAAAGGGTAGGTAGCTTCGATATTTCCGGGCGATCGCCCCTTTATTACCGGTCTACCCTTTCCGGTCTCGCAATCGGTGCAACAGCCCACATATTTCTGCACACTGCGGAAAAGACCTCTCCAGTGGAAGTGGGACCTGATCTTGTGATATGTCCTGCCTATGACCTGATGTCCCCCTTCTAGACTCACGTGATAGTGATGAAGGACATCCGGCTGCAGCAACTCGGGGATCACTAATTTCGCCAGTCGGTCCCGGTCTGCACTGTCTTGGTCGGCATCGCGGCAGTAATACAATAATCCATTACCATCCACTTCGTAGCTATCCGCGATCTTCATGCACTCTTTCGCTTGATCGTTCGTCAACTTGGACAGTTCACCACGCAGGTAGGTCTTCAGGTTCATAATCCATTCTTCTTCGTCCTGCGCCTTGAGGATCCGTTCCATCCTTAACTGTTGCACTGCATATTCGTTCATACTTTCCTTCGGGAACGGTCGGAGAGACTTCTGAGCTTTTGATCTGGTCGCGACCATCACATGCACCTGGACTGGGGCGTTCTTGGGTCCGATCACCCCTGGGAGCCTGTTTATATTCACCAATTCATCCAGAACGGCCTTCTCGGTGATCGTAGCCCCGGTCTGGTCTTGCATGGCCTTGGTCGCAAGGTAGTCGGCGCTTCTGTTCCAGTCCCGTTTAACGTGCAATAGCTCGTGGTTGGGGTGGTCCTTCAATGCCTTTATTACTCGATCATTTATCGTCCTTAGTCGCGGAGCCTTGCAGTCGATCTCTCTGGTGATCTGCCTGATCACTAGGTTGGAGTCACCACATATGATAACTCGCCCTTTCTCTTTCGACGACAGCAGGTCCAGACATAGAAGTAGAACTCGGTACTCCGCCTTGTTAACAGCAATATCCGGCGTGAAATCGGCAGCGGATGCAACTATAGACCATTGTGGAAACTTCCACAATATGGCACTATAGGCGCCGACCTTCTTCTTCACGCTTGCCGATCCGTCAAAACTTAAGACCAAGAGCTCTTCATCATGGTCGACGGTCGGTGGCGGTCTCGAAACTGACTGCCGAGGTTGCTTCCTCGGGGAAATCGCTATCAATGCCTCGTCCACTTCAGACCGAGGGGTGATACTGGCAGCTAATTTGCCCAATATCTCTTCCTCGCCCCCAGTGCACTTAACGACCTCGAGGGTCCACTGCGAAAAGACCGCCCACCATCTGCCTAGACGTCCGTCCATCCCATTGGCTGATAGTATCCAGGACAAAGTAGACCGTCTTGACAGGACCTTTATAGGTCGGCCGACCAGCAGGTTGTAACACACAACCATAATTAGTAGCAACGCCAGAACTTCTTTCTCGACAATTCCATAGTTCACTTCATTTGGTTTTAGCGTCCGGCTCGTAAACGTGACTGGATGATACACACCATCGTGATCTTGCACTAAAGTGGCCGAGATAGCCCACTTACTGGCATATACGATAATGGTCGGCACTTTTTCGGGAGCGAAATGCTTGAGAATCGGTGCCGTCTCCATCTTAACCTTCAACATACCAAAGGCAAACTGTGCACGATTCATATGATCTTCGGCCTCCACTTGCGAACAGACTGCAGCAAGACCAGAGTCGGCGCCCTCCTGTAAAGTTGCCCGGTCTTCTTTGCGCAACATATGGTAGTCCACTTCCCGGAGCTCGTACAGCACAGCCGCGTAGATAGCAAAGTCTTCAATGAATCGGCTATAATAATTCAAGCTTCCCAGGAAGGACTGCATTGCGTTCAGCGATCTGGGGAACGGGAGGTTACTCAGCGAATCCAGGTCCTTGGGATTAGCCTCTAGACCATTGTTCGAGACCATATGGCCTAAATAGGAGACCTTGGACATACCCCAAAAACTTTTCACGGCACTGATAGACAGGTTACAGCGGTCGCATGTCTCCAACAATCGTTCAACCTTCTCGCACAGATCGTTCCATGACGAGGCAGGTATCAGAATGTCGTCGATGTACGACCGCCTCCCTATAACGGACGGTCCTCTTTCCGATCGGGTTCACCCTCTCTAAACACATCATAATTTTCAACAGGGTCCCGATCGGTCTTGATCTTGAAGTGTCCGTACAATGCGTTGTCTATCAGCCTTTGGTAGATCTGAGGCGCTTTCTTCAGACCGAACGGCATACGATTCCACTCGAAAAGACCAAACGGCGTCACAAATGCGGAAATCTCACGGGCTCGATCAGTCATCGAGACCACCCAAAATCCACTTGCCATATCTAGCGAACAATACCACAAGGTCTTGTCGAGGTCTTCCAACAGATCATTAATCAGCGGCATCGGGTACACCATGAGTTTAGTCAAACGGTTTACCATCCGATAGTCGATGCACAGTCTAATGTCAACGCCGTTCTTCTTGATAACAATTACGATCGGCGAGGCCCATGGCGAGGTCGACGGTCTAATAATCTTGGTGCCCAACAGTCCTTTAATGATATCAGAAAGCTTTTCACGGTACTATGGCGCCACGCGTCGACATCGCTGGGAAATCGGCTTGGCATCTCCCACGTCAATATCGCAAATCGCACCACGGGCTGCAGGTGGTAAGGCGTTGCCCTTCCGATCAGCAGATGTCTTTTCTTCCATATGATACTCTTCAACTGCTCGATCTGGTCTGGACTGTTAAGGTCTTGATCACCCACTTGTAAATCATCCATTGTAACTTCGGGCGAGTCGGCAGAAACTTCAGGGAGGACTGCCATTTGGCTTTACAGCTCCTGAATATACTGTTCCCCGCCTTCATGTATACAGACTTTTTTATCTTCTGGGGCGATATCACCCGGACCATCTGGACCGGCCGAACGCCCCTGGTCTTGATCGACGGGGTGTCCTTCAATGATATCGGTCTGATTAGGAACACCGTCATGGTCCGACCTAGCAATTTCATGTTCCCCTTCTTCCGTTTTTTGCTCCGCTGTCGCCTGGTCTTGTGCTGACACCACGTTGACTAACCTTGGCTCGTCTACTTGATGGTCCACCGTTCCTGGTGACTGCGGCGCCTTTCTTCGGACCAACATCTTTCTTGGGGTGACATAACTTGGTCTTTACACTAACGGTGAGATATCCTCTTCCACCGACCCATCATCGCTGATAAGATCGGTGGTCGATTGGTACGCCAGGTTTTTCCACTCGACATACCGCCTCGATCCAATCGAGACGAATCCCATCTTCCTTGGTACCTTCCCTTCTGCTAATCACATACCGACAATAGTGTTATTGTCCACTGTCAGCGGCTTGTCACCGATATTGGTAACACGGACAAAATCACGTCGACCAGCACTCTTTACGAAGGTCGGGACCCACCGATCGCCCCTGGTCAACCATAACTTCCTCGAACAAAAACCTTTCTCGACCGGGGTATCGGTAGAACGACCGACTGGGATAGTGAGGTCTTGGTCCCCCGGACCAGATCGGTATACGAACCATACAGAGGTCTTCGACCAGCCAACTGGACCTGGACCTCGTCCGGGAGTGTAAGCACTCCATGTGACAGGTCTAGGCGAATACCAGCTGGGACCATGAAATCAATTCCTAGTAAAGCGTCTTGACCAGCCAACGTGCCAACCCAAGCGCTGAAAAAGTAGACCAGCGATCCCGACAAAGTAATTTTCACACGCGTTTTTCCTTCGGTCATATAAGAGTTTTCTCCGATCCCGACGCATTCTTGTCTCTGGGTATCGTCTATACGACATCCGACCTTACGAGCAAAGGCGGAGTCGATTATCGATACTTCAGCTCCAGAGTCGAACAACATCGTCGCCTTCTGGTCATTAATCTTGCCACAGGCTTTCGCCTTCTTGAACCATTTATCAGGCGCGTGATACTTCCAGTATCCGCGGGATTCTCCAGGCATCAAGTCCAACTGCATAACCAACTTAGTCCGGGAGTACTCATCGGTCTTCAGACTGTAGACCGGATGGTATCGGTCGACGCAATTTGGAATAGAACGTGTATTGTCGGTCTTATCCTCCTTGCCGACATATGCATAGATGTGAACCGTAGAACGCTCGGCTCGATCCAGATTCCAACCTGGCGATCGTTCTAGTTTAACATCTTTGCCGCGTCCGGCGGCAGCATCCCCGCGTGCTTGTACGGCACGTACCACTTGCGTATCATGTTAAAAAATTCTTCAATCTTGCAGTGGCCGGCCTCGTGGATCTCTCCACATGACTTGCATACGAAAAGGCAGTGGTCAGTCGGGTGGCCGCGTCTCTCGCACTTCTTGCACACCATCTTCTTCCAGCAGTTTTGTACCATCATGTTTGCTCGACCCACAGTGGGAGCACTTCTGACGAGGTCGGTCCGGATCGTACTTGCTTCCGTTCCTTCCCTTCCGGTCTACCTGTTCGGGCTTCGACCTGGTCTTTGGGGCAGGTCCCGCAACGTAGACGTAACGATACTGGTCTTCATCCGATGACTCCTGGCTGGATTGACTTCCACTTTCCCCTTCCGATCCCGTGCTGTCTTCGGCTACGATCGCCTTGACCGCTCGGGTCGGTCTGGTCCAGGGTCTCTTGACCGGATCGGTCGGGTCTCGGTCTTGGATCGGTAGCGACCTGATCCACAAGCACTCTTCGTCCTCATTCTACGTGACTGCTGTAGCGTCCGTAGAGTCTGTTCAACTTCACCCGCGTCCCTAAGACGCAGCAGAGTAAGCTGGTCCGCCAGTTCTTGATCGTCCAGGGTACTAATGTAGTGACCCACATGTTCCAGAGCAGCACTGTTCGGCGGGTTATTCTCTTTAATTGTTATGCCGGCACGAAGTGCAGCCACGTTCAACCGATGCAAATACTCGATCGGTGTCTCATCGCTCCGCTTCTGCATATGGTGATACTTGCGGGCACTCGAAAATCCGGAGTTACAATATTGCCCTTCAAACTCTGCACATAGCTGGTCCCAGTCAGACCGGACATCCCAAACTAACTGTTGGATCCAGTTGGCAGCCGGTCCTTTCAACAAATCCCGGAAGATAAGACACCTTTCACTTTTCGGGGTCTGGTCTCGCAGGAACGCAGACTTGACCCGACCGAACCAAGACCAGGCCTGGTCTTCATCAGCATCCTTGCCAGTGAAGTCCTTGAGGTCGGTCGTCGCGGCCATACGGATGCGCGGAATCGCAGCAGATCCAAAGTCGTAAGCAGTAGTTGAGGCTAGGTTAGCCTTGCGTGGCTTGCCAGTGCCCGTACCGTCTGACCCACAGTGGTTGTCAAGACCGCCGACCGACTCCATGTCACAGTCACTTGTCTTGCTTGGTCTACGCGGTCTGGCCGGTTGCGGCTTGCGCTTCCCTTTGCCGCCTTGCTTATCACTTCGAGTGGGCTGTCCACAGATGTTACCGATTCCATATCCACATCTCGGCGAACATTGGCACTTTGCTGGGTAGACCGGTCTTGGACATGTGGGCGCAGGGGTGGTCTAACCCGGTCTTTTATGAAACGTTCCATCATCGTCTCAAACATGGCTTGGACGTTAGATGGAGTCATGGGCAACGTGTTGACACCCTCCTTTTGCGGAACTGAGGCCTGTGGGGGCTGCTGGATCCCCGACTGGCAAGCAGCACTTTGCTGCCGCATGTCCCTTTTCTGTTCAGGCTGGGAATGGTCCGCCCCCATGGTCATCCGCTCGACACCGGTCTCCAACTCCGATGAGCTGTTAGAAGCCGGTGGAGACTGATAAACCGATTCGTTATCAGAACCAATGTCGACAAGTGCTGTGGAGGCTTCAGCTACCTTCACTGCTGCGGTGGGAGTTTGGCGGCGAACCGCCACCACCAGTGGGACCAAATGGTCGTGGAAGGTCGACATCGACGATTTCAGCCTCCAAGTCTCAAATTCAAATAGTTTTTGGACATCGGCAGGGTTCTGCATATTAATGCCAACCTCCGCCAACATCGCCACCAAGTTCTTCACCAACAGTAATGGGCGATCACTCTGGATCGGCTCGGTAGTGGGACCGAGAAGATGGTCGGGGATCTGGAGGTTCAACACCCGAAAGACCACGTCAAAGCGAACAAATCGTTTCAGCTCAAAAATGTAATAAATCTTGTTTAGGTCTTCTTCAGTGATGCCTCCATCTCCGACTTGCGACTTTTCTTCGAGGTCGTCTTCGTCGGCCTGCATTCCCAACCCTTTCTTGGGAATCTTGGGGACCTTGGGGAGGTTGGTATGATCGTTCTGATCAGCCTCCAAGTATTTTTCGTCTTTTGATTTTCCATCAACTTTTTTATGCATATACATAGGATCAGGACCAAGGTCCTGATCCTTTCCGGGACTATAGCAGGACTTGCTATAGTCCAGATCGGCTACGGTGGGAGCCTTTTGGGGAGGAAAAAAATTATTAATCCCGATCTGGTCCTCCACCAGGCCAGAACGGACATCGCCATCTTTATCGAGAACGAAGACGTAAGGTGATAGCCTTTCCTTACGCCCTCTCCAAAACGATTCCAAATTCAAATCTTCAAATTCAATCTTTGATGACACCTCGCGGTGATATCCACGATCACCAAGTGATCCGGGCACGCGCACCATTGTAGTGGAGTCAAGTTCGAAATCGAATACATTTGTATCGACAACCTGACCACCACCATCTTGACCAGCCTTCCAGCTTACGGGGGGGGGTACCCCGCGGACCTCCACTCGAAATCTGGTCCGATCGTCCGCTGCTGGCAGACGACCGGTCATCATCCAAAGACACTTGGTCCGATTCACTTAAGTTCATCTCACCTTGTGTACCCGATGGAATGGGCTAGCTACACACTCGGTGGATCGGGATCGCAGATCGATCTGATTCGGTCATGAATATGAGACCGTGCTGGATAGATGTACCTAGGGCGGAACTCTTCACCCCAGTTACGTACAGACCAGAAACACTTCCAAAAAATAAACTCCAATAGGTCGATCGTTGAAACGATCTAGACCTGACCAATACAAAATAATAGAGGGTAGACCAATCAACCGGTCTAGCCCCTGACCAATATGAGAGAATACCAAAACCGGTCTAACTCCAACCAATGTTACAATGAGCCAATATGTCCACGTGAAGACCCAATATGCCCGTGAAAATCCACAAACGATATCTCCACGTAAAGACCAATCCAGTGAATAGCACGTTCCAAACGTACTTGACTTAAAGTGTCGAGATCGCCAAATCGTACTACCGTCGAGGGACTTCCGGTGGCCAAAGTGCGCGTGCGGCACGTCCAGACCGGGTATAATAGGCAAGAGGGGATAATTCAACCCTCTGCCCCCAAACACTCCGCGGCGGGCGGAGGCGACTAGTGTACGTGGAAAGAATAACGGCGACCCCTTGTTGCGGTGTAGACCAAGACCAGAAGAGGTTTTTGCCACTTATTCCTAGACCAAAAACCTTTACCTGGAAAAATCGCAACCAAAAGACTCTTACTTGGAAAAACCGCAACCAAAAGACTTCTACTTGGAAAAACCGCAACTAACCAATAATACTACCTCCCTATGGTCCCTAATGTACCCACACAAAATTATGTAAAATACCCAATGTCAGGTGACTCACCCAAGACCGGCGTTCTTGATACTCCTTGAATCTGATAGGCTAAAAAGCCCCCCTTGTTTAGACCAATCGGAAACTCGACCAACTGCCTTGACCAAAAGTGACCAAATTTGTGGTACACTTCACCACAGTTGTAGTTGTCAACAAAAGCATTCCAACTCTGAGTCAGGGCGTCTTTATCGTCCCTGTTCTTCCTTGACCCTTTCCGGCTCGAATAATATCGAACCTGGAAAAAGAGGTCAATAAAGTAGAGACGTCTATCGAATCGACGTGACTGGATGTCTTCGCAGTCATCCAGCACGTTGATATCGAACAACGCATACTGGCAGTCCCGTTTACGGTGACCGCCACTGTTGGGGGAAATAGCCCAGCCAGGGGTACAAAACCCCACTCTGTACGGAACATGTGGTTCCGTACGATGATACGCTTTAGAAGCGGCAGGCGCCGCTTCTGTTCGAGATCTTTTAGCAGGCGGAGCACCGCCTGCTTCAACACCACGCACCGGGGTTAAATCACTCCGACGTGGAGAAGTACTTGGTCCAGGTGGGGCTCTGCGTTCCCGCAACCACCTGTGATAATCATTGTCGCTGTCATAGCTGACAGCGACACCAGAGTCATCATCGCTGTTAGGCGATGAGCACCTAGCGAGTTTCGACTCGCTAGATCCTTTAGTGGGGACAGCTGTATCCCCATCACTTTGTTCGGAGTCAGAACTCCCGAACATGGCCCTGTTGGCAACACGCCATTCGGAAGTTGCCATCGTGCGAGATGTTGCATAAGCAACATCTCCCTGTTTCTTGCCAGATGCCGCCTTAGCAGCATAAGTGGTCGAAGACGGTACGTCTTCCGACCTTTGCGTAGTTGACGCTGCTAATGCAGCGTCACCGTTGTCACTCAACACCACAGCACCTAGTGCTGAGGCGGAGGAAGAAGCTCCTTCAATGTTTTCAGCAGCGCTCTTTAGAGCGCCGCCGTGTGCCTTGACCATCGAGTCGATGGTCAATCAGTTGGTAAATGAGAACGACCAACAAGTGCCCCCCATGATTGGCCAAAATAGGAGTTATTATTGGCCAACCACCTTAAGTGTGGGGGGGGGGTGATGTAATGGGGTGCCATTACATAATTTATATTCAAGTTAGAATATCACAGTTTAATTTCAGACGCGTTGTCTGAAATTTAAATAAGAGATTATAAGTTATTATAATCTAAGAAGGAAAAGTATATTCGGTATAAATACCGAATCTTGCAGGTTAACTAATAGTACAGTTAGTTAAAGACTTGATATTATTATATTAATTAGTTAGTTACTATACTATTAGCCTCTAAACCACCCATTAAATAAACACTCTTAATTTTGCGTTCTAAGACCAAAGTGAATATTTATATATTTACTTTTATTATAGGATTAGTTGTTACCAACTAATCCTGCCCTAATTGTATTGCGCGCTTCTTCGCAAGATACAGTGTATGCCAGTAACAGGATCAGTCCTGTTACATGTAGCCTAGACTATATATTCAACAATGCTTCGTATAGAATCGTTTCCGGCCATGCTCTGGTTGCTATAACAGATGCTAAAATGAGGGAAGGGGGGTAATATAAGATGATACAATTTGCTCAAACCATGTCGTTGTTTGTCTTCGTAATCTCAGTAATGTCCTTTTACTGTCGACGATAAAGTTCAAAATCAAACTGGTTCGGCTTGTTGTTAAGCTTATCGACGAGATCGTACAATTCGTCGCGTTGGTAGCTTGTCTACAATTGGTGTAACAGCAGTTGCGACTCCTTTTTATCGAGCATGTGGATAACATCAGCCCGAATGGGCGCCAGATCTTTTTTCGCAATCAAATTGTCATGCAACGAGACAGCAACACATAGCGGTGCAGCGCTGGGGTTTTCCTTGAATGCCTCCAGATACGTGATCAGGAAGCAAGACTGCTGGAACTGGCACAACATGTTGAAAAAACCATCCTGTCAGTACACTGGGAAGATATAGTATGGCGCTCTCTTCGCGCGTTCCACGAGAGCGTGAAACTGAGTGGCATTTAACGCTGTAGCGATGGCGTCGTCCTTGTCGGTATGAAATTAATTCGAAATCGTGCAAATTTGCGGCGTCTGCTCCTTCTCCAGCAGCTCCCACTTCACTAGCTGTTCAAGAGTTCGGGCTTCAGGATATGAGAAGCCAGTAGTGGCTTTTGTAGTACTAAGAAAAGTTCTGAGCACGAGCCCATGGCGGTTGAAATGCCACGCACGGCGGCCGAAATTCATGACGGGGGAATTAGGTTGCTCTAACGTGATGGCTACATTGTTGTTAGATATATAGTGTAGGCTACACAAAATGTACTTTCTTAACAAAAATGTCACGCGGTCAGTTTAAACAAATGGCTCGGTCCGTTTAGACAGCCCCGATGATGGCGGTCTCTCTCCTAGCCACGTGCTAAAGAAAGTTGACGTGTACCCTAAGATGAATCGCGAATTCAAAGGTTCAGACAGAATTCGGGGCTACGATATCGATCATTACTGGTATCGTCATGGTCATCCTGTTCTTGGTGGAAATGCGTGCGTATTTGAGACCAATCACGCACGAGAACATGGTCGTAGACTCCTCCTTGGGTGAGAAGCTGCATGTAAATCTGGACGTGAGCTTTCATGCATTTAACTGCCGTGACGCGCACATCAATTATATATACGTGGCGGGCGAGCTGCAAGTCAACATGCACCAATCCATTGTTAGATCTCGGTTGGATGCTGACGGCCAGGCTATTAAAAGTGATGCCTCTATTGTCACGAATGAGAAAGATAATATCAAGAGAGACTTGACGGAGGGATATTGTAGCCGATGCGGCTAGCGCACAGAGGAAGACTTTCCTTAAGCGGCTATGTACCGCTACTTATCCGATACGCCCTTTATAAAAGGGATTAGTAAGAGAGCACCCTCTTACTCGGGGCCAAGATTCCACTTTGGTTTACAAGTTAGCACGAGCTAACGCCTTGACACAAGGCTCCCTTAATAAGGGGGTAGCTAAGGGAAGGACTTCCCTTACACTACAACACTCACTGCGCGCGCGGCCGGTCGAGGTCGTGCGTCCTGCAGTCTTTTGAGTGAAATGTAAACTGAATGTATATTTAATATGTAATTAGCCTAAAGTAATTTAAACTAATGTAAACTATATGTAATACTAAGTAGAACTTACTAAATTCGTACCTAGCTAAAATGTAGTGTACACCACCTGTGTACTAACACGTGGCTGGCTGCCTCGCCTCCACCAAGGGCTCCTGCCCTGATTGGTTAAAATAACCAATAGGTACAAACCTTTCGGACCGGTCAATACTGACCCCAAGCGTAGTGTACTCATGTACACCACATACTAAATGTAACCAGAATGTAACCCTTTTACATCCTCCCCCATCAAGACTATTGCTTACGCAATAAACCAATTTTAGTTGGAGAACTCCAACTGCCAGAACCTCTGACTAACCATGAGCACCATTAGTGGCGCTGTGGATTCTCCTCAAGAAGAGTAGGTAGACTATTCCGAGAACTCGGAGGTGGATGCCCTTGGGGATATCTCCCCAAAGGCTGACCACTCCGACAGCGCCGAACGGCGGTGTCGATCATCCAATCCATTCCCCACCCGTGGGGAAAACGCGCTAACTCGTGCTCCACCTCTACCAACTACGGATGATGCATCCGGGCGCCGAAGGCGACCATCACCAATGAACCGGACACGGTTCATGAAGCCCGACATGCCGTAACGTCACGAAAGGGACCTCGTGACCCTCAAAAGAAGGCTAAGAACGAGGTGAAGAGGGCTTCAGCCTCCTATACCCCTGGTTCTGTGGCTGTACGGCCGCGTGAAATCGCGCGTCGGAAACAACTCCGGGCCAAACTGCTAACGCCTAAGCGGTTCACTGTCAATTCCTACCGAGAGCGCCTCGGGAAACAGGCACGCGGTGCAATCTTAGAGGTCCTCCGCGAGGTTATCTAAGTTCTCCTACGGGACGAAAGTTTCAGGACGCAGAACGGGCATTCCGCGCTTGGGCGGAAGGGGAGAAGCGGCTCCCCAACTTTGATGAGCTGAAGCTTTTCCGAACCCGACCTTTGGGTAGAGAGGGATTTACGCTGGGTATATGCCCAAGCCAAAGCGCTGGAGCAATTACCTGCCTCTTACTACACGCGCCCTGCTCTCGATGAGGTTCCGGAGAGCAATGCAAACTCTGCATCTGCCTCCGGCAAACTACCAGCTACTGGGAGTGAAGGGGCTTCTTCCGCCCCTTTGTTCGTTGACTCTCAGCGGGGTTCTCCCGCTCGAAAGCGTCATCTACGTCACGGCAATCCTGTCGCAGAGGAGGCTCGGATTACCACAAACTCGGGGAACGTGGATAACCTTTTCACTTCACCAGGTACTGGGTCTCACCCCGGTGATGGCGTCGTGCCATCAGACGTTTCACATGGTAATGTGGAGTACCCTCCGTATCAAGGACTGGAGGAGGAGGTCGCGCAATTGCGACGTGAGTTCTACGAGCGCTTTGATCGACACAGCCGTCGCATCCAAGATGCCCATGAGGGACTCCGCGACGAGGGGAGTGCGAATGAACGCATCGAGGGGCGGCTTGCCTCCCTCGAGTCTATCGTTGCGAAGCTTCAGGGTCGTATTTCGACCCTGTCGGAGATGTTCCGACCTGTCGTGCCTTTCGGCTATCCGACTTCCCACCCTCCTCCAAGAGGGGACCCGCCTCCGGGTTCTGGTATGGCTTAAGCATACCCACATAGAAGGTTGGATGCGTACACATCGCCTTCGGGATGTAAAATGTATACGACAAGCCCTTTCGGGCTAGTAACTTAAAAGTCCCCACAAACCAGGGGCGCAGTTTATTCCACAACACGTTGGAAACTGCATGTGTAGGAAGGTTTTTAGCGTTTATAAAACACTTTCTCTTACTTTTAACGCCTTTTTGTTACGCCGTCCCTTGCGGTAGGCCTGTTCCTTTTGATTGTCTTGGCTTTCCGCCATGGCATCGCAAACGTGTCGTAAGACACTAAGGCGCATCGATAAAACTTATCGATGTACTTTCGCACAGATACAGGGCTGACATCAGGGAATCCTCCCCCCTCAAGCCCTGGGCCACACAAACGTGGCGTCAACGGAACCCTCGGATTCACTAATCCGTTCACGTAAAACGGGGTAAACCCCGTAGATGCATGCACCGAATTGTTTATAGCAAATTCGGCCATAGGAAGCATCTCACTCCAACTCTTTGGAGAATCCGGACATAAACTCGGGAGAATATCCTCAACAACGCGATTAACGCGTTCCGTTTGACCGTCCGTCTGCGTATGATCCGCAGTGGACAAGAGGAGATTGGTGCCCAGCACCTTTAACAACGCCCCCCCCCCCCCAAAACAGTCCCGTAAAACGGGGATCCCGATCCGACACCACGGAATCGGGTAGACCATGCTGTCGAAAGACACGGTCTAGGAACACTTTTGCTGTTCCTTGTCCATCAATGGACTCTGGCACCGCCGCCAGGTGAGACATCTTGCTCAATCGATCTACAAAGACCAATATGCCGGTGTTCCCGGCCCTATCCTTCGGAAAACCGAAGATAAAATCCATGCTAATGGATTTCCAACACTCCGTTGGAACCGATAAGCTCGTTAAAGGCGCAGCTGAGCTTGCAGAGGGTTTAACCCTCTGACACGTCTCACAGGTGCGTATATACGCACCGACCCATTTATACATATTGGGCCACCAATACAAAGCGCTTAGAGCGCTGTAGGTCTTATCCCGACCTAAATGCCCCCGGTAGGGGCATCATGTTCCTCAGAGAGGACTTTATACTTCAATTCCTTATCATGAGGAACTACCACCCGCGGAGTGTCCTCCGCGCTCGTGCTATAATATAGCAAACCGTCACAGTATATGTAACGGTGTAAACGAGCTTTAGCTCGACTTGACAGGGTTGGCTCAGACGAGCCAAGTCACTTTCCACCTAACGCGCTGATAAGCGCCGTACACTGTGGGTCTTTATCATACGCCTGACGTATGAGATCCACCATAGATGTGGTGACGAATGTCGCGTGAGCGAGCTCGTAATCGGGACGACGCTATAACGCGTCTGCAAGCACGTTCTGCTTGCCAGGTTTATACTTAACCTCAAAGTTGTACTCCGCAAAGAAGGAGAGCCAACGGGCCATCCGTTGCGAGAGATGAGGCGACCTTGTCGCTGTCCGTAAGGACGCGTGGTCAGTATAAACCACGAACGGCTTTGAGCCGAGTAGGTGAACCCTAAATTTGACCAGAGCATACTCCATTGCAAGTAGCTCCTTGTCATGAAGGGGATAATTCCGTTCCGCAGCTTTAAGCTGCCTCGACTCAAACGCAATTACGCGTTCCCTTCCTGCATCTTCTGCTTGTAACAAAGCACATCCGATTGCAAAATCGGAGGCGTCGCAGACGACACTAAATGGTTTCCCAGAATCTGGGAGAGCAATAACGGGAGCTTTTAACAATCTCCCCTTAACCGCTTCAAAAGCGTTTTGGTGTCGGTTTTCCAACACCAATCAACATCCTTCTTAAGAAGGTCGGTCAATGGCTTCGCCATTTCAGCGTAGTTCTCGCTGTACTTATGGAGATAATTGGCTAATCCAAGCCATTTCCGTAAATCGCTGAGATTTAAAGGCGAAGGCCACTCCACAATGGCTTTCACCTTCGCGGGATCCGCCCGCACTCCATCCTTACCGAAGAAGCATCCAAGGAAAGGAATTTCCTCAGCACCAAATACACATTTGTATGCGTTAGCATATAACTTATGCTCTCGCATACATTCGAGCACAGCTCGAAGGTGTATAAGGTGCGTCTGAACATCAGACGAGTCGCCTTCCGCACGACTATGAACGAATATATCGTCGAAGTACGTCTGAGAGTACTTCCTATGAGGGCGGAAGAGTTGAGTCACCAAGCGATTGAAAGTCGCTGGTGCATTTGAAAGCCCTTGTGGCATAACAAGCCACTCCAACATCATGCCGCTAGGCGTGCTGACCGCTGTAAGCCGAATATCGGACGCTCGCATGAGCACCTGAAAATACCCGTCCACCAGATCTAAGGCACTGTATACAGTACAGCCCGCCATATTGTTCTGGAGGACATCCTTCCGAGGAATCGGAGTCTGTATGGGTACAGTAGCTGCATTCAGCTTGTTGTACGCATGCACAATGCACCACTTTCCGTTCGGTTTACGAACACAAAAAGTGGGAGATGAGTGGGGAGGCTTACTCTCCCGTACCATCGATCCCTCTACTTTCCCCTTGAATACTGCGTCGATGACGTCGCATTGCTCCTTGGGGAGAGGCCACTGCCTAGTGACGCAGTATTTGGTTCCAAGAACCAAATCAATTTCATGTCGGACTCCCCGATCCGGTGGTAACCCCATCGGTGGGTTTTCACTAATGACATCTCCAAATTCATTTAATAAGGAATGTTAAGGGTCCTCAGAATCCGCGAGGTTCTTGAGGCCTCTTCGGGCATTCAATGCCTGTTTGGTTTGCACCAAAACTGACTCGTTCATCGTGGATGAGGAGCTCAACCAACTCCTCTTCCGGACGCAACACGACAACCTTGTCGATTTCATCTGCTTTTAAAGCAGTTATAAATTCGTTCAAGGACATCTCCTCCATCGACAAAATTTCGCCTACCCCAGGCAACCGTTCCAGGCTTACGCCTTCTGTGATAATACCTGTCACACTATTCAGCATCCGATAGGACTGCTGACTACTGGCCTCGGGACTCATCCCGAGACCCAGATGGGGGGAGTCAATTGCCCCATCTATCGGAAGCGCCACGCGCCTATCCACATATGTCTCTACCTCTACCGCCGGTGATTCGCCGGTCTCACCTATAACGGCATAGTCGGAATCATTTACGACGTGCAAAGAGACAAACGTTGGGTATCTTCGCTTGGAAGCGCCTCGCGCTTAACCACAGGGGTCTCTACCCCTACCACTGGAGTCGCAACTTGTTCGCCGGACACGGCGTGGTCGGAATCAATTCCAACCTGTAGAAGAGACGAACTTCGAGTCTCTTCTCTAAGCGCCTTGCGCTTACCCTCAGAGGATTCCACCTCTATCACTGGCGACTCACCAGTCTCACCTATATCGGCGTGGGGATTAACCGCCGAATCCCCCTCGTTAAGGAACTCTTCCTTAACGCCATTGAGAATGATCATTTCAGACATCCCAATCTCTGGCATCTCACGCCACAATCGCTTTTGCGATCGAGCAAAGGTGGGTTCATGACTTGCCAATGCTTCACCCGACCGCGGGTGCGTTGAGCGAATGGACTTAGACTTCCAGTATATCCATGGCTCGTGGCGTTCCAGCCACTTCATGCCCAGAATGAGGTCAAACCTCGAGTCCAAATCCAGGACTAGGCAACGTTCTAAGCTGTCGAAGACTGCAAACTTCAGCTTAAGGTCAATCGAGACCTTGGCTACAGTAACCTGTACACCCGTCGCAAGACGGACTGTGACAACGTCACGAGAACGTGCCTCTAAGGCCTCGGCATGCATCCGACTCTTCTCAACAGAAGCTCGTCTGACATAATTGTCAGACGCTCCAGAGTCTATCAAGACTCTCCAAGGCTTATCAAAGCCTTTCACGTCCGTAAGGACTACCAGCAAACCTGGCTGGTACACCAACTCGGTACTAGAAAGCACCTCTTCCCTCGGGGCTTTGTGCTGTCGTCCCCTACCCTGGGGCTTAACAGCACTGAGGGGTCCCCCAGTAGGGCGCCCCGCACCTAATGGGAGCCATCGTTTTCCGACGGCTTGGGCAAGGGCTTCTTCCCCACCCTTGGCCCCTTGTAGCGAGTGTCTCGCCGAGGATTTTTCGGACACCTGTTCCGCAGATTATCCGTGCTTCCACACAAGAAGCATCTCAGCGGCCCATGTCGCTGCAGCATAGCTAAGAGCTCCGCCTCGAAGCTCTGCGAAAAAGAGTCAGTATGACTCTTAGCGGAAGATTTCTCCTCCGCTTCGACCTGACTAAGGTCCATGGGTTCGGGACCCACCTTAGAGGAACGGAAGTTCCTCTCGGCTTTGAACGCCATCTTGAACGCCTCCCCCAGGGATTCGGGTCTGCATCGGAACAATTCCGAACGTGCTGGCCCTTCTCTCAGGCCTCCCATGAAGACGGGGATGGACACATCGTCCGAATACGCTTTCGCGTACATCCCTGCTAACATGGTCTTAAGTTCCTGGATATATGTCTCCAGGTCCCTAGTGCCCTGACGGCACCTCAGAAACGCCAGTTGATTCTGGAAAACCAGATCAGGCGTTGCGTACATGTCCATAAGCTTCTGCTTAAGGACATTCCAGGTTGGGAACACGTCCGTGACTGACTCCGAACACGTAAACGGCCATGCACGGGCTTTGCCCGTAAGATGGGTCAATGCAAGTCCCACTTGCAAGTGATCAGCGATCACATTCGCTGTGGCGAAGGCCGTTTCGACCTCTCGTAACCACACGTAAAGGTTTTCACCCTTCTCCCCGGTGAACTCCTTTATTTTGAACGATAATGGAGGGCGCACCCCCGTGGAATGACCTCCACTACAACTCGCCTCATGAGCGATGAGGGCATTCACCCTTGCCTTTACGGCCAAGACCCTGCTCCACTAGGAGATTCACGCCTTCGTCACCCATTAATGGTAACAGCGTTTTAAAGGCTTCCTGCTGGACGAGGGTCAAACTATCCCAATCGTCCTGATTCATCCTTTGCAGAGGATGCCTTAGTCTTCCAACACAGGTGTTGGATTGACTACAAGTGCTACCAGATGTAGCCGGTGCGTATACGCACGGTGCGGCTAGCTCACAGAGGAAGACTCTTCCTTAAAGCTGTGTCTACCGCTACTTAGCCTATACGCCCTTATAAAGGGCTTAGTAGGAGAGATCTTCTACTCGGGGACAAGATTGCCGGGTTGGTTTACTAATTAGCTTTAACGGCTGTGTTCCCTTTACGGGATGTAAGTAAAGGGAGGGCTCCCTCTTACCTACGACACTCACTGCACGCGCGACTGGTCGAGGTCGTGCGTCTGTAAGATAGAGTGAAATGTAAACTTAATATAGTTAATATGTAATTAGCATAAATTAATTTAAACTAATATTAAATATATGTAATACTAAGTAGAATATTCCAAAATCGTACCTAACTAAAATGTAGTGTACACACGTGTGTACCGACACGTGGATGGCGGACACACCACCACACCAAGGGGCCCTGCCCTGATTGGTTAAAATAACCAAAGGTTCGAAACCTTTCAAATCGGTCAATACTGACCTCAACCGTAGTGTACTCATGTACACCAACATTACATGTAACTCGAATGTAACCCCGTTACACAGATCCAGTTAGCTGGTCGGCGGCCCCTATACGGATCGCACACCAATCTGGTCAGGTGGGACCAAGATGTCACCATTCCATTCGGCCAATCCGCTGATACCCCGGTCGACAAAGGTTTTCGATCAAGGAAGTTATGAGTAACCAGGGGCGATAGGTGGGTGTCGACCTTTGTGAAGAGCGCCGGCCGATATGATTTTGTTCGAGTACCTAATATCGGTGACAAACCGCTTACACTCGACAACAATACTATCGTTGGCATGTGGCCGGCGGAAGGGAAAGTGCCAAGAAAGATGGGGTTCGTCTCAATTGGATCGAGACGGTATGTTGAGTGGCAGAACTTGGCATACCAAGCGACCACCGATCTGATCAGCGATGATGGATCGGTGGAAGAAGATACCTCACCTATGGTGGAACGACCCAGCTATGTAACCCCAAAGAAGATGTTAGTTCGAAGAAAGGCACCGCAGTCGCCGGACACGGTGGACCATCAAGCAGATGAGCCAAGGCTCGTCAACGTGGTGGCGACACAAGAACAGGCGACAGCGGAGCCGGGAATAGAAAAAGGGAAACATGGCATTGCTGGGGAGGACCACGATGGCGCGCCTAAGCAGATCGATGTCATTGAAAGGCAGCCCGCCGATCGGGAACAGCAGTTTTCAACCGATCAGAACGGTTTGGGTGATATTTCCCCGGAAGACGATCAAGTTTTTATCCATGAGGGCGGGGATCAGTACATTCAGGAGCTGGAAAGCCAGATGGCAGTCCTCCCTGAAGTGTCTGCCGATCCGCCCGAAGTCACCTTGGACGATCTGCAAGTGAGTGATCGGGATGTCAACAGTCCCGATCAGATCGATCAGCTTAAGAAGATCATATGGAAAAAGAAACATCTGCTGATCGGGAAAGGCAACGCCTTACCCCCTGCTGCTCGCGTAGCGATCTGTGACATAGACGTGGGTGATTCCAAGCCGATCTCCCAGCGATGCCGACGTGTGGCGCCACAGTAACGTGAAAAATTGTCCGATCTTATTAAGGACTGTTGGCTATCAAGACCATTAAGCCGTAGACCTCGCTGTGGGCCTCACCAATCGCGATTGTGATCAAGAAAAACGGCGTATACATAAGGTTGTGTATCGATTATCGGTTGGTAAACCGGTTGACGAAGCTTATGGTGTACCCGATGCCGCTGATCAGCGATCTGCTAGAATACCTCGACAAGACTCTGTGGTATTGCTCATTAGACATGGCAAGTAGATTTTGGGTGGTTTCGATGACCGATCCGGCTCGCAAGATTTCCGCATTTGTTACGCCGTTCGGTCTGTTCGAGTGGAACCGTATGCCGTTCGGGTTGAAGAACGCGCCCCAGATCTACCAGAGGCTGATCGACAACGCACTGTAGGGACACTTCAAGATCAGTACCGATCGGGACCCCACCGAAAACTATGATGTATTTACAGAGGGTGAACCCGATCGGGAAAGGAGACCGTCCGTTCTGGGGAGGCGATCGTATATCGACGACATATTGATCCCTGCTTCGTCATGGAGCGATCTGTGCGAGAAGTTTGAACGGTTGTTGAAGACGTGAGATCACTGGAACCTGTCGATCAGTGCTGTGAAAAGTTATTGGGGCATGTCCAAGGTCGCCTGTTTGGGTCATATGGTGTTGATCAGTGGGCTGGAGGCCAATCCCAAAGATCTGGAATCAGAACAACCTCCCGTTTCCCAGATCGCTGAAGACAATGCAGTCCTTCT
>CM047585.1:1469148-1481711 GCA_026184515.1 Peronosclerospora sorghi | reverse complement strand
AGAAGGACTGCATTGTCTTCAGCGATCTGGGAAACGGGAGGTTGTTCAGTGATTCCAGATCTTTGGGATTGGCCTCCAGCCCACTGATCGACACCATATGACCCAAATAGGCGTCCTTGGACATGCCCCAATAACTTTTCACAGCACTGATCGACAGGTTCCAGCGATCCCATGTCTCCAACAACCATTCAAACTTCTCGCACAGATCGCCCCATGACGAGGAAGGGATCAGAATATCGTCGATATACGATCGCCTTCCCAGAACGGACGGTCTCCTTTCCCGGTCAGGTTCACCCTCTTTAAACACATCATAGTTTTCGGTGGGGTCCCTATCGGTACTGATCTTGAAGTGTCCATACAGTGCGTTGTCGATCAGCCTCTGGTAGATCTGGGGCGCTTTCTTCAACCCGAACGGCATGCGGTTCCACTAGAACAGACCGAACGGCGTAACAAATGCGGAAATCTCGCGAGCCCGATCGGTCATCGAAACCACCCAAAATCCACTTGCCATGTCTAATGAGCAATACCACAGAGTCTTGTCGAGGTCTTCTAGTAGATCGCTGATCAGCGGCATCGGGTACACCATAATCTTGGTCAACCGATTTACCAACCGATAGTCGATACACAACCTGATGTTGACACTGTAGCCGGTGCGTATACGCACGGTGCGGCTAGCGCACAGAGGAAGGTTTTCCTTAAATCGGCGTTCACCGCAACTTAGCCGATACGCCCTTATTAAGGGCTAAGTAGGAGAGAGATCTCCTACTCGGGGCCAAGATTCCCGGGTTAGTTTACTCTAGCCTGTACTAGTGCCTTAACGGCAAGGCTCCCTTAGTGATGGTGTAGCTAAGGGGAGGGCTCCCCTTACGCTACGGCACTCACTACACGCACGATCGGTCGAGGTCGTGCGTCTGTACTACGGAGTGGAAAGTAAACTGATATATATTTAATATGTAATTATTTAAACTAATATAAACTATATGTAACACTAAGTAGAATATTCTTAATTCATACCTAGCTAAAATGTAGTGTACACACCTGTGTACTGACACGTGGATGGCTGACACCACCACACCAAGGGCCCATGCCCTGATTGGTTAAAATAACCAAAGGTTCGACACCTTTCAACCCGGCCAATACTGGCCTCAACCGTGGTGTACCAATGTACACCAACACTCAGTGTTACCCGAATGTAACCCCGTTACATCCCCCCATCAAGACTATTGCTTACGCAATAAGCAAAATTTTGTTGGAGAACTCCAACACCAGTTCCCCTGTCCATCCATATGTACACCTCTAGTGGTGCTATGGCGTCTCCTCTAGAAGAGGTAGACTACTCCGAAAACTCGAACGTGGATGCCTTTGGGGATACCTCCCTAATGGTGAGCCGCTCCGACAGCGCCGAACGGCGTTGTCGGCAGCCTAATCCCTTCCCCACAAGAGAGGAATATGCACTAAACAGTGCGCACCCTTGCCTGTATCGGATGATACATCCGAATCGCCAAAGGCGATCAACACTAATGAGCTGGACGCAGCTCAAGACTCCCAGCTTGCAGCACAGGCACTAAGGGCTGCGTTGCGCGCCCGCAAACGCCCGTCAAGGGCGGCTTACAATTTCGATGGTCCCCGTGACCTTCCAAAATGGGCCAGGCGTTTGGTAAGGACTAGTCTAGCGTCCTATACCCCTGGCCCCGCGGCTGAACAGCCGTACCAACGCGAACGCCGTGAGAAGCTCCGGCAACAACTGCTTACACAAAAGCAGTTCACTAGCGTCTCATACCGAGAGCGCTTAAACAGGCAGGCACAAGGTGCCCGTGTTGAGAACCTCCGCGAGGTTCCTTTCGTTCTTTCTCCGGGAGAAAGTGCCGATGACGCAGAGAAGAAGTTCCGCGCTTGGTCGGAAGGGGGGAAGCTTCTCCCCAGCTTCGATGAGCTGCATGACAGCTATTCCCGTCGAGACATTTGGGTGGAGAGGGTGTTGCGCCTTACATTTGCCAAAGCTAAGGCGATGGAGCAACTACGTGCTCCGTATTGCACGCGCCACGCCAGCGCCCCTGTCTCCACCCTGGTGTCCGGAGACAGTGTGGTCGACACATCTGCCTCCGGCCAACTCCCACTTATTGGGAGTGAAGAGGCTTCTCATGTCCCTCTGGTCGTTGACCTACAGCGGGATTCTCCCGCTCAAAAGCGTCAACGACGTCGCGGCAATCCTGCCGTAGGGGAGTTTTGAACTCCCACGAACTCTTTGAGTGTGGATAACCTCTACACTTCACCAGATACTGGGTTTGACCCCGATGATGGCGCCGCGCCATCAGCCGCTCCACATGAAAGTGTGGAGTACTCTCCGCATCGAGCATTGTAGGAGGAGGTCGCGCAATTGCGACGTGAGATTCGCGCGCGCTGTGATCGACACAGCCTTCGCATCCATGATGTCCACGAGGGGATCCACGATGAGCGGGATGCCACTGATCGCTTCGAGAGGCGGCTTGCCTCTCTCGAGACGACCGTTTTGGAGCTTCGTGGTCGCATTTTAGCCCTTTCAGGCTTCCTTCGTCCTGCGGTGCCTTACGGCTATCCGCCTTTCCACCCTCCTCCAGGAGGGTCCCCGCCTCCGGGTCCTGGTATGGCTTAAGCATACCGACATAAGAGGTTGGATGCGTACGCATCGCCTTCGGGATGTCTAAGGTGTACGACAACCCCTTTCGGGCTAACACCTTAAAGGGGCCCACAAACCTGGGGCGCGGTTTATTGCGCAACACATTTGAAACTGCATGCGTAGGAAGATTTTTAGCGTTTAATAAAACACTTTCTCCTACTTTGTATACCTTTTTGTTACGCCGCCCGTTTCGGTCAGCTTGCTCCTTCTGCTTGTCTTGGCTTTCCGCCATGGCATCGCAGACGTGTTGTAAGACACTAAGGCGCGTCGATAAAAACTTATCGATGTGCTTTCGCACAGATACAGGGCTGACATCGGGGAATCCTCCCCCCTCAATCCCTGGGCCACACACACGTGGCGTTAACGGAACCCTCGGATTCACCAATCCTTACACGTAAAACGGGGTAAGCCCCGTAGATGCATGTACCAAATTGTTGATAGCAAATTCAACCATCGGAAGCATCCCACTCTAACTCTTTGGAGAATCCGGACATAAACTCCGGAGGATATCCTCCACAACGCGGTTAACGCGTTCCGTCTGACCGTCCGTCTGCGGATGATCCGCAGTGGATATGAGGAGCTTGGTGCCTAGCACCTTAAACAACGCTCCCCAGAATGTCCCGTAAAACAGGGATCCCGATCCGAAACAACGGAATCGGGTAGACCATGCTGTCGAAAGACACGGTCTAGTAACACTTTTGCTGTTCCTTGTCCATCTATGGACTCTGGCACCGCCGCCAGATGAGCCATCTTGCTCAAACGGTCTACAAAGACCAATATGCCGGTGTTCCCGGCCTTATCCTTCGGAAAACCGAAGATAAAATCCATGCTAATGGATTTCCAACACTCCGTTGGAACCGATAAGCTCGCCAAAGGCGCAGCTGAACTTGCAGAGGGTTTAACCCTCCGACACGTCTCACAGGTGCAAATATATCACCGGCCCACTTATACATTTTGGGCCACCAATACAAAGCGCTTAGAGAGCTGTAGGTCTTATCTCGACCTAAATGGCCCCGGCAGGGGCGTCATGTGCCTCAAAGAGGACTCTATACTTCAGTTCCTCATCATGAGGAACAACCACCCGCGGAGTGTCCTCCGCGCTCGTGCTATAATATAGCAAACCGTCACAGTACCTGTAACGGTGTAAACGAGCTCTAGATCGACTTGACAGGGTTAGCTCAGACGAGCCAAGACCCTTTTCACCTAACGCGTGGATAAGCGCCGTACATTGAGGGTCTTTCTCATACGCCTGGCGTATGAGATCTATCACAGACGTGGTGACAAATGTCGCGTGAGCGAGCTCGTAATTGGGACGACGCTATAACGCATCCACAAGCACGTTCTGCTTGCCAGGTTTATACTTAACCTCAAAGTTGTACTCCGCAAAGAAGGAGAGCCAACGGGCCATCCGTTGCGAGAGATGAGGCGACTTTGTCGCTGTCCGTAAGGACGCGTGGTCAGTATAAACCACGAACGGCTTTTATCCGAGTAGGTGAACCCTAAATTTGACAAGCATAATTCAGTGCAAGTAGCTCCTTGTCATGAACGCGATAATTCCGTTCTGCAGCTTTAAGCTGCCTCGACTCAAACGCAATTACTCGTTCCCTTCCTGCATCGTCGGCTTGTAACAAAGCACATCCGATTGCGAAATCGGAAGCGTCGCAGACGACACTAAATGGTTTCCCAGAATCTGAGAGAGCAATAACGGGAACTTTTAACAAGCTCCCCTTAACCGCTTCAAAAGAGTTTTGGTGTTCGGTTTTCCAACACCAATCAACAGCCTTCTTAAGAAGGTCGGTCAATGGCTTCGCCATTTCAGCGCAGTTCTCGCTGTACTTTTGTAGATAGTTGGCTAATCCTAGACACTTCCGTAAATCTCTAAGATTTACAGGCGAAGGCCACTCCACAATGGCTTTCACCTTCGCGGGATCCGCCCGCACTCCATCCTTACCGATGAAGCATCCAAGGAAAGGAATTTCCTCAGCACCAAAGATACACTTGGATGCGTTTACATATAACTTATGCTCTCGCATACATTCGATCGAGCACTGCTCGAAGGTGTATCAGATGCGTCTGAACATCAGACGAGTCGCCTTCCGCACGACTATGGACGAATATATCGTCGAAGTACGTCTGAGAGTACTTCCTATGAGGGCGGAAGAGTTGAGTCAACAAGCGATTGAAAGTCGCTGGTGCATTTGAAAGCCCTTGTGGCATAACAAGCCACTCCCACAGCATGCCACTAGGTGTGCTAACCGCTGTCAGAGGAATATCGGACGCTTGCATGAGCACCTGATAATACCCGTCCACCAGATCTAAGGCACTGTACACAGTACAGCCCGCCATATTGTTCTGGAGGACATCCTTCCGAGGAATAGGAGTCTGCATAGGTACAGTAGCTGCGTTCAGCTTGTTATATGCATGCACAATGCGCCACTTTCCGTTCGGTTTACGAACACAAAAAGTGGGAGATGAGTGGGGAGGCTTACTCTCCCGTACCATCGATCCCTCTACTTTCCCCTTGAAGAATGCGTCGATGACGTCGCATTGTTCCTTGGGGAGAGGCCACTGCCTAGTGACGCAGTATTTGGTTCCGGGAACCAAATCAATTTCATGTCGGACTCCCCGATCCGGTGGTAACCCCATCGGCGGGTTGTCACTAATGACATCTCCGAATTCCTTTAATAAGGAATGGTAAGGGTCCTCAGGATCCGCAAGGATCTTGAGGCCGCTCCTGGCATTCAATGCCTGTTTGGTTTGCACCAAAACTGACTCGTCCATCGTGGATGATGAGCTCAACCAACTCCTCTTCCGGACGCAACACGACGATCTCGTCGATTTCACCTGCTATTACAGCAGTTTCCAACTCGTTGAAGGACATCTCCTCCAACGACAACAGTTGATCTACCCCAGGCAACCGTTCTAGGCTTACGCCTTCTGTGACAACACCTGTCACACTATTCAGCATCCTGTAGAACTGCTGACTACCAGCCTCGGGACTCATCCCGGGACCCAGATGGGGGGAGTCAACTGCCCCATCTATTGGAAGCGCATCGCGCATATCCACAGAGGTATCTACCTCTACCGCCGGTGATTCGCCAGTCTCACCTATAACGGCGTAATCGCAATCATTTCCGACGTGCGAATAAGACGAATTTCGGGTCTCTTCGCTTGGAAGTGCCTCGCGCTTAACCACAGGGGTCTCTACTCCTACCACTGGAGTCGCAACTTGTTCGCCGGACACGGCGTGGTCGGAATCAATTCCAACCTGTAGAAGAGACGAACTTCGGGTCTCTTCTCTAAGCGCCTTGCGCTTACCCTCAGAGGATTCCACCTCTATCACTGGAGACTCACCAGTCTCGCCTATATCGGCGCGGGGATTAACCGCCGAATCCCCCTCGTTAAGGAACTCTTCCTTAACGCCATTGAGAATGATCGTTTCAGACATCCCAATCTCAGGCATCTCACGCCAGAATCGCTTTTGCGATCGAGCAAAGGTGGGTTCATGACTCGCCAATGCTTCACCCGACCGCGGGTGCGTTGAGCCAATGGACTTAGACTTCCAGTCTATCAATGGCTTGTGGCGTTCCAGCCACTTCATGACCAGAATGAGGTCATACCTCGAGTCCAAATCCAGTACTAGGCAACGTTCTAATCTGTCGAAATCTGCAAACTTCAGCTTAAGGTCAATCGAGACCTTGGGTACAGAAACATGTACGCCCGTCGCAAGGCGGACCGTGACAACGTCACGAGAACGTGCCTCTAGGGCCTCGGCATACAGCCGACTCTTCACAACAGAAGCTCGTCTGACATAATTGTCAGACGCTCCAAAGTCTATCAAAACTCTCCAAGGCTTATCAAAGCCTTTCACGTCCGCAAGGACTACCGGCAAACTTGGCTGGTACACCAACTCGGTGCTAGAAAGCACCGCTTCCCTCGGGGCTTTTTGCTGTCATCCCCTACCCTGGGGCTTAACAGCACTGAGGGGTCCCCCAGTAGGGCGCCCCGCACCTACTGGGAGACGTCGTTTCCCGACGGCTTGGACAAGGGATTTTTTTCCACCCTTAGTCCCTTGTAGCGAGTGTCTCGCTGGGGATTTTTCGGACATATGTTCCGCAGATGATCCATGCTCCCACACAGGAAGCATCTCAGCGGCCCACTCCGCTGCAACATAGCCAAGAGCTCTGTATCGAAGCTCTGTGAAAAAAAGTCCGAATGACTCTTAGCGGGAGGTTTCTCCTCCGCTTCGACGTGACTCAGGTCCATGGGTTCGGGACCCACCTTAGAGGAACGTAAGTTCCTCTCGGCGTTGAACGCCATCTTTAATGCCTCTTCCAGGGATTCGGGACGGCATCGGAACAATTCCGAACGTGCTGGCCCTTCTCTCAGGCCTCCCATGAAGACAAGGATGGACACAGCGTCTGAATACGATTTCGCGTACATCCCTGCCAACAGGGTCTTAAGCTCCTGGATATAAATCTCCAGGTCCTTAGAGCAATGACGGCACCTCAGGAACGCCAGTTGATTCTGGAAAACCAGATCAGGCGTTGAGTACATGTCCATAAGCTTCTGCTTAAGGACATTCCATGTTGGAAACACGTCTTTGACTGATTCCGATCATGTAAACGGCCATGCACGGGCTTTACCCGTAAGATGGGTCAGCGCAAGTCCCACTTGCAAGTGATCAGTGATCACATTCGCTGTGGCGAAGGCCGTTTCGACCTATCGTAACCACACATAAAGGTTATCACCTTTTTCCCCAGTGAATTCCTTTATCTTAAAGGACAATGGGGGACGCACCCCCGTGGAACGACCTCCACTACAACTCGCCTCATGAGCGATGAGGGCATTTACCCTTGCCTTTACGGCCTCAAGGCCCTGCTCCACTAGGAGCTGCATACCATTATCGCCCAGTAAGGGTAACAGCCTTTTAAAGGCTTCCTTTTGGACGAGGGTCAAACTATCTCAATCGTCCTGATCCATCCTTTGCAGAGGATGCCTAGTCTACCAACACAGGTGTTGGATTGACTACAAGTGCTACCAGATGTGGCCGGTGCGTATACGCACGGTGCGGCTAGCGCTCAGAGGAAGGTTTTCCTTAAAGCGGCGTTCGCCGCTACTTAGCCGATACGCCCTTATTAAGGGCTTAGTAGGAGAGAGCTCTCCTACCCGGGGCCAAGATTCCCGGGTTAGTTTACTCTAGCCTGTACTAGTTCCTTAACGGCAAGGCTCCCTTACAAAGGGTGTAGCTAAGGGGAGGGCTTCCCTTACGCTACGGCACTCACTACACGCACGACCGGTCGAGGTCGTGCGTCTGTACTACGGAGTGGAAAGTAAACTGAATATATATTTAATATGTAATTATTTAAACTAATATAAACTATATGTAACACTAAGTAGAATATTCTTAATTCATACCTAGCTAAAATGTAGTGTACACACCTGTGTACTGACACGTGGATGGCTGACACCACCACACCAAGGGCCCATGCCCTGATTGGTTAAAATAACCAAAGGTTCGACACCTTTCAACCCGGCCAATACTGGCCTCAACCGTGGTGTACCAATGTAAACCAACACTCAGTGTTACCCGAATGTAACCCCGTTACAGACACCGTTCTTCTTGATCACGATCACGATCGGTGAGGCCCATGGCGAGGTCGACGGTCTGATGATCTTGGTAGCCAACAGTCCTTCAATAAGGTCAGACAAGTTTTCGCGGTACTGTGGCGCCACACGTCGGCATAGCTGGGAGATCGTCTTGGCATCTCCAACTTCGATGTCACAAATCGCTCCGCGAGCAGCAGGGGGTAAGGCATTGGCTTTACCGATCAGCAGATGTTTCTTCTTCCATATGATCTGCTTTAGCTGATCGATCTGATCGGGACTGTTGAGATCCTGATCACCCACTTGCAGATCGTCCATAGTAACCTCGGGCGGGTCAGCAGACACTTCAGGGAGGACTGCCATCTGGCTCTCCAACTCCTGAATGTATTGGTCCCCGCCCTCATGGATGCAGACCTGGTCATCTTCCGGGGCAATAACACCCAAACCGTCCTGATCGGCTGAACACTGCTGTTCCCGATCGGCGGGCTGCCCTTCACCGACATCGACCTGCTCAAGCGTGTCATCATGGTCCGCCCCAGTCTCGCCATGCTTCCCTTTTTCTATTTGCGACTCCGCTGTCGCCTGTTCTTGTGTCTCCACCACGTTAACGAACTTTGGCTCATCTACTTGATGGTCCACCGTATCCGGCGCCTGCAATGCCTTTCTTCGAACTAGCATCTTCCTAGGGGTTACATAGCTGGGTCGTTCCACCATAGGTGAGGTATCTTCTTCCACCGATCCATCATTGCTGACCAGATCGGTGGTCTCTTGGTATGCCAAGTTCTGCCACTCAACATACCGTCTCGATCCGATCGAGACAAACCCCATCTTCCTTGGCACTTTCCCTTCTGCCAGCCACATTCCAACAATAGTGCTGTTGTCGAGCGTAAGCGACTTGTCACCGATATTAGTGACTCGGACAAAATCATGTTGGCCTGCGCTCTTCACAAAAGTCGACACCCACCGATCGCCCCTGGTCACCCATAACTTCCTTGAACGAAAACCTTTATCGACCGGGGTGTCAGCGGATTGACCGACTGGAATGGTGACATCTTTATCCCACCTGACCAAATCGGTGTACGATCCGTATAACGGCGGCCGACCAGCTAACTGGATCTGGACCTCATCCGGTAGTGTAAGCACTCCATGAGACAGATCAAGGCGAATACCCGCCGGCACCATGAAATCCATGCCTAACAGGGCATCCTGACCGGCCAGCTTACCAACCCAAACAATGAAGAAGTAGACCAACGAACCCGATAGGGTGATCTTCACGCGCGTCCTTCCTTCTGTCATATAGGAATTTTCACCGATCCCGACGCATTCTTGTCTCTGGGTATCGTCTATACGACATCCGACCTTACGAGCAAAAGCGGAGTCAATAATCGAGACTTCAGCCCCAGAGTCGAACAACATCGTCGCTTTATGCTTATTTATCTTACCACAGGCTTTCGCCTGCTTAAACCATTTGTCGGGCGCATGATACTTCCAGTATCCGCGAGACTCTCTAGGCATCAGATCTAGCTGCATGACCACCTTTGATCGGGAATATTCATCGGTCGTGAGATTGTAGACCGGATGATCCCGATCGATGCAATTGAGAACAGAACATGTATTGTCGGCTTTATTCTCCTTGCCTACATATGCATAGATGCCAAACCTAGACCGCTCGGCTCGATCCAGATTCCAACCTGGCGATCGTTCTAGTTTAACATCTTTTCCACGTCAGGTGGAAGCATCCCCGCGTGCTTGCCCGGCACATACCACTTGCGCATCAGGTTGAAGAATTCTTCCATCTTGCAGTGGCCGGCCTCGTGGATCTCTCCACATGACTTTCACACGAAAAGGCAGTGATCGGTGGGGTGGCCGCGTCTTTCGCATTTCTTGCATATTAACTTCTCCCAGCAGCCCCGATCATCATGCTTGCTCGACCCGCAGTGAGAACACTTCTTGCGAGGTCGGTCCGGGTAAGAATTGTTTCCGCTCCTGCCCTTCCGATCTGCCTGGTCAGGCGTCGATCTGGTTTTCGGGGCAGGTTCCGCGACGAAGATATGGCGGTACTGGTCTTCGTCTGACTCCCGACTGGACTGGCCGCTGCTTTCCTCTTCCGATCCAGTGCTGTACTCAGCTACGATCGCCTTAACAGCACGGGCCGATCTGGTCAAGGGTCTCTTCACCGGATCGGTCTGGGTCTTCGATCTGTAACGACCTGATCCAACGGAGCCCTTTGATCTCATGCTGCGGGAGTGTTGCAACGTTCGCAACGTCTGCTCCACTTCTCCCACATCCTTTAGGAGCAACAGGGTGAGATGATCTACCAGCTCCTGCTCATCAAGGGTACTAATATAGTGACCCACGTTTTCCAAAGCGGCACCGGTCGGCGGGTTGCCTTCCTTGATCACTATGCAGGCGCGAATTGCAGCAACATTCAGACGGTGTAAGTACTCGATCGGCGTCTCGTTGCCCCGCTTCTGCATGTGATGATATTTGCTGGCGCTGTAGAATCCGGAGTTGCAGTACTGCCCCTCAAACTATGAACATAGCAGGTCCCAGTAGGATCGGACATCCCGACTCAACTGTTGGACCCAGTTCGCAGCCGGTCCTTTCAGCATATCTCTAAAGATCAAACAACTTTACTTTTTTGGTGTCTGATCCCGTAAGAAAGCAGACTTGACCCAACCAAACCACGACCTGGCCTTCTCCTCGTCGGTGTCCTTTCCGGTGAAATCCTTGAGATCAGTAGTCGCAGCCATGCGAATGCGCGGAATCGCAGTAGATCCGAAATCAAAAGCGGTCGTGGAGGCTAGATTAGCCCTGCGCGTTCTTCCCGCACCTGCACCGTCTGACCCATAGTGGTCATCCGGATCGCCGATCGACTCCATGTCGTAATCACTGTTCTTGCTTGATCGGCGCGATCAAGCTGGTTGCGGCTTGAGTCTTCCTTTTCCAATTGGTTTAACACCTCGAGTGGCCTTGTCCACTGATGCTACTGACTCCATATCTACATCCCGGAAAATATTGACATTTCGCCGGGCAGATCGGTCCTGAGCATGAGGGCGCGGAAGTGACCTGCATCGATCTCCCATGAAACGCTCCATCATTGCTTCAAACATGGCTTGGACGTTAGCTTAAGTCATGGGCAACGTGTGGGTATCCTCCTTTGGAGGTACTGACACCTGTGGGGGCTCCTGGCGACCCGACCGGCATGTAGCCCCATGCTGCCGCACGTCCTTTTTATGCTCCCATGGGGGTATGATCTGCCCCCATGGTCATCCGCTCAACACCGAACTCCAACTCCGATGAGCTGTTAGAGGAAGGTGTAGACTGATATACCGATTTATCATCGGAGCACGCATCGTCATGTGCTGCCGTGTCTTCAGCAACCTTCAATGCCATGGTGGGAGTTGGAGGGCAAACCGCCCCCACCAACGGCACCAAATGATCATGGAGAGTCTACATCGACAGCTCCAGCCTGCGAGTGTCCAGATCAAACAGCTTGTGGACGTTGGCCGGGTTCTGCACTTTTATGCCGACCTCAGTCAACATCGCCAGCAGGTTTTTCACCAGCAGCAGTGGTCGATCACTCTGGATCGGCTCGGTAGTGGGTCCGATGAGGCGATCAGGGATCTGGGGGTTCAAAATTTGCATGACCTGGTCTTCACGAATAAATCGATTCAACTCGTGGATGTAATACATACTGGTCAGGTCTTGTTCGTCAATAACCCCATCCCCGACCTGCGACTTTTCTTCCAAGTCGTCCTCCTCGGGCGGCATTCCTAGCCTTGATTGGGGACCTTAGGCATGTGGATCGGATCGTTCCGATCAGCCTCCGATTGGTTCTCATTTTTTATTTCATCAATTTTTCCATGTAAATGCATAGGATCAGGACAAAAGTCCTGATCCTTTCCGGAACTATAGCAAAATTTGCTATAGTCCCGATCGGCTCCGGTGGGAGCCTTATGGGGAGGAAAAAACTTATTAATCCCAATCTGGGGGTCCTCCACCCGGCCAGATCAGACATCGCAATCTTTATCAACAACGAGAACATAAAGTGACAGCTTTTCCTTATGTCCTCTCCAGAGCGATTCCACATTTAAATCACTTAAGTCAACTTTTGACCGGACATCATCTCGGTGATATCCACGACCACCAAATGATCTGGGCACGCGCACCATTGTGGTGGAGTCAAGTTCAAAATAGAACACAGTTGTGTCGAGAACCTGACCACGATCGTTCCCAGCCTTCCAACTTTCGGGGGGGGGTACCCCGCGGACCTTCGCTTGCGATCCGATCTGGTCGT
>CM047585.1:1449338-1461387 GCA_026184515.1 Peronosclerospora sorghi | reverse complement strand
ACTGCCTTGACCAAAAGTGACCAAATTTGTGGTACACTTCACCACAGTTGTAGTTGTCAACAAAAGCATTCCAACTCTGATTCAGGGCGTCTTTATCGTTCCTGTTCTTCCTTGACCCTTTCCGGCTCGAATAATATCGAACCTGGAAAAAGAGGTCAATAAAGTACAGATGTCTATCGTCTGTACTTCGATCGAATCGACGTGACTGGATGTCTTCGCAGTCATCCATCACGTTGATATGGAACAACGCATACTGTCAGTCCCGTTTACGGTGACCGCCACTGTTGGGGGCAATAGCCCAGCCAGGGGTCGAAAACCCCACTCTGTACGGAACATGTGGTTCCGTACGATGATACGCTTTAGAAGCGGCAGGCGCCGCTTCTGTTCGAGCTCTTTTAGCAGGCGGAGCACCGCCTGCTTCAACACCACGCGCCGGGGTTAAATCACCCCGACGTGGAGAAGTACTTGGTCCAGGTGGGGCTCTGCGTTCCCGCAACCACCTGTGATAATCATTGTCGCTGTCATAGCTGACAGCGACACCAGAGTCATCATCGCTGTTAGGCGATGAGCACCTAGCGAGTTTCGACTCGCTAGATCCTTTAGTGGGGACATCTGTATCCCCATCACTTTGTTCGGAGTCAGAACTCCCGAACATGGCCCTCTTGGCAACACGCCATTCCGAAGTTGCCATCGTGCGAGATGTTGCATTAGCAACATCTCCCTGTGTCTTGCCAGATGCCGCCTTAGCAGCATCTGTGGTCGAAGACGGTACGTCTTCCGACCTTTGCGTAGTTGACGCTGCTAATGCAGCGTCACAGTTGTCACTCAACACCTCAGCACCTAGTGCTGAGGCGGAGGAAGAAGCTCCTTCAATGTTTTCAGCAGCGCTCTTTAGAGCGCCGCCGTGTGCCTTGACCATCGAGTCGATGGTCAATCAGTTGGTAAATGAGAACGACCAACAAGCGCTACCCATGATTGGCCAAAATAGGAGTTATTATTGGCCAACCACCTTAAGTGGGGGGGGTGATGTAATGGGGTGCCATTACATAATTTATATTCAAGTTAGAATATCACAGTTTAATTTCAGACGCGTTGTCTGAAATTTAAATAAGAGATTATAAGTTATTATAATCTATGAAGGAAAAGTCTATTCGTTATAAATACCGAATCTTGCAGGTTAACTAATAGTATAGTTAGTTTAAGACTTGATATTATTATATTAATTAGTTAGTTACTATACTATTATCCTCTAAACCACCCATTAAATAAACACTCTTAATTTTGCGTTCTAAGACCAAAGTGAATATTTATATATTTACTTTTATTTTAGGATTAGTTGTTACCAACTAATCCTGCCCTAATTGTATTGCGCGCTTCTTCGCAAGATACAGTGTAAGCCAGTAACAGGATCAGTCCTGTTACATGTAGCCTAGACTATATATTCAACAATGCTTCGTATAGAATCGTTTCCGGCCATGCTCTGGTTGCTAGAACAGATGCTAAAATGAGGGAAGGGGGGTAATATAAGATGATACAATTTGCTCAAACCATGTCGTTGTTTGTCTTCGTAATCTCCGTAATGTCCTTTAGCCATCGACGATAAAGTTCAAAGTCAAACTGGTTCGGATTGTTGTTAAACTTATCGACGAGATCGTACAATTCGTCGTGTTGGTAGCTTGTCTACAATTGGTGTAACAGCAGTTGCGACTCTTTTTTATCGAGCATGTGGATAACATAAGCCCGAATGAGCGCCAGATCTTTTTTCGCAATCAAATTTTCATACAACGAGACAGCAACACATGGCGGTGCAGCGCTGGGGTTTTCCTTGAATGCCTCCAAATACGTGATCAGGAAGCAAGACTGCTGGAACTGGCACAACATGTTGAAAAAAACCATCCTGTCAGTACACTGGGAAGATATAGTATGGCGCTCTCTTCGCGCGTTCCACGAGAGCGTGAAACTGAGTGGCATTTAACGCTGTAGCGATGGCATCGTCCTTGTCGGCATGAAATTAATTCGAAATCGTGCGAATTTGTGGCGTCTGCTCCTTCTCCAGCAGCTCCCACTTCACTAGCTGTTCAAGAGTTCGGGTCAGGATATGAGAAGCCAGTAGTGGCTTTTGTAGTACTAAGAAAAGTTCTGAGCACGAGCCCATGGCGGTTGAAATGCCACGCACGGCGGCCGAAATGCATGACGGGGGAATTAAGTTGCTCTAACGTGATGGCTACATTGTTGTTAGATATATAGTGTAGGCTACACAAAATGTACTTTCTCCAACAAAAATGTCACGCGGTCAGTTTAAACAAATGGATCGGTCCGTTTAGACAGCCCCAATGATGGCGGTCTCTCTCCTAGCCACGTGCTAAAGAAAGTTGACGTGTACCCTAAGATGAATCGCGAATTCAAAGGTTCAGACAGAATTCGGGGCTACGATATCGATCATTACTGGTATCGTCATGGTCATCCTGTTCTTGGTGGAAATGCGTGCGTATTTGAGACCAATCACGCGCGAGGACATGGTCGTAGACTCCTCCTTGCGTGAGAAGCTGCATGTAAATCTGGACGTGAGCTTTCATGCAGTTAACTGCCGTGACGCGCACATCAATTATATGGACGTGGCGGGCGAGCTGCAAGTCAACATGCACCAATCCATTGTTAGATCTCGGTTGGATGCTGACGGCCAGGCTATTAAAAGTGATGCCTCTATTGTCACGAATGAGAAAGATAATATCAAGAGAGACTTGACGGAGGGATATTGTAGCCGGTGCGGCTAGCGGACAGAGGAAGACTTTCCTTTAAGCGGCTTTGTGCCGCTACTTATCCGATACGCCCTTTATAAAAGGGCTTAGTAAGAGAGCACCCTCTTACTCGGGGCCAAGATTCCACTCTGGTTTACAAGTTAGCACGAGCTAACGCCTTGACACAAGGATCCCTTAATAAGGGGGTAGCTAAGGGAAGGACTTCCCTTACACTACAACACTCACTGCGCGCGCGGCCGGTCGAGGTCGTGCGTCCTGCAGTATTTTGAGTGAAATGTAAACTGAATGTATATTTAATATCTAATTAGCCTAAATTAATTTAAACTAATGTAAACTATATGTAATACTAATTAGAGGTTACTAAATTCGTACCTAGCTAAAATGTAGTGTACACCACCTGTGTACTAAGACGTGGCTGTCTGTCACGCCTTCACCAAGGGCTCCTGCCCTGATTGGTTAAAATAACCAATGGTCCAAACCTTTCGGACCGGTCAATACTGACCCCAACCGTAGTGTACTCACGTACACCACATACTAAATGTAACCATAATGTAACCCTGTTACATCCTACCACATCAAAACTAATGTTTACGCAGTAAATCAATTTTAGTTGGAGAACTCCAACTGCCAGAACCTCTGGCTAACCATGAGCACCATTAGTGGTGCTGAGGATGGAAAATATTCCGATAACTCGGAGGTAGATGCCCTGGGGGATATCTCCCCAAAGGCTGACCACTACGACAGCGCCGAACGGCGGTGTCGATCATCCAATCCATTCCCCACCCGTGGGGAAAACGCGCTAACTCGTGCTCCACTTCTACCAACTACGGATGATGCATCCGGGCGCCGAAGGTGACCATTACCAATGAACCGGACACGGTTCATGAAGCCCTACATGCCGTACCGGCACGGAAGGGACCTCGTGACCCTCAAAAGAAGGCTAATAACGAAGTGAAGAGGGTTTCAGCCTCCTATACCCCTGGTTCTGCGGCTGTACGGCCGCGTGAAATCGCGCGTCGGAAACAACTCCGGGCCAAACTGCTAACGCCTAAGCAGTTCACTGTCAATTCCTACCGAGCGCGCCTCGGGAAACAGGCACGCGGTGCAATCGTAGAGATCCTCCGCGAGGTTATCTAAGTTCTCCTACGGGACGAAAGTTTCAGGAACAGAACGCGCATTCCGCGCTTGGGCGGAAGGAAAGAAGCGGCTCCCCAACTTTGATGAGCTGAAGCTTTTCCGAACCCGACGTTTGGGTAGAGAGGGCGTTACGCTTGGCATATGCCCAAGCCAAAGCGCAGGAGCAATTACCTGCCTCTTACTACACGCGCCCTTCTCTCGATGAGGTGCCGGAGAGCAATGCAAACTCTGCATCCGCCTCCGGCAAACTCCCAGCTACTGGGAGTGAAGGGGCTTCTTCCGCCCCTTTGTTCGTTGACTCTCATCGGGGTTCTCCCGTTCGAAAGCGTCAACTACGTCACGGCAATCCTGTCGCAGAAGAGGCTCGGATTCCCACAAACTCGGGGAACGTGGGTAACCTTTTCACTTCACCAGGTACTGGGTCTCACCCCGGTAATGGCGTCGTGCCATCAGACGTTTTACATGGTAATGTGGAATACCCTCCGTATCAAAGACTGGAGGAGGAGGTCGCGCTATTGCGACGTGAGTTCCACGAGCGCTTTGATCGACACAGCCGTCGCATCCAAGATGCCCATGAGGGACTCCGCGACGAGGGGAGTGCGAATGAACGCATCGAGTGGCGGCTTGCCTCTCTCGAGACGACCGTTGCGGAGCTTCGTGGTCGCATTTTAGCCCTTTCGGGCTTACTTCGCCCTGCGGTGCCTTACGGCTATCCGGATTCTCAACCTCCTCCGAGAGGGTACGCGCCTCAGGGTTCCCGTATGGCTTAAGCATACCCACATAAAAGGTTGGATGCGTACGCAACGCCTTCGGGGTGTCTAAGGTATACGACAAGCCCTTTCGGGCTAATACCTTAAAGGGCCCCACAAACCTGGGGCGCAGTTTATTGCGCAACACATTTGAAACTGCATGCGTAGGAAGATTTTTAGCGTTTAATAAAACACTTTCTCCTACTCTGTATACCTTTTTGTTACGCCGTCCCTTTCGGTCAGCTTGATCCTTCTTCTTGTCTTGGCTTTCCGCCATGGCATCGCAGACGTGTCGTTAGACACTAAGGCGCGTCGATAAAAACTTATCGATGTGCTTTCGCACAGATACAGGGCTGACGTTGGGGAATCCTCCCCCCTCAAGCCCTGGGCCACGCAAATGTGGCGTTAACGGAACCCTCGGATTCACCAATCCGTTCATGTAAAACGGGGTAAACCCCGTAGATGCATGTACCGAATTGTTGATAGCAAATTCAACCATCGGAAGCACCTTACTCCAACTCTTTGGAGAATCCGGACATAAACTCCGGAGAATATCCTCCACAACGCGATTAACTCGTTCCGTCTGACCGTCCGTCTGCGGATGATCTGCAGTGGACATGAGGAGCTTGGCGCCTATCACCTTAAACAACGCTCCCCAGAATTGTCCCGTAAAACGGGGATCCCGATCCGAAACAACGAAATCGGGTAGACCATGCTGTCGAAAGACACGGTCTAGTAACACTTTCGCTGTTCCTTGTCCATCAATGGACACTGGCACCGCCGCCAGGTGAGCCATCTTGCTCAATCGATCTACAAAGACCAATATGCCGGTGTTCCCGGCCCTATCCTTCGGAAAACCGAAGATAAAATCCATACTAATAGATTTCCAACACTCCGTTGGAACCGACAAGCTCGCCAAAGGCACAGCTGAAATTGCAGAGGGTTTAACCCTCTGACACGTCTCACAGGTGCGTATATACGCACCGACCCATTTATACATATTGGACCACCAATACAAAGCGCTTAGAGCGCTGTAGGTCTTATCCTGACCTAAATGACCCCCGGTAGGGGCGTCATGTTCCTCAAAGTGGACTCTATACTTCAGTTCCTCATCATGAGGAACTACCACCCGCGGAGTGTCCTCCACGCTCGTGCTATAATATAGCAAACCGTCACAGTATATGTAACGGTGTAAACGAGCTTTAGCTCGACTTGACAGGGTTGGCTCAGACGAGCCAAGTCACTTTCCACCTAGCGCGCTGATAAGCGCCGTACACTGCGGGTCTTTCTCATACGCCTGACGTATGAGATCCACCATATATGTGGTGACGAATGTCGCGTGAGCGAGCTCGTAATTGGGTCGACGCTTTAACGCGTCCACAAGCACGTTCTGCTTGCCGGGTTTATACTTAACCTCAAAGTTGTACTCCGAAAAGAAGTAGAGCCAACGGGCCATCCGTTTCGAGAGATGAGGCGACTTTGTCGCTGTCCGTAAGGACGCGTGGTCAGTATAAACCACGAAAGGCTTTGAGACGAGTAGGTGAACCCTAAATTTGACAAGCATACTTCATTGCAAGTAGCTCCTTGTCATGAACGGGATAATTCCGTTCTGCAGCTTTAAGCTGCCTTGACTCAAACGCAATTATGCGTTCCCTTCCTGCATCGTCTGCTTGTAACAAAGCACATCCGATTGCGAAATCGGAAGCGTCGCAGACGACACTAAATGGTTTCCCAGAATCTGGGAGAGCAATAACGGGAGCTTTTAACAAGCTCCCCTTAACCGCTTCAAAAGCGTTTTGGTGTTCGGTTTTCCAACACCAATCAACATCCTTCTTAAGAAGGTCGGTCAATGGTTTTTCCATTTCAGCGTAGTTCTCGCTGTACTTATGGAGATAATTGGCTAATCCTAGCCATTTCCGTAAATCTCTAAGATTTACAGGCGAAGGCCACTCCACAATGGCTTTAACCTTCGCGGGATCCGCCCGCACTCCATCCTTACCGATGAGCATCCGAGGAAAGGAATTTCCTCAGCACCAAAGATACATTTGGATGCGTTTGCATACAACTTATGATCATGCATACATTCTAGCACCGCTCGAAGGTGTATCAGATGCGTCTGAACATCAGACGAGTCTTCTTCCGCACGACTATGGACGAATATGTCGTCGAAGTACGTCTGAGAGTACTTCCTATGAGGGCGGAAGAGTTGAGTCACCAAGCGATTGAAAGTCTCTGGTGCATTTGAAAGCCCTTGTCGCATAACAAGCCACTCCCACAGCATTCCACTAGACGTTCTAACCGCTGTCAGCGGAATATCGGACGCTCGCATGAGCACCTGATAATACCAGTCCACCAGATCTAAGGCACTGTACACAGTACAGCCCGCCATATTGTTCTGAAGGACATCCTTCCGAGGAATCGGAGTCTGCATGGGTACAGTAGCTGCGTTCAGCTTGTTATGCGCATGCACAATGCGCCACTTTCCGTTCGGTTTACGAACACAAAAAGTGGGAGATGAGTGGGGAGACTTACTCTTTCGTACCATCCATGCCTCTTCTTTCCCCTTGAAGAATGCGTCGATGACGTGGCATTGTTCCTTGGGGAGAGGCCACTGCCTAGTGACGCAGTATTTGGTTCCGGGAACCAAATCAATTTCATGTGGGACTCCCCGATCCGGTGGTAACCCCATCGGCGGGTTGTCACTAATGACATCTCCGAATTCCTTTAATAAGGAATGGTAAGGGTCCTCAGGATCCGCAAGGATCTTGAGGCCGCTCCGGGAATTCAATGCCTGTTTGGTTTGCACCAAAACTGACTCGTCCATCGTGGATGAGGAGCTCAACCAACTCCTCTTCCGGACGCAACACGACAATCTCGTCGATTTCACCTGCTTTTACAGCAGTTTCCAACTCGTTGAAGGACATCTCCTCCAACGACAACAGTTGGCCTACCCCAGGCAACCGTTCTAGGCTTACGCCTTCTGTGACAACACTTGTCACACTATTCAGCATCCTGTAGGACTGCTGAATACCAGCCTCGGGACTCATCCCGGGACCCAGATGGGGGGAGTCAACTGCCCCATCTATTGGAAGCGCATCGCGCCTATCCACAGAGGTATCTACCTCTACCACGGGTGACTCGCCGGTCTCACCTATAACGGCGTAATCGGAATCATTTCCGACGTGCGAATAAGACGAACTCCGGTTCTATTCGCTTGGAAGCGCCTCGCGCTTAACCACAGGGGTCTCTACCCCTACCACTGGAGTAGCAACTTGTTCGCCGGACACGGCGTGGTCGGATCAATTCCAACCTGTAGAAGAGACGAACTTCGGGTCTCTTCTCTAATCGCCTCGAGCTTACCCTCAGAGGATTGCACCTCTATCACTGGCGACTCACCAGTCTCGCCTATATAGGCGCGGGGATTAACCGCCGAATCCCCCTCGTTAAGGAACTCTTCCTTAACGCCATTGAGAATGATCGTTTCAGACATCCCAATCTCAGGCATCTCACGCCAGAATCGCTTTTGCGATCGAGCAAAGGTGGGTCATGACTCGCCAATGCTTCACCCGACCGCGGGTGCGTTGAGCCAATGGACTTAGACTTCCAGTCTATCCATGGCTTGTGGCGTTCCAGCCACTTCATGACCAGAATGAGGTCATACCTCGAGTCCAAATCCAGGACTAGGCAACGTTCTAATCTGTCGAAATCTGCAAACTTCAGCTTAAGGTCAATCGAGACCTTGGGTACAGAAACATGTACGCCCGTCGCAATACGGACCGTGACAACGTCACGAGAACGTGCCTCTAGGGCCTCGGCATACAGACGACTCTTCACAACAGAAGCTCGTCTGACATAATTGTCAGACGCTCCAAAGTCTATCAAAACTCTCCAAGGCTTATCAAAGCCTTTCACGTCCGCAAGGACTACCGGCAAACCTGGCTGGTACACCAACTCAGTGCTAGAAAGCACCGCATCCCTCGGGGCTTTGTGCTGTCATCCCCTACCCTGGGGCTTAACAGCACTGAGGGGTCCCCCAGTAGGGCGCCCCGCACCTACTGGGAGCCGTCGTTTCCCGACGGCTTGGACAAGGGCTTTTTCCCCACCCTTAGTCCCTTGTAGCGAGTGTCTCGCTGGGGATTTTTCGGACATATGTTCCACAGATGATCCATGCTCCCACACAGAAAGCATCTCAGCGGCCCACGCCGCTGCAACATAGCCAAGAGATCTGTCTCGAAGCTCTGTGAAAAAAAGTCCGAATGACTCTTAGCGGGAGGTTTCTCCTCCGCTTCGACCTGACTCAGGTCCATGGGTTCGGGACCCACCTTAGAGGAACGGAAGTTCCTCTCGGCGTTGAACGCCATCTTGAACGCCTCCCCCAGGGATTGGGGTCGGCATCGGAAGAGCTCCTAACGTGCTGGCCCTTCTCTCAGGCCTCCCATTAAGACGGGGATGGACACATCGTCCGAATACTCTTTCGCGTACATCCCTGCTAACATGGTCTTTAGTTCCTGGATATATGTCTCCAGGTCCCTAGTGCCCTGACGGCACCTCAGAAACGCCAGCTGATTCTGGAAAACCAGATCAGGCGTTGCGTACATGTCCATAAGCTTCTGCTTGAGGATCTCCCAGGTAGGGAACACGTTCGTGACCGAGTCCGAACACGTAAACGCCCATGCACGGGCTTTAACCGTAAGATGGGTCAGCGCAAGTTTCACTTGCAAGTGACCAGTGATCACATTCGCTGTGGCGAAGGCCGTTTCGACCTCTCGTAACCACACATAAAGGTTATCACCTTTTTCCCCAGTGAATTCCTTTATCTTAAAGGACAATGGGGGACGCACCCCCGTGGAACGACCTCCACTACAACTCGCCTCATGAGAGATGAGGGCATTTACCCTTGCCTTTACGGCCTCAAGGCCCTGCTCCACTAGGAGCTGCATACCATTCTCACCCAGTAAGGGTAACAGCCTTTTAAAGGCTTCCTGTTGGACGAGGGTCAAACTATCCCAATCTTCCTGATCCATCCTTTGCAGAGGATGCCTAGTCTACCAACACAGGTGTTGGATTGACTACAAGTGCTACCAGATGTAGCCGGTGCGTATACGCACGGTGCGGCTAGCGCACAGGGGAAGACTCTTCCTTAAAGCGGTGTCTACCGCTACTTAGCCTATACGCCCTTATAAAGGGCTTAGTAGGAGAGATCTTCTACTCGGGGACAAGATTCCAGGGTTGGTTTACTAATTAGCTTTAACGGCTGTGTTCCATTTACGGGATGTAAGTAAAGGGAGGGCTCCCTCTTACCTACGACACTCACTGCACGCGCGACCGGTCGAGGTCGCGCGACTGCACTTTAGAGTGAAATGTAAACTTAATATAGTTAATATGTAATTAGCATAAATTAATTTAAACTAATATAAAATATATGTAATACTAAGTAGAATATTCCAAAATCGTACCTAACTAAAATGTCGTGTACACACCTGTGTACCGACACGTGGATGGAGGACACACCACCACACCAAGGGGCCCTGCCCTGATTGGTTAAAATAACCAAAGGTTCGAAAACTTTTAAACCGGTCAATACTGACCTCAAACGTAGTGTACTCATGTACACCAACATTACATGTAACTCGAATGTAACCCCGTTACACAGATGCAGTTAGCTGGTCGGCGGCCCCTATACGGATCTCACACCGATCTGGTCAGGTGGGACCAAGATGTCACCATTCCATTCGGCCAATCCGCTGATACCCCGGTCGACAAAGGTTTTCGATCAAGGAAGTTATGAGTAACCAGGGGCGATAGGTGGGTGTCGACCTTTGTGAAGAGCGCCGGCCGATATGATTTTGTTCGAGTCACTAATATCGGTGACAAACCGCTTACACTCGACAACAATACTATCGTTGGCATGTGGCCGGCGGAAGGGAAAGTGCCAAGAAAGATGGGGTTCGTCTCAATTGGATCGAAACGGTATGTTGAGTGGCAGAACTTGGCATACCAAGCGACCACCGATCTGATCAGCGATGATGGATCGGTGGAAGAAGATACCTCACCTATGGTGGAACGACCCAGCTATGTAAACCCAAAGAAGATGTTAGTTCGAAGAAAGGAACCGCAGTCGCCGGACACGGTGTACCATCAAGCAGATGAGCCAAGGCTCGTCAACGTGGTGGCGACACAAGAACAGGCGACAGAGGAGACGGGAATAGAAAAAGGGAAACATGGCATTGCTGGGGAGGACCACGATGGCGCGCCTAAGCAGATCGATGTCATTGAAAGGCAGCCCGCCGATCGGGAACAGCAGTGTTCAACCGATCAGAACGGTTTGGGTGATTTTTCCCCGGAAGACGATCAAGTTTGTATCCATGAGGGCGGGGATCAGTACATTCAGGAGATGGAGAGCCAGATGGCAGTCCTCCCTGAAGTGTCTGCCGATCCGCCCGAAGTCACCTTGGACGATCTGCAAGTGAGTGATCGGGATGTCAACAGTCCCGATCATATCGATCAGCTTAAGAAGATCATATGGAAAAAGAAACATCTGCTGATCGGGAAAGGCAACGCCTTACCCCCTGCTGCTCGCGTAGCGATCTGTGACATAGACGTGGGTGATTCCAAGCCGATCGCACAGCGATGCCGACGTGTGGCGCCACAGTACCGTGGAAAATTGTCCGATCTTATTAAGGACTGTTGGCTATCAAGATCATTAAGCCGTAGACCTCGCTGTGGGCCTCACCAATCGCGATTGTGATCAATAAGAACGGCGTAGACATAAGGTTGTGTATCGATTATCGGTTGGTAAACCGGTTGACCAATCTTATGGTGTACCCGATGCCGCTGATCAGCGATCTGATGGAAGACCTCGACAAGACTCTGTGGTATTGCTCATTAGACATGGCAAGTAGATTTTGGGTGGTTTCGATGACCGATCGGGCTCGCGAGATTTCCGCATTTGTTACGCCGTTCGGTCTGTTCGAGTGGAACCGTATGCCGTTCGGGTTGAAGAACGCGCCCCAGATCTACCAGAGGCTGATCGACAACGCACTGTATGGACACTTCAAGATCAGTACCGATCGGGACCCCACCGAAAAATATGATGTATTTACAGAGGGTGAACCCGATCGGGAAAGGAGACCGTCCGTTCTGGGGAGGCGATCGTATATCGACGATATTCTGATCCCTGCTTCGTCATGGAGCGATCTGTGCGAGAAGTTTGAACGGTTGTTGAAGACGTGCGATCGCTGGAACCTGTCGATCAGTGCTGTGAAAAGTTATTGGGGCATGTCCAAGGTCGCCTATTTGGGTCATATGGTGTTGATCAGTGGGCTGGAGGCCAATCCCAAAGATCTGGAATCACTGGACAACCTCCCGTTTCCCAGGTCGCTGAAGACAATGCAGTCCTTCTTG
>CM047585.1:1417750-1435941 GCA_026184515.1 Peronosclerospora sorghi | reverse complement strand
GTTCTGTGGAGGAAGCATCCTTCCTGCTTGCTCTGGGATCGTTATTTTAGCAGTACCATCGCGATTGCGCCCACTAGTATCTTCTGCTGCTTACGCCAGCTACAACTTGTTCGGGTACGCGGCGTCAAATTATGTCCCTGGCTTGATCATGAATTTCATCGTCGACCCAAGACCAGACTTCACAGACAGTAGCGATCTCGAAAGCGGGAGTCATGCAATGCTGCTTGTACAAATCGTAGTGGATTCCGTATTGTTCTGTTGTGGAGTCTTTGGCCATTCTTTTGTCTCACGTGCAGTGCTATTGAGTCGGGTCGAAACTATGCAGCATCTTTAACTGTGCTTCGTCACAAAGTAATAGCAGTGTAGCGTCGCTCCAGAGTCCGTGATGTAATAAAATAGTTGTTTGGAGGCGAGATGATTAAATCATACGCGACAATAACCCTAACCCTAGGGTATTCTGCGCGTAGCAAATTTCTAAAAGAATACCATGTCGTCGATGCACGCTCCCGCACCTAAGCGAATATCTTGATCTAAGTATAGAAATCGATTAAGTACGCGATTTCGCACCTAAGCGAAGTCGAACTGTACTATCGATTTATGTTGATTGGTAACAAATAGCGCTTTTACAGTTAAGTAAAAAACTATTCGACTTGATCATTGGTTAAAAATAGCAGCTTTATCTTATATATATATAAAAAATACCGTCTGGACGATGGTCGTTTTCCAGCCTTTTAATTGGGCGGTGCTCTGTCATGGGGGAAGTGGGGAGGGGGTAGTGGGGTGCGGTTAGCTGGGGCGAAAAAATAGCGAAAACATACGGCGAGAACTACAAGGTGGTTCTTGTAGCCGGTGCGTATACGCACGGTGCGGCTAGCGCACAGAGGAAGACTTTTCCTTAAAGCGGCGTCTGCCGCTACTTAGCCGATACGCCCTTATAAAGGGCTTAGTAGGAGAGATCTCTCCTACTCGGGGCCAAGATTCCCGGGTTGGCTTACTACTTAGCCTTAACGGCTGTGTTCCCTTACTAAGGGTGTAGGTAAAGGGAGGGCTCCCTTTACACTACGGCACTCAGTACACGCGTGACCGGTCGAGGTCGCGCATCTGTACGATAGAGTGAAATGTAAACTGAATATATATTTATTATGTAATTAGTCTAAATTAATTTAAACTATTGTAAACTATATGTAATACTAAGTAGAACATACCAAATTCGTACCTAACCAAAATGTAGTGTACACACCTGTGTACCGACACGTGGATGGCTGACACGCCACCACCCAAGGGCCCCTGCCCTGATTGGTCCAATGGTTCAAAACCTTTCAAACCCGTCAATACTGACCTCAACCGTAGTGTACTCATGTACACCGACAATAAATGTAACTCGAATGTAACCCCGTTACATCCTCCCCCATCAAGACTATTGCTTACGCAATAAACAAAATTTTGTTGGAGAGCTCCAACGCCAGTTCCTCTGGCTATCCATGTACACATTCAGTGGTGCTATGGAGTCTCCTCTAGAGGAGGTAGACTACTCCGAGAGCTCGGAGGTGGATGCCCTTGGGGATACCTCTCCAACGGTTGACCGCTCCGATAGCGCCGAACGGCGGTGTCGGAAGCCTAATCCGTTCCCCACACGTGGGGAAAATTCACTAACCAGTGCGCCACCCCTGCCCATATCGGATGATACATCCGGATCGCCAAAGGCGATCGTCACCAATGAGCTGGATGCAGCTCAGGAAACCCAACCTTCTGCACAGGCACTAAGGGCTGCGCTACGCGCCCCCAAACGCCCGTCGCGAGAGGCTTATAATTTCGAAGGTCCGCGTGACCTTCCAAGGTGGGCCAGGCGTGTGGTAAGGACTGGTTTAGCGTCCTATACCCCTTCCCCCGCGGCTGAACAGCCGTATCAACGCGAACGCCGTGAGAAACTTCGGCAACAACTGCTTACACAAAAGCAGTTCACTAGAGTCTCATACCGAGAGCGCTTAGACAGGCAGGCACAGGGTGCCCCTGTTGAGAACCTCCGCGAGGTTCCTTTCGTTCTTTCTCCGGGAGAAAGTGCTGATGATGCAGAGAAGAAGTTCCGCGCTTGGGCGGAAGGGTAGAAGCTTCTCCCCAGCTTCAATGAGCTGCACGACAGCTATTCCCGTAGAGACATTTGGGTGGAGAGGGCGTTGCGCCTGGCATTCGCCAGAGCCAAAGCGATGGAGCTATTACGTGCTCCATATCGCACGCGCTACGCCAGCGTCCCTGTCTCCACCATGGTGCAAGAGGACAGTGTGAGCGCCACATCCGCCTCCGGCGAACTCCCACTTACTGGGAGTGAAAAGGCCTCTCATGCCCCTCTGTTCGTTGACCTACAGCGGGACTCTCCCGCTAGAAGGCGTCAACGACGTCGCGGCAATCCTGCCGTAGGGGAGTCTCGAACTCCCACGAACTCTGTGAGTGTGGATAACCTTTCCACTTCACCAGATACTGGGTTTGACCCCGATGATGGCGTCGCGCCATCAGCCGCTCCACATGAAAGTGTGGAGTACCCTCCGCATCAAGCATTGGAGGAGGAGGTCGCGCAATTACGACGTGAGATACGCGAGCGCTGTGAACGACACAGCCATCGTATCCATGATACCCACGAGGGGATCCGCGATGAGTGGGATGCCACTGATCGCTTCGAGAGGCGACTTGCCTCTCTCGAGACGACCGTTGCGGAGCTTCGTGGTCGCATTTTAGCCCTCTCGGGCTTTTTTCGCCCTTCCATGTCTTACGGCTCTTACGGCTATCCGCCTTTCCAACCTCCTCCAGGAGGGGGGCCGCTTCCGGGTTCTGGTATGGCTTAAGCATACCCACATAGAAGTTTGGATGCGTACGCATCGCCTTCGGGATTTCTAAGGTGTACTACAACCCCTTTCGGGCTAATACCTTAAAGGGCCCCACAAACCTGGGGCGCAGTTTATTGCGCAACACGTTCGAAACTGCATGTGTAGGAAGCTTTTTAGCGTTTAATAAAACACTTTCTCCTACTTTATATATCTTTTCGTTACGCCGCCCCTTGCGGTCAGCTTGCTCCTTCTGCTTGTCTTGGCTTTCCGCCATGGCATTGCAGACGTGTCGTAAGACACTAAGGCGCGTCGATAAAAACTTATCGATGTGCTTTCGCACAGATACAGGGCTGACATCGGGGAATCCTCCCCCTTCAAGCCCTGGGCCACACATACGTGGCGTCAACGGAACCCTCGGATTCACTAATCCGTTCACGTAAAACGGGGTAAACCCCGTAGATGCATGGACCGAATTGTTTATAGAAAATTCGACCATTGGAAGCATCTCACTCCAACTCTTTGGAGAATCCGGACATAAACTCCGGAGAATATCCTCCACAACGCGATTAACGCGTTCCGTCTGACCGTCCGTCTGCGGATGATCTTCAGTGGACATGAGGAGCTTGGTGCATATCACCTTAAACAACGCTCCCCAGAATTGTCCCGTAAAACGGGGATCCCGATCCGACACAACGAATCGGGTAGACGATGCTGTTGAAAGACACGGTCTAGGAATACTTTCGCTGTTCCTTGTCCATCTATGGACTCTGGCACCGCCGCCAGGTGAGCCATCTTGCTCAATCGGTCTACAAAGACCAATATGCCGGTGTTCCCGGCCCTATCCTTCGGAAAACCGAAGATAAAATCCATGCTAATGGATTTCCAACACTCAGTTGGAACCGATAAGCTCTCCAAAGGCGCAGCTGAACTTGCAGAGGGTTTAAACCTTTGACACGTCTCACAGGTGCGTATATACGCACCGACCCACTTATACATGTTGGGCCACCAATACAAAGCGCTTAGAGCGCTGTAGGTCTTATCTCGACCTAAATGACCCCCGGTAGGGGCGTCATGTGCCTCAAAGAGGACTCTATACTTCAGTTCCTCATCATGAGGAACTACCAGCCGAGGAGTGTCCTCCGCGCTCGTATTATAATATAGCAAACCGTGACAGTATATTTAACGGTGTAAACGAGCTTTAGCTCGACTTGACAGGGTTGGCTCAGAAGAGCCAAGTCCCTTTTCACCTAACGCGCTGATAAGCGCCCTAAACTGTGGGTCTTTCTCATACTCCTGACGTATGAGATCCACCATATATGTGGTGACGAATGTCGCGTGAGCGAGCTCGTAATCGGGACGACGCGATAACGCGTCTGCAAGCACGTTCTGCTTGCCAGGTTTATACTTAACCTCAAAGTTGTACTCCGCAAAGAAGGAGAGCCAACGGGCCATCCGTTGCGAGAGATGAGGCGACTTTGTCGCTGTCCGTAAGGACGCGTGGTCAGTATAAACCACGAACGGCGTTGAGCCGAGTAGGTGAACCCTAAATTTGACAAGAGCATACTTCATTTCAAGTAGATCCTTGTCATGAACGGGATAATTCCGTTCCGCAACTTTAAGCTGCCTCGACTCAAACGAAATTACGCGTTCCCTTCCTGCATCGTCTGCTTGTAACAAAGCACATCCGATTGCGAACTCGGAGGCATCGCAGAAGACACTAAATGGTTTCCCTGAATCTGGGAGAGCAATAACGGGAGCTTTTAACAAGATCCCCTTTACCGCTTCGAAAGCGTTTTGGTGTTTGGTTTCCCAACACCAATCAACATCCTTCTTAAGAAGGTCCGTTAATGGTTTTTCCATTTCAGCGTAGTTCTCGCTGTACTTATGGAGATAATTGGCTAATCCAAGCCATTTCCGTAAATCTCTAAGATTTACAGGCGAAGGCCACTCCACAATGGCTTTCACCTTCGCGGGATCCGCCCGCACTCCATCCTTACCGATGAGCATCCGAGGAAAGGAATTTCCTCAGCACCAAAGATACATTTGGATGCGTTTGCATACAACTTATGATCTCGCATACATTCGAGCACCGCTCGAAGGTGTATCAGATGCGTCTGAACATCAGACGAGTCTTCTTCCGCACGACTATGGACGAATATGTCGTCGAAGTACGTCTGAGCGTACTTACTATGAGGGCGGAAGAGTTGAGTCACCAAGCGATTGAAAGTCGCTGCTGCATTTGAAAGCCCTTGTGGCATAACAAGACACTCCCACAGCATGCCGCTAGGCGTGCTGACCGCTGTAAGCGGAATATCGGTCGCTCGCATGAGCACCTGATAATACCCGTCCACCAGATCTAAGTCACTATATACAGTACAGCCCGCCATATTGTTCTGGAGGACATCCTTCCGAGGAATCGGAGTCTGCATGGGTACAGTAGCCGCATTCAGCTTGTTGTACGCATGCACAATGCGACACTTTCCGTTCGGTTTACGATCACAAAAAGTGGGAGATGAGTGGGTAGACTTGCTCTCCCGTACCATCCCTGCCTCTTCTTTCCCCTTGAAGAATGCGTTGATGACGTTGCATTGTTCCTTGGGGAGAGGACACTGCCTAGTGACGCAGTATTTGGTTCCAGGAACCAAATCAATTTTTATGTCGGACTCCCCGATCCGGTGGTAACCCCATCGGCGGGTTGTCACTAATGACATCTCCAAATTCCTTTAATAAGGAATGGTAAGGGTCCTCAGGATCCGCGAGGATCTTGAGGCCGCTTCGGGCATTCAATGCCTAATTGGCTTGCACCAAAACTGACTCGTCCATCGTGGATGAGGAGTTCAATTCCTCTTCCGGACGCAACACGACGACCTCGTCGATTTCACCTGCTTTTACAGCAGTATCAAAATCGTTGAAGGACATCTCCTCCAACGACAACAGTTCGCCTATCCCAGGCAACCGTTCCAGGATTACGCCTTCCGTGACAACACCTGTCACGCTATTCAGCATCCGATAGGACTGCTGACTACTGGCCTTGGGACTGTTCCCGGAACCCAGAAGGGGGGAGTCAATTGCCCCATATATTGGAATCGCATCGCGCCTATCCACAGAGGTCTCTACATCTACCACCGGTGACTCGCCGGTATCACCTAATAAGGCGTGTTCGGAATCAATTCCGACGTGCGAAAGAGACGAACTTCGGTTCTCTTCGCTTGGAAGCGCCTCGAGCTTAACCACAGGGGTCTCTACCCCTACCACTGGAGTCGCAACTTGTTCGCCGAACACGGCGTGGTCGGAATCAATTCCTACCTGCAGAAGAGACGTACTTCGGGTCTCTACTCTAGGAAGCGCCTCGCGCTTAACCTCATAGGAATCCACCTCTACCACTGGCGACTCACCAGTCTCGCCTATATCGGCGTGGGGATTAACCGCCTAATCCCCCTCGTCAAGGAAGACTTCCTTGACTTCATTGGGACTGATCATCTCAGACATCCCAATCTCTGGCATCTCACGCCAGAATCGCTTTTTCAATCGAGCAAAGGTGGGTTCATGACTCGCCAATGATTCAACCGATCGCGGGTGCGTTGAGCCAATGGACTTAGACTTCCAGTCTACCCATGGCTCGTGGCGTTCCAGCCACTTCATGCCCAGAATGAGGTCATACCTCGAGTCCAAATCCAGGACTAGGCAACGTTCTAAGCTGTCGAAGTCTGCAAACTTCAGCTTAAGGTCAATCGAGACCTTGGGTACAGAAACCTGTAGACCCGTCGCAAGACGGACTGTGACAACGTCACTAGAACGTGCCTCTAGGGCCTCGGCATACAAACGACTCTTCTCTACAGAAGCCCTCTGAAATAATTGTCAGACGCTCCAGCGCTATCAAGACTCTCCAAGGCTTATCAAATCCTTTCACGTCTGCAAGGACTACCAGCAAACCTGGCTGGTACACCAACTCGGTGCTAGAAAGCACCGTTTCCCTCGGGGCTTTGTTCTGTCGTCCCCTACCCTGGGGCTTTACATCACTGAGGGGTCCCCCAGTAGGGCTCCCCGCACCTACTGGGAGCCGTCGTTTCCCGACGGCTTGGACAAGGGTTTTTCCCCACCCTTAGTCCCTTGTAGCGAGTGTCTCGCTGGGGATTTTTCGGACATCTGTTCCTCAGATGATCCATGCTCCCACACAGGAAGCATCTCAGTGGCCCACGCCGCTGCAACATAGCCAAGAGATCTGCCTCGAAGCTCTGTGAAAAAAAGTCCGAATGACTCTTAGCGGGAGGTTTCTCCTCCGCTTCGACCTGACTCAGGTCCATGGGTTCGGGACCCACCTTAGAGGAACGGAAGTTCCTCTCGGCGTTGAACGCAATCTTGAACGCCTCCCCCAGGGATTGGGGTCGGCATCGGAAGAGCTCCGAACGTGCTGGCCCTTCTCTCAGGCCTCCCATGAAGACGGGGATGGACACATCGTCCGAATACGCTTTCGCGTACATCCCTGCTAACATGGTCTTAAGTTCCTGGATATATGTCTCCAGGTCCCTAGTGCCCTGACGGCACCTCAGAAACGCCAGCTGATTCTAGAAAACCAGATCAGGCGTTGCGTACATGTCCATAAGCTTCTGCTTGAGGATCTCCCAGGTAGGGAACACGTTCGTGACCGAGTCCGAACACGTAAACGCCCATGCACGGGCTTTACCCGTAAGATGGGTCAGCGCAAGTTTCACTTGCAAGTGACCAGTGATCACATTCGCTGTGGCGAAGGCCGTTTCGACCTCTCGTAACCACACATAAAGGTTATCACCTTTTCCCCCAGTGAATTCCTTTATCTTAAAGGACAATGGGGGGCACCCCCGTGGAACGATCTCCACCTAAACTTGCTTCATGAGCGATGAGGCCATTTAACCTTGCATTTACGGCCTCAGGGCCCTGCTCCACTAGGAGCTGCATACCCTCGTCACCCAGTAAGGGTAACATCCGTTTAAAGGCTTCCTGCTGGACGAGGGTCAAACTATCCCAATCGTCCTGATTCATCCCTTGCAGAGGATGCCTTAGCCTACCAACACAGGTGTTAAAGTGACTACAAGTGCTACCAGATGTAGCCGGTGCGTATACGCACGGTGCGGATAGCGCACAGAGGAAGACTTTTCCTTAAAGCGGCGTCTGCCGCTACTTAGCCTATACGCCCTTATAAAGGGCTTAGTAGGAGAGAGCTCTCCTACTCGGTGCCAAGATTCCCGGGTTGGTTTACTTCTTAGCCTTAACGGCTGTGTTCCCTTACTAAGGGTGTAGGTAAAGGGAGGGCTCCCTTTACACTACGGCACTCAGTACACGCGCGACCGGTCGAGGTCGCGCGTCTGTACGATAGTGTAAAATGTAAGCTGAATATATATTTAATATGTAATTAGTCTAAATTAATTTAAACTAATGTAAACTATATGTAATACTAAGTAGAACATACCAAATTCGTACCTAGCTAAAATGTAGTGTACACACTGTGTACCGACACGTGGATGGATGATACCACCCAAGGGCCCCTGCCCTGATTGGTTAAAATAACCAATGGTTCAAAACCTTTCAAACCGGTCAATACTGACCTCAACCGTAGTGTACTCATGTACACCGACACTAAATGTAACTCGAATGTAACCCCGTTACAGTTGTCGCCCTTTTTTTCGCTACCCTAACCCTGGAAATACATGGGGGCAAGTTTTGTAGACGGACAGACGGACAGACGGCTTTTATGCCTTCCCCCGTCGGTACGATGGGTACCTACACTTGTAATTATATAATATATATCACTTCTCTTTTTTATAGGCATTCAACACGTCGAATAAATCATTTCCAACGGTGGCTATAAAGAGCCGATACCGCACGCGCATTACAAGTAAGCAAGCGTGTACACCTGCCTGTGCTAACAGGTTATGAGCCCAAAGGGCCGCGTGTTTTTTTAAGTGTTTTTTCGATCAAGTTTTCGATTAAGTTGTGATCTCTCGAGTGGACTATTTCTCGTGTGCAGACACGATTATGAATACTAGTGGAAGTCCCCTTACTTTCGAGGGCTAGTGGAATTGTTGACTTTAATTTTGCCGTGGTATTTCGTTTCATTTTTGTTGTTTAAGATGGACGAGGAAAAAGAAAGTGGAAATTTTGATGTGGACCAAGGAGAGGTCCTACGAGCTATTTTGGATGTATTGAAGGAGGTGAAGACACGCCATGTGTCAGTGGAGGAGGCGCAAGGCCGTGCATCAATCGCGAGCACAGATTCTGGGTCGAGGAAGGACCCCCGGTCGCTTCCCGGAACAGTTTGTGTGGTGGAGTCAAGCTCAAAACCGAACACCGTTGTGTCGAGAACCTGACCACCATCGTTCCCGGCCTTCCAACTTACGGGGGGGGGTACCCCGCAAACCTTCGTCTTCGATTCGATCGGATCTTCCGCTGCTGGCAGACGACCGATCATCAACACAGGACGCCCGGTCCGATTTATTCTTCATCTCACCTTGTGTACCCGATGAATTGGGCTGGTAACACACTCGGTGGATCGGTGCTGGGAATTGACTTGTGGTCTAAATGTGGTAGACCGTGCTGGGTAGGGTACCCCGGGCGGAACTATTCACCTTGGGTACGGGCAGACCAGTTATATTCGAATTTAGTATGCTCCTAAGGGCAGATCGCTCAAACGATCGTAGGGACCAGCCAATATGAGAACAAAACTCCAATAATCCAATAGTCCAGTAGGGAGATCTAAATGAGAATGTGATATACTCCACGAACGATATATCCACCTAATAATCCAAAAGACGTAATAGCACGTTCCAAACGTGCGTAACTTAAACTTGAGAGGTCGACCAAAGTGCACTCCCGTCGAGGGACTTCCGGCGGTCCAGGTGAAGTGCGTCTGTGACTCGTCCCGGCCGGGTATAATGATCTGGAGAGGATTATTCGACCCTCCGCTCCCAAAACACTCTGCGGCGTGCAGAGGCGACTGATGTGCAAAGCGAAACGACCCCCGGTTGAGTTAGAGGTCCAACAATTAAGTCGTAAAGCCTAAAACGCTCTTCTTAGACGAAGCCAAAACCAAAAACTTTTCAACACAAACTACCTACCCCCTATAGTTCCCAATATGTACCAAACATGAAAATATGTAGTACACGCAATCTCATGTGACTTACCCAAATCCGTGTTCTTGACACCCCTTGCACATGACCGGCTTAAAAGCCTCCTGGATTTCCACCAATCCGATCGCCGATAGGCCGATCGGTATGCTGCTGACCGGAAACGACCAAAATTCTTGGGTCCGCTTCGCTACAGCCGCCCCTGAGTCGTGTCGCAGCCGCGCAACGGTAGCGGCCCGATCTCATCATATCCAGATCTTCAAAGTAGCGGACTTAACCAATGGACGGATCTCCGAATCCACCTTCGCCAGTTACTTGCCTTGCTCACCTGATCGCCTTGTGACCTCTCTTGACCTTCTTTGCTGCAGGTGCCCTGCGTTCCTCATCGCCCCATATTGGTTCGCCGACCAGATCGGCCCGATCTGACAGCTTCCTCAGCGCTTCAGGGTCCGACACACCGGGCAAGCATCAGATTGAGGCCGATCAGCTCCGGAAAACTGTCCGTGAGCTCCAGTCCCAGTTAGACATCAGGGATTCTTCACTCCTGCAACTGCGGAAGGAGGTGGATACGTTGATCCCCATGTCCACGAAGTTGCAGGAGGTAACCACTGAAAACGCACGTCTCCGGGCCCAGATAGTCCAACAAGCAACGCAAGGTAGGTCAATCGGTCTGTTTCCATCTTGGGTCTGATCTGACCTTCCTTTGCATATAGATCAATTGCTCGCCGATATCGCCAAGACGTTCGACGCCTTATTCATGGCTGATAGGCAGTCTCATAATCATTGCGATCAGCTCCGACCGATCTTGGACGGGATGATTGGAGCACGACACGATCTTTCTCGCTTGGAGGCCTACTGATCACACCTCCTGGAACAGCTCGCGGTGGTCGACCGGCAGAGGTTGGAGGACCAGTCCGATCGGACCTTACTCCGCACCCAACATGGTTACCTGGCGAGGCAGATCAGCGAGTTACAGGTCGTGGGAATGGGCGGACACCAGCGCATTTGCTGGATCCAGCGCAACTTAAGTGCGACTCCATGTCGGGGCGACGTAGCGTTTGATCAAGTTTGCAAAGATCGTGGAGATAGATCCTGTGCATTTAAGTGCAAAAGCATCCCCGTGGTCATCAAGAGGGAATGGAGGAGGCTCGGGTGCATCGTATTGCGTATTTGGTACACGACGGACATTTAGCGGAAGGACGTTCCCCAAAACTCGATACATAACCAAGGAAGCATCAAACGGTCGATGCAGCCACGCCACGAGCCATGAAAACGTTAGTGGGTGCGCGTTTTATATCAGTCACACACACACACGAAGCATAGGATTGCTGGCAGTATGAAATCTGTGGCTGGCATCGCATGGGACGTGGCTAAACGCATCCAGTGTTTCGGCCATCTATCACTGAAAAAAACGATCGTGACAAGTGGTTGCGAAAGTATCCATCCATCCAAAGCATCCATGGCTTGTACGACTAGACTGTACTGTACGTATAGTGTGATGGGAGACGTGGGAAAACATCCCGTCGAAACGGTGCGATCCATTGCCTTCACGCGTCCTTCAAGCAACAATGTCGAACGTCCATCCCCCCGGCGAAACTGTCGCTGAATTTTTAGCTTATCTAACCGTCCGAGCTTCGTGTTTGCCCGCGAGGACAGTCGATGAAAGTCACTCTCTCCTCCCAGTGTGCCGGTATCTACGTATTGTGGACGTGAATAGCAAATCTTGGTGTGCAACGCGTGATCCACTTGGTCGTGTCCTTGTTGTATCGCTTCTTCAATGGCAACAGGGTCGGGAGCAGATCGGGAAGGTCAAGTCCTTCCAGGACCGATCGGATGCCTGGACCCAGGAATCAGATCGTCGCTGGGCGGCCTTGAATTGATGCTATCAACAGTTAACTGACTTGTTGCACCAGCGTCCGGCTGCCCGCGCTAATGCTGACCGGTATGAATCGTCCGTTCTGGTCGATTTACATCAAGACCGGACCCGACGCCACTCATTGGCCAAAATTGACCACCCCGAAATTTCAAAAACTTCCAAGTCTAAAAAGCGTAAGGACGCGCCGAAGTGCTCAAGGGAGCGGGGCATAGCGTGCGACTCCGAACTCGAGGAGAAGCGAGCGGTGCCCCAGAAGAAATCCAAGATGCTGTCGCGTCTCCCAAGCACCAGAAGAAAGCCAAGATGCTGTCGCGTCTCCCAATTCCCAAATCGGTCGCAGATGACGAGTCTATCCCCACCAAATCTCGTGCGCCCTCGCGCCCCCGCGCCGCTCATACCAAGCGTATAGAGGTCTCCTCCGGAGAGGACTCGGGGGGGGGCGGATCGAGTGATTCCGAGTTATTGATGACTGCCTTATCCAAGTCCCGGTCAGATCGACGCCGAGGTTCCGTTCCTGCGAAGCCCGCATCGGGGGCTAATTAGCCGATCAGCTCCCAGGGTGATGGTGCTGCACCGACGTGCGAGCCGACCGGATCGGTACCTTCGTTTCAGCCCGGCACGTCTGGGATGCGCAATCACGCCCGATTGAAAGGATTTTTGGCCGGAGGTCGACCACTCCCATCGTTGACTACAGATACCACTCTGCCTTGGTCACCGGGGCAGATCGGTGAATTGCACCGATCAGCCCTGACCAAGCAAGATCTAGCCCGGTCGATGTACCGACCTGACTTTTGGATTTTCCCTCCATCTCTGAAAACTCCTGACCCGTATGCGTGGCGGGCAGATCTGATCACAGAGCCTCAAGTCGCCCGTCTGTATGCAGGTCGAACATGGGAAGTGTTGCTCAGCGCCAAGTTGGACTCAATGTTTACGTCGACTCCTTGGATCGATTTGCTTCTGGGTATACTTCGGGTTTTTAACACAGGTAACTGCCAGGCGATCTGGGAGTCTACGAACTATCTAATGCTTCCTCCTGGTCGGAAGTTGCGTGACCAAGACCTGATCTTGTATCGGAAGCGCCGGAAACAGCGTCGGAGTCGGGCGGGCGAGGCCTGGCTGATCCTATGCCAGTTTATTCTGGAAGGGATGCTGGCCCGCGAGTGCAACATCGACGTCTTTTTGTACCCGGTGTTTCTTCACATAGCCAAGCGTCGCATTGAGAGCCCCCGAGCGTTGAATGAAGACGGCATCTGGTATCCTGGTGTTCGGTGCGACAGGCCAGTCGTAGACCTGAAGGATTCCTTGATACAGATCGATGTGCAGGAGCCCTGGCGTATTTAACATCGGGACCAGATCGAAGACCATCCGACATTCACTATCGGTTGTTTGTGGGGTGATTGCGATTCTTGATGCAGCAATTAGCTGACCAGATAATTCGTAATACATGTCATCATTCTTTTCACATTCCTGATCATCCAATCCCTTTATCAAATTTCATCACTTTCTACAAACTTGTACCAACACGTTATCACACACAGTTCCATCCACATCGCAAGAATGACCACCACGTTCGTCACTCCACTACTCCAGTTCATCACAAAATTCACAATAATTCAGACCTTACACATATTCACACCGATCGATATACTGATCGGTGCTACTGTGTGTCTTGATCTTCGTCTTCATGAGTCTGCATCACTGCGAAGCGATTCCGACTGACTCGTTCCCGCTCGAACTCTCGTAGCAGTGCTACACAATTTAGATCAAGTTCGTCGATCCAAGTTTCTTCGTCATTATCCTTCCAGCGGACCCGATATTCTCGGTGGGTGCGACCGAAACGGGTCTTCTTGACCGATCGGACATCCAGCACCTTTTCCACCTCGAATTCGTCCTCTTCGAATGGCCTTTCCCAACCGTCTTCCGGCAGCAGAGTCTCATTAAAATCGGATCTCTCCGCTTCGTTCACCAGACAGGGCATTTTAGGCCGATCGGGGAATTCTCTGACCTGCTTCAATTTGGACACATGCACGATCGGAAAAACTTTATAATCCGTGACGATCGTGATCAGACGGGCAGCATGCTCACCGCTCAGCTCTGCTACACGGAAAGGACCGTGCCACATATGAGCCAACTTCTTTGCATAGCCTTCCTTGACCCGATCGAGGTATAACCATACCCTCGCCCCTGGTTCAATACCATGAGGTCGGACCTGATCGTTATTCCGGTCTTCCCGATCTTGTGTGGCCTGACGCAACTTTTCATTGACGACTTCTCTCGCATGCTGGTAATGCTTCTGGACCCTGCATACACCAACGACGGGCATCGCAATCGCGGTTCCGGGTGCAGACAATCGGTATCGCCGCTTCAAGTGTCGATCGAGGGTCCCATCCATACGCCAGATAAAAAGGTGTTTCTCCTCGGACCCGATCGGTTGAATAGTTGAGTGCGAATACCAGTCTCTCTGGATACTCGTCCCAGTCACGTTGGTCCGTATCGGCCACATACATCTTGATCGCCCTTGTGATTGTCTGCACCATGCGTTCAGCCGATCCGTTCGCTTGCGGGCGATATGCCATCTTCGCGCTCTGCTTCTGGCCTAGCATGTTATTGAACGATCGGAACACCTCAGCCATAAAACCGGGTTCCCGATCGTGGCTGATAACTTCTCTGGCGCCAAACCTTCTGAATACGCATTCGTCGTAGCTCTGGGCGATCTGCTCCGCAGATCGGGATGCACTAGCCTTTGCGATCACCAGACCAGTGAACAGATCGATCCAGATCAGCAGCTCAGTATTGCCGCGCGTCGATCTGGGCAGCGACGGTATGTGATCCATTGCTATCACCTGGAAATGGTAAGTAGCCTCGATATTTCCGGGCGATCGGCCCTTGATTATCGGTCTGCCCTTTCCGGTATCGCAATCTGTGCAACAACCCATATATTTTTGCACGCTCCGAAAAAGTCCTCTCCAGGGAAAGTGGGCTCTGATCTTGTGGTATGTCCTGACTATGCCCTGGTGTCCCCCTTCTAGACTCACATGGTAGTGATGAAGGACATCCGGCTGTAGCAACTCAGGGATCACCAGTTTCGCTAGTAGATCTCGATCGGCACTGTCCTCATCAATGTCACAGCAGTAATACAACAATCCATTTTCGTTCACATCGTAACTGTCCGCGATCTTTGTACACTCTTTCACCTGATCATTTGTTAACTTGGACAGTTCACCGCGCAGATATGCCTTCAAGTTGACGATCCACTCTTCTTCGTCCTGTGCCTTGAGGATCCGTTCCGCCCTTAGCTGTTGTACAACGTACTCACTCATCCTTTCCTTTGGGAACGATCGGCGAGACTTCCGAGCTAGCGATCTAGTCGCCGCCATCACATGCACCTGATCAGGGCTGTCCTTAGGCTTGATCACCTACGGGAGCCTGTTTATGTCCATAAATTCCTGTAAAACGGCTTCCTCGGTGATCGTAGCCCCGGTCTGGTCTCGCATGGCTTGGGTCGCGAGGTGATCGGCGCTTTTGTTCCAATCCCGTTTCACGTGAAATAGCTCGTGATTGGGATAGTCTTTCAGTGCCTTCATCACCCGATCATTCAGAAACTTCAGCCGTGGCGCCTTACAGGCGATCTCCCCGGTGATCTGCCTGATCACTAGGTTGGAGTCACCACATATGATGATCCGACCTTTCTTTTGTGATGACAGCAGATCAAGACATAGAAGGAGCCCCCGATATTCCGCCTCGTTGACCGTTATGTCAGGCGTGAAATCGGCGGCGGATGCTATTATAGACAATTGTGGTAACTTCCATAGTATGGCACTATAGAAGCCGACCTTCTTCTTCACGCTAGCCGATCCGTAGATCGACGATCGGTGGCGGCATCGAGATGGACTGTCAGGGTTGCTTCCTTGGGGCAATCGCCATCAAAGCTTCAACCACTTCAGACCGAGGGGTGATACTGGCACCCAATGTACCCAATATCTATTCCTCTCCCTTGGTGCACTTGACGACCTCGAGAGACCACTGCGACAAGATAGCTGACCATCTGCCGAGCCGACCGTCCATCCCATTGGCTGATAATAACCAGGCCAATGTCGACTTTCTTGAAAGGACCTTTACAGATAGGCCGACCAGCAGGTTATAGCACACATCCAAAGTCCGTAGTAAAGACAGAACTTCCTTTTCGACGATTCCATAGTTGACTTCGTTCGGCTTCAACGTCCGGCTCGTAAAAGTGACCGGGTGGTACACTCCATCATGTTCTTGCACTAGAATGGCCGAAATGACCCACTTACTAGCATACACAATGACGATCGGCATTTTTTCCGGATCGAAGTGCCTTATAATTGGTGCCGTCACCATCTTGACCTTCAGCATACCGAAAGCAACCTGTGCACGCTTCATGTGGTCATCATCATCCACCTGCGGAAAATCTGCAGGCAGATCAGAGTCGCAGCGCTCCCGTAAAGTTTCCCGATCTACTTCGCGCAACATATCGTAGTCGACTTCCCGGAGCTCGTACGGCACGGCCGCGTAGACCGCGAAGACTTCAATGAAGCGGCTGTAGTAGTTTAGGCTCCCTAGGAAGGACTACATTGCCTTCAGAGATCTCGGAAACGGGAGGTTGCTCAGTGACCCCAGATCCTTAGGATTAGCCTCCAACCCACTGATTGACACCATATGACCCAAATAGGCGACCTTGGACATGCCCCAATAACTTTTCACAGCACTGATCGACAGGTTCCAGTGATCGCATGTCTCCAACAAGCGTTCGACCTTCTCGCACAGATCGCTCCATGACGAGGCAGGGATCAGTATGTCGTCGATATACGATCGCCCCCCGCAGAACGGACGGTCTCTTTTCCCGATCGGATTCACCCTCTGTAAATACATCATGGTTTTCGGTGGGGTCCCGATCGGAACTGATCTTGAAGTGTCCATACAGTGCGTTGTCGATCAGATCAGCCTCTGGTAGATTTGGGGCGCGTTCTTCAAACCGAACGGCATAAGGTTCCACTCGAACAGACCGAACGGCGTAACAAATGCGGAAATCTCGCGATCCCGATAGGTCATCGAAACCACCCAAAATGCACTTGCTATATCCAGTGATCAATACCATAGGGTCTTGCCAAGATCTTCCAGCAGATCGCCGATCAGCGGCATCGGGTACACCATAAGCTTGGTCAGCCTGTTTACCAACCGATAGTCCATGCACAGCCTGATGTCGACGCCGTTCTTCTTGATCACAACCACGATCGGCGAGGCCCAAGGCGAGGTCGATGGTTTGATAATCTTGGTAGCCAACAGTCCTTTAATCAGATCAGACAATTTTTCGCGGTACTGTGGCGCCACACGACGTCGGCATCGCTGGGAGATCGGATTGGCATCACCAACATCGATGTCACAGATAGCTCCGCGAGCAGCAGGGGGTAAGGCGTTGCCTTTCCCGATCAGCAGATGTTTCTTTTTCCATATGATCTTCTTTAGCTGATCAATCGGGTCGGGACTGTTGACATCCCGATCACCCACTTGTAGATCGTCCAAGGTGACTTCGGGCGGATCGGCAGACACTTCAGGGATGACTGCTATCTGGATCTCCAGCTCCTGAATATATTGATCCCCGCCCTCATGGATACAAACTTGATCGTCTTCCGGGGAAAAATCACCCAAACCGTCCTTATCGGTCGAACAATGCTGTTCCCGATCGGCGGGCTGCCTTTCAATGACATCGATCTGCTTAGGCGCGCCATCGTGGTCCGCCCCAGCAATTACATTTTTCCCTTTTTTAATTCCCGGCTCCGCTGTCGCCTGTTCTTGTGTCGCCACCACGTTGACGAACCTTGGCTCATATGATTGATGGTCCACCGTGTCCGGTGACTGCGGTGCCTTTCTTCGAACTAACATCTTCTTCGGGGTTACATTGCTGGGTCGTTACACCATAGGTGAGGTCTATTCTTCCACCGGTCCATCATCGCTGATGAGATCGGTGGTCGCTTGGTATGCCAAGTTCTGCCACTCGACATACCGTCTCGATCCGATCGAGACGAACCCCATCTTTCTTTGCACCTTCCCTTCCGCTAGCCACATGACAACAATAGTATTATTGCCGAGCGTAAGCGGCTTGTCACCGATATTATTGACTCGGACAAAATCATGTCGGCCTGTGCTCTTCACAAAAGTCGATACACACCGATTGCCCCTGGTCACCCATAACTTCCTTGAACGAAAACCTTTATCGACCGGGGTGTCAGCGGATTGACCGAATGGAATGGTGACATCTTGGTCCCACCTGACCAAATCGGTGTACGATCCGTATAGGGGCGGCCGACCAGCTAACTGGATCTGGACCTCATCCGGTAGTGTAAGCACTCCATGAGACAGATCAAGGCGAATACC
>CM047585.1:1406967-1417650 GCA_026184515.1 Peronosclerospora sorghi | reverse complement strand
TCATCCGGTAGTGTAAGCACTCCATGAGACAGATCAAGGCGAATACCCGCCGGCACCATGAAATCCATGCCTAACAGGGCATCCTGACCGGCCAGCTTACCAACCCAAGCACTGAAGAAATAGACCAACGAACCCGATAGGGTGATCTTCACGCGCGTCCTTCCTTCGATCATATAAGAATTTTCACCGATCCCGACGCATTCTTGTCTCTGGGTATCGTCTATACGACATCCGACCTTACGAGCAAAGGCGGAGTCAATAATCGAGACTTCAGCCCCAGAGTCGAACAACATCGTCGCTTTCTGGTTATTTATCTTACCACAGGCTTTCGCCTGCTTAAACCATTTGTCGGGCGCATGATACTTCCAGTATCCGCGAGACTCTCCAGGCATCAGATCTAGCTGCATGACCACCTTTGATCGGGAATATTCATCGGTCGTGAGATTGTAGACCGGATGATCCCGATCGACGCAATTGAGAATAGAACATGTATTGTCGGTTTTATCCTCCTTGCCGACATCTGCATAGATGCCAAACGTAGATCGCTCGGCTCGATCCAGATTTCAACCTGGCGAGCGTTCTAGTTTAACATCTTTTCCACGTCCGGTGGAAGCATCCCCGCGTGCTTGCCCGGCACATACCATTTGCGCATCAGATTGAAGAATTTTTCGATCTTGCACTGACCGGCCTCGTGGATCTCTCCACATGACTTGCACACGAAGAGGGAGTGATCGGTGGGGTGGCCGCGTCTTTCGCACTTCTTGCATATCAGCTTCTTCCAGCAGTCCCTACCATCGTGTTTGCTTTACCCGCAGTGAGAACACTTCTTGCGAGGTCGGTCCGGATCGTACTTGTTCCCACTCCTGCCCTTTTGATCTGCCTGGTTAGGCGTCGATCTCGTTCTTGAGGAAGGTTCCGTGACGAAAACGTGTCGATACTGGTCTTCGTATGACTCCCGACTGGACTGGCCGCTACTTTCCTCTTCCGATCCAGTGCTGTATTCAGTCACGATCGCCTTAACAGCACGGGCCGATCTGGTTAGGGTCCTCTTCACAGGGTCGGTCTGGGTCTTCGATCTGTAGCAACCCGATCCAACGGCGACCATCGCCCTCATGCTGCGTGAGTTTTGCAGCGTCCGCAATGTCTGCTCCACTTCCCCCACATCTTTGAGACGCAGCAGAGTGAGCTGATCTGCCAGCTTTTGGTCATCAAGGGTACTGATGTAGTGACCCACGTGCTCCATAGCGGCACCGGTCGGCGGGTTGCCTTCCTTGATCACTATCCCAGCGTGAATTGCAGCTACGTTCAAGCGATGCAAGTACTCGATAGGCGTCTCATCGCCCCGCTTCTGCATATGATGGTATTTGCGGGCGGTAGAGAATCCGGAGTTGCAGTACTGCCCCTCAAATTCTGAACATAGCAGATCCCAGTCATATCGGACATCCCGATCCAACTGTTGGATCCAGTTCGCAGCCGGTCCTTTCAGCAGATCCCTGAAGATCAGACACCGTTCCTTTTTTGGTGTCCGATCCCGTAAGAAAGTAGACTTGACCCGACCAACCACTACCTGGCTTTCTCCTCGTCGGCGTCCTTGCCAGTAAAGTCCTTGAGATCCGTGGTCGCAGCCATAAAAATGCGTGGGATCGCAGTAGATCCGAGATCAAAAGCGGTCGTGGAGGCTAGGCTAGCCTTGCGCGTTCTGCCCGCCCCTGCACCATCTGACCCATAGTTGTCATCCGGATCGCCGATCGCCTCCATGTCGTAATCGCTATTCTTTCTCGATCGGCGCGGTCGGTCTGGATGCGGCTTGCGTCTTCCTATGCCAACTGGTTTGCCACCTCGGATAGGCTTGTCCGTAGATTTCACCGACTCCATATCAACATCCCGGCAAGTATTGACATTTTGCCCGACAGATCGGTCCTGGGCATGCGGGAGCGGAGGCGATCGTAATCGGTCTCCCATGAAACGATACAATCATTGCCTCAAACATGTCTGGACGTTAGCTAGGGTCATGGGCAACGTGTTGGTATCCTCCTTTGGAGGTCCTGAAGCCTGTGGGGGTTCCTGGGGCCCCGACTGGCATGCAGCCCCTTGCTGCCGCACGTCCTTTTTATGCCCCCATCGGCTATGGTCCGCACCCATGGTCATCCGCTCAACACCGACCTCCAACTCCGATGATCCATTAGAGGCAGGTGGAGACTGATACAACGACTTATCGTCGGAGCACACATCATCGTATGCTTCCGTGGTCTCATCGACCTTCAATGCCACGTTGGGAGTTGGGCGGCAGAACGCCCCCCCCCCCCAACGGCACCAAATGGTCATGGAAGGTCGACATCGAAATCTCCAGCCTCCAATTATCCATATCGAACAGTTTCTGTACGCTGGCGAGTTTTCGCAATTTCATGCCGACCTCAGCCAACATCTCCAGCAGGTTCTTCACCAATAGCAACGGCCGATCGCTTTGGATCGGCTCGGTGGTGGGTCCGAGAAGGCGATCGGGGATCTGGGGGTCTATAATCCGCATGACCTGGTCTTCACGAATAAGTCGCTTCAACTCGTGGATGTAATACATCCTGGTCAGGTCTTCTTCTTTGATAACCCCATCCCCGACCTGCGACTTTTCTTCCAAGTCGTCTTCGTCGGATGGCATTCTGAGCCTCTGCTTGGGAACCTTGGGAGGGTGGATTGGATCGTCCCGATCAGCCTCCAAGTCGATTTCACTTTTTATCCTTTCATCAAAACATCCATTCAAATACATAGGATCAAGACAAAAGTCCTTATCCTTTCCGGAACTATATCAAGACTTGCTATAGTCCCGATCGGCTCCGGTGGGAGCCTTATGGGGAGGAATAAACTTATTAATCCCGATCTGGTCCTCCACCCGGCCAGATCGGACATCGCCATCCTTATCGACAACGAGAACATAAGGCGATAACCGTTCGTTATGTCCTCTCCAGAACGATTCCACATTTAATTCGTTATAATCAATTCTTGACGAGATATCATCTCGGTGATATCCGCGATCACCAAGTGATCCGGGCACGCGCACCATTGTGGTGGAGTCAAGTTCAAAATCGAACACCGAAGTGCCGAGAACCTGACCACCATCGTGCCCAGCCTTCCAACTGACGGGGGGGGGGTAACCCGCGAACCTTCGTCTACGATCCGATCTGATCGTCCGCTGCTAGCAGACGATCGATCATCAGCATAGGACGCCTGGTCCGATTTTTTGCATCTCCATCTCACCTTGTGTACCCGATGGAATGGGCTGGTTACACACTTGGTGGACCGCTGCTTGGTGGAGACTTCAGAGAAGATCGATATGGATGTAACACTTCTGGGGTACTGATCCAAAATTCCAACGAAAGATAATGCGAACTAGCCGATCTGCAAACGAAGCGGAAATATTCACTCCGAATGCGGTTAAATCTGGCACTTGACCGCCCGAGGCAGTGGGTAATCCATCCAATAGTAAATCCTGGCACTTGATTGCATAGCAATGAGTAATCCAGCCAATAAATGTTTCTGGCACTTGACCGCAGATCGCGATGAGTAATCCAGACAATTCCTGGGACTTGATCGCAGCAGATCGCGATGAGTAACCCAGCCCAAAAATAACCTGCCTCCCTTGAGCGGGGCCGAACTTGAGTGGTGATTTAACGTAACGAGTGCTCCCTGTCGTGGGGCTTCAGGTGGAGCTCTGTCCTGACCGGGCTTATAAGCGTGAGGGGACTTTGTCAGCCTCCCGTTCCCAATGACTCAGATCGGAGCCATTGGCGACTTACGCAACCCAATGTAATACGAACACTGTATTTAATATCCAATAAAAATCCAATATGTAAACTATATGTAAACCGTGTGTCTTACCTCAAATCAAATCCGCGTACAAAACACTCCAAGCACACGATTGGCCCAAACTACTCCGTCCTCTCAGCCAACCAGATCGATCTGCCTTGAAAACTGGTACACTGGTACAAACTGGGCAACAATTTTCACTTGCACTTCACCACAGCCGCCCCTGAGTCTGGTCACAGCTGCAAAACGGTAGAGTCCCGTGTGGTGGAGCGGCTGATCGAAGTTTTTGAAACTTGATCAGGCGGTACCACGGCGCCCAGACTGCCGACTAACGAAGGGGGTCCTCCGGATGTCTTCGACTGCTTGTGTTCTTGCTCACCTTGTGTACCCTACGGATAGGCGTGGGTCGCTCCTCAGGTGGCGGGGACAGCGCACAGCGAATTCTTGGTGCAAGATTGAATAAATTAACTTGCGACGATACAAGCGATGCGATCAGGCATGATCACGTGCGATCAGGTGCTTAACCACGTCAATTAGCCGCGATCAGGCTTGATCACGTTTGGGCCGATGCTAATAACCGACGATCAGCAATATTCCGTCTTGATCGCAAGTGCGATCAGGCGGCAGTCCGACGCGATGAGGCGCTGAAACGATGTAGATCAGTGGTAATCAGGATTGATCAGGCTTTGGCTGACGTTAATAATCGTCGATCAACAATATTCTGTCTTGATCGCAGATACGATAAGGTGTCTTGATCGCGAGTGCGATCAGGTACTGAAAGGCTCGATCAGGGGATAAAAACTGCTGCCCAGTCGTAATATACCTTGATCAGACTTGATCAAGCACCGGAAGTCGTTCAAGTAGCAGTTGGCGCGATTTGCGATCAGCGATCACGATCACGATTCGCAAAAAGTGTCGATCAGGTGTTGATCGGTAGGGGGGGGGTACTTGATCAGGCAGCGGAAGTCTTCACTGCCTGATCGCGGAGCCTCTAACCCGTCAAACAGCTAAGGAACGCCCAAATCAATGCTCTCCTAGCCTAGACTATATGAGAAAAAGGTATTTATATTAGCATCCAGATAGAGTTCCCGTGGGGCGCTTAAAGCAGCCAAACTCTAGGGGCCAAACGTTAATTTCACGGGGAAGAGGTGAGAGCACTGCTCGATCACGTTCCCAAAACCAAAAACCTTTAAACGAAGAACCTCAGACACTGTGGGCGGAGTTACGGGGTGAGTTGTCACACTCTACGCCAACCGGTGGGCCAAAAACGCACTTAGTGCTCCCGCCCGGGACGTAGAGGTTTTAATAAGGTGGGGGCGCAAAGGTGCCTTCCCAAAAAAAACGATCAGCGCGATCGTACGCAAAAGGAGAACTTTATTAGCAATTAAACCCTTAGATCTACCCTGTTCCTACTTTCAACCAATCCGCATCGTCCATTCGAAACGCCTTCCGTCCATCAGTCGACCTGATTTTTCCGCTTGTTCCTTGTTTGTTCGCTCGTGTCCGCCGCGTACCTGTAAGTAATCAGCACATCTTCCGTGTCCCTTCTATATCCTGTCTATGTACACCACGGTGGTACGTACTACTGTACCCACCGTGGTACACATGGCGGTACCTAATTATGTACTACTGTATCCACTATCTGCGTCCACTATCAGGCCCCTAATTTAGGTCCTAATATTAGTCATAAGATTAGGCCCCCTATGGGCCTAATAAAATGTCCAACATTAGGCCCTATTTAAGCCTAATAAAAGAGTCCGCATTACGACACCCGATCTTACAAACAGCCTCCGATTCTATGCAATCTTCCGAATCCAGTGTACCAGGTAAGTCCAGTAAACTTCCGACCGCCACATTTTCCACTAACATTTATCTTCATAGGCGATCGGCACTCGCACTCCCCGCATATTCAAACTCCTGACCGATCGGACCATTCGGACGACACGGGTGACACTAAGATCGTCGCAGAACAAAAATGAGTCCCGAGTTGAGGTCGATCGGTACCAACAAACCATTAATGCGCTCCGGGAGGAGTTGAGAGTTGCGCTCGAAAAGCAGACCGTGATTGACGTCGCGTTCCATGCAATGCAAATAGATTCCAAACGACTTTCCAAGCTGACCAACGCTATACAAGCGGAACGTTCAGACTTTATGGCCGAGAAAAAACGTCTCAAGGGCTCGATCCCGCAACAGAACAGATCGGGTACGCCATTCCACTGACAACTCCACGTTAAATCGATCCTCACTTCCTTCTGCATATAGATCCACTGGTGATCGATGTCTTCCCGACTGTGTAGACACTTGTCGATACCGTTCGACAGGTGCACGGCCACTTCGATCTGCTCCAAACGATGTTGGAAAGGCGGATCGGCACTCTTCAGGACTTGCGTCGTCTAGAGATCAACCGATCCCGTCTTCAGGAGCTGCACGCAGTGGTCGTTCGACAATGCTCAGAGCCTCAGGGTGATCGGTCGGTCATATACTCTCAACGACTCGATATGGATCGGCAGATCGCTGGGCTAAAGCTCACGATCGACGACTATTCCGGCAGAATTGGTGCCTCCAAAGATCGGCTCGGCATTTGGACCCAAGAGTCGAATCGACTCTGGGGAATCGTCTGCGAGTGCCATGATGAGTTGGCTGCGTGCCGGTTCAAGTTTCTGGTCGCCGATCTCATTCCTTGCGGAGTAGCACAGAGCGCCCTCGCGGACCCACATCCGCATTCAGGTGCTGCGATTTCCCAACAAAATTCGGGCGGAAATTCTCGCCATTCATTGACTGAAATTCCGCCCCCAAAATTTGCGCACACAACAAGAAGCGCAAGGGTGCATCAAGAGGCGCGAGGGCACGGGAGCTATCGGCTGACCTGGAGCGTGAAAAGAAGCTGGAAGCGGTGAAATTGGATAGCAAAGACACGGGCGCAACTTCCAAGTGCGGCGGAGGATCCAGTTATGGAGAGGAAGGCTTCGAAAAATCCCGCTCCCTCGACCCGCCACACTGTTCGGTCCAAGTCAGGATTGGCCTCGCCTGGGGCTGAATCGGAGGGTGGATCGGTGGGTTCAGATGAGCTACTTCTCGCTTTATCTCAATCCCAATCCACCCAGAGCCGTCGATCAGCTGCCGCAGTTGAAGAGCCGATGTCAAGAGCAGACCAAGTGGTGCACCCGGAGGTCGACAGCGCTAAAGAATCGTCGAAACCCGCTGTCGAGGCGCTCAAACAAACTCTTCTGCCCGAAACTTCTGGTATATATCGCTATGCTTCGTTGGAGGCATTGAAGGTTGACGTCCCTCTCCCTCCCTCAGATCTGGCTGCTGCCGACCCTTGGACTCCGGGGCAAATCGAAGGATCTGATCGTATAATCGTAGTTCATATTTCATTAATAATAGACTCCATTTCAGATCATCCGATCGTCCTATTTGTCATAGCCTTTATCCACATTAGACGTTCACGTAACACGGGGTGGCGTGCGACCTGTTGAGGCCGAGAGAGCGCTGCCCACGAGTTTACGAAACATACTGGACACCTGCATCCCCAAGTGAAAGTCACTCACACGTAATAGACGCTGTTCACCACGTGATTCTATGTCCTGTGGTGCAAATTGCATCACATGCAGATTTTCGTCCATGTCCACGGCCAAGAGTGCTAATTTCTTCTCAAACACACTAAATTCCGTGGCCAGACGACCAGCGGTTAGTAATCTTTCGCGAGTAACGACAACTGGCGCTGAGCTTCTCGCCATCGTAAGAAATGCACACTCTTTTACACGTCGCCATGCATGATAAAATCTTTGACGACATTCAGCGTCACGATAAACATTTGCGCGTCGTAGAACGAACAACCAACGAGTTGTTCCGACTTGAATTCGTACACAATGATCTTCGAGCCCAAGGCCGCCAAGACATACGGACCCAGTTGCGAGACCATGGAAATCGCGCCTTGTCGGTGCTCTTTGATAAGCACAAGGCGTAATTTCGGCAGCTTGTCACTTGTGGTACCCCCTTCTTCGCTCACATACTGCGCGTAATCCAGGTCATAGAGAAGCAGGCGACCACGGCCACTTTTGTCTTCGCCGTGGGGCCCCACCCAGACCGTGCCAATGACCAGATACGGTGGTTGCTTCTTGTTCCATTCGGCCGAGACGGACGACACTTCGTCTTTCAATAACGACGAGCCGTAGAGGTACATGTGTTTCACACTCAAGACCACCTCATAGCGTTCAAAATTCACACGGAAGACGCCTGAGCGTCCCCACTTGCCCAATTCATTCCTCTGCACGATTCGAAGCTCATACACATCCTCCTCGGACTGCTGCATGTCGTCAATCTCATAATCTGGAAACATCTCGGCCGTTGGCGCCATGACGTTGCTACCGACTGGATTCCCATTTGCGTCGACACTCTCCGGTTAGTGCTCTTCCTCTAGCCCTTCAATGGATGTCGCTTGATCTTCATTCGCTGGTTTCATTTTAATGCTGCAGACAACGACATACGTGGGCGCTTCAAGGGCTTCTGCGACACCTCCAGGGCCATGATTGCCCAGGTACAGCATATGATGGAGTGTGACCCCAAACTCAGCCTTCTGAAGCACAAAGCCACCGCTAGACGGTAGAAGTGTCGAGTTCTTGCTCGATGGGAGTTCACAGACACGTAAGACACCCCGTGAATGAAAGTAAATGAAGCCATTGGGACAATTCCAGTGATGAAACGGCGTGATGCTCAAGACGGGGACGCTCACTTTTGGCGCTGCCGTGGAGTTGGTGCTACTGGTGGTTGAAGCGGAGCCAACGACACACATGGGAACAAACGTAGGCTGGCCTCGATCTCCCACAATCCACATCGGATGCGCTCCTCGAAAAAAGACGCCACTCATGTTATTGACATTGGCAAAGCTCGTGAGCATCGGATAGCGAAACCCAGCACGGAGTTTCGAGCACGTTCCCCGACTCGTGATGCACATTTGTGCGATCGCGGGGAGGAAGAAAGGGTCGTGTGATCAGGTCCGTTCCCACCCGCACAAATGAAACACCGGAGCGACCTCTTCGTTGGATTTCCTTGGTTGAAAGCTTTCAAACTTGGGCGTTGCCGTATACATGAGCAAGTGACCGTTCGCTAAGAACATGAGCATCACCATGCGAGCAAGATACTGCGCATTCAGCTGTCCCTTGCTTGGTCCAACACGATGAATGATGATGTCATCCATGGGCGAATTGATCGTATGCGACTTCTTGATACGACCATCATTGGCGGAGGAAGTTGATGCATTAAGCCCCAGTGCTGGCGCCGCAACTTTGCTGGCTTTCGTCGTGCTGCTCGGACAATTCTCGAGCGTATTGACAAGAAACTGGGGCGCAAATGTCAGATACGGAAACACGCCTCGTTTCTTAAAATCAGGGAGCGAAAAGACATGCAGCGAACCGTCTCCAAAGCACATGCCACACATTAAGTTAGCATCTTGTTGCTTGATCAGCGGGAACGACACAGACCCGTCCGCGTTTGTATGGACCGCTGCGCGAGCTTCGGACATTACTTTGCTCGTGGGGCTACCCTTACCACATCCAACTGTATCCTCATCAAAAGAGTCGTTATCGTTGCCACCAAAAAGTGATCCGCATCCTTAAGCCACTTTGTCATCATCGAAATATCACTAGTTCATCACAGTTCGCCACACACCCGTAGTCCTAATCACAATCAACATCACAAAATTTACACTGGTCGGTATTGCCGATCTGTAGCCGATCGATATTGCCGATCGGTAGCTGATCAGTGTCACCCGATCGGCACTATTGCAAATCTTGTTTTCCCACTTCGTAAGTCCGTATCGCCCCAAAACAGTTCTGATTCGGTCGATTTCGTTCGAACTTCTTAGTCAGATCGCAATAATCAAGATCGGATTCACCGATCCAATTGTCTCCTTGTGATCCTCCAAGTGGATCGGGTGTTCTCGATGCGTTTGGTCACAACACGTCTTCTGGGTCGATCTGTCACCCAAATGGGCGGTCGAAATGGCATCATCACTGTCGAAATCAGCAGCACCCTTCCAGATCAGCCAGTATTTCTTCTCCCATCTTAATTCCTTCGGCTGGTCCGTTCGATCGAGGGTGTTGGCAACTTGCGGATCATCCATAGTCGCCTCGAGCGGATCGGCTAGCACCTCAGGTGGGGTAGCCACATTCCAGATCGGGCTCGCCGATCTATCAATACACTTCTCCCCGCCCCTGTGCATACACACCAGGTCATACGGTGAGGTGACTTCACTCGGTCCGCCCCTGTCAAACGGGCAATGCTGATCCTCGTCGACGGGCTTTCCTCCTGTAGTGCCGACTTGAGTGGATATGTCACTATAATCGTCTCCAGCGATATCGCGATCGTCCCCATCTGCCATCGATTCCACTGTCACCCGATCTTGCGATACAAATGCGTTAACAACTCTCGGCACATTTGCCTTCAAGTCCACTTTATGGGGTGACTGTGCTGGCGACCTCTGGCTTATCTTGATCGCTACGTGATCTGGCCTTTCCGTCCGAGGTGGGAGGTCCTCTTCGGCTGACTTGTCGTCGCCGATCCGATCGGTGATGGCATTCCACGCAAAGCTTTGCTACTCCATATAACAACTTGATTCGATCGAAATGAATCCCATCCTCCACGGAACCTTTCCTTCAGCCAGCCACATACCGACGATCGTACCGTCGCCTAAAACCAGCGGTTTATTACCGATGTTAGTGACTCGTACCCGATCGCTTCGATCTCCACCGTCCACAAACGTCAATACCTTGTGATCAGCCCTGGTCACCCACAACTTCTTCGTCCGATAATCCTTTCCCACCCAGATATCTGCTGATCGACCGACCGGAATGGTGATATCTTGGTCCCACCTCACCAGATCAG
>CM047585.1:1370561-1406957 GCA_026184515.1 Peronosclerospora sorghi | reverse complement strand
TCCCACCTCACCAGATCAGTACGATATCCGTATAGGGGCCGTCGACCATCCAGTTGGATCTGGACTTCGTCTGGAAGCGTAAGCACTCCATGAAAAAGATCGAGGAGTATGCCTGTCGGCACCATAAAATCCATACCATGTAATGCGTCTTGGCCGGCCATCTTACCAACCCAGGCGTTGACGACGTAGACCAATAAACCAGAAAAGAGGCCATTCGGATCCTTGGGATCGCCGTCGAATTGTAGTCATACGCCGTCGTCGAGGCTAAGTTCGCCTTACGTGTCCTGCCTTTACCCGTACCACTGTAGTAATCGTCAGTTTCGCTGATCGACTCCATGTCGAAGTCGCTGCTACTTGCCGATTTGCTGGGGAGGGTTCGGCGTGACCTGCGTTTTGTCTTGAAAACTGGTCTAACACCTTCATACAGCTGGTATGTTGATGCTATTGACTGAATTACGACGTCCGCATATATTGCCTCGTTTTCCTGAGCAGATCGGCTTGGTGAACGAGGGCGCAGAGGTGATCTGCCTCGATCAGTGGCGTAAAGCTTCATCATAGCCTAAAACATGGCTTGCATGCTTGCTTCCATCGAGGGCGAGGTGACTGGATCGGTCTTGAGGGGTGCCGATACCTGTGGGCGACCCTGGGGCCCCTACAGGCATGCCGCCCCTCGTTGCCGCACGTCCCTTTTTTGTTCCGTGCGACTGGTACCGTTAAAGGTACAGCGATCCATGGTCATCCGCTCCACGCCGATCTCCAACTTGGACGAGCAATTGGAGGAAGGTGGCGACCCATATAGCGAGCTATCCTCGGAGAATGACTTCTCGACAAGTGATCGCACGAGGTTTGGGGCTACTAACGCGATTGTGGGAGTTGGGCGACGCACCGCCCCCACCACTGGCATCAGATGGTCATGTAGCATTGACATCGCTTGTTTCAACTTTCACGTATCAATTTCGAATAGATTGCCAACACCATTAGCATTCTTGAACTTTTTCCCAACCTCGGCTAGCATCGCCAAAATATTCTTTACTAGTAGCAGCGGCCGATCGGAGTCGATCGGTTCGGTAGTCGACCCGCGTAGATGATCCGGAATTAGGGGCTTGACAACTCGTATGACTTCTTTTCGCGAACGGATCACTTCCGTTCGTACATGTAGTACATCTTGGTCACCTTCTCGTCATCCACAGTCCCATAATCGATCGGCGACTTTTCCTCCAAGTCGTCGTCGTCCGAAAGCATTGCGAGTCTCTTCTTGGTCTTTTTAATTAGTAATTTGGGCAGATCGGAGTGATCCGCCCCCATAGTGTTCTTCACATGCAATTTCTTGTCGATATGCATGGGATCAGTAACAGGGTCCGGATCTCCTCTGGGATCAGGAACAAGGTCCTGATACCTACTGGGAATATAGCAAAACTTGCTATAGTCCCGATCGGCTCCGATCGGAGCCTTGTGGGGAGGAATAAACTTGTTAATATCGATCTGGTCCTCCACCTGTCCAGATCGATCATCGCCATCCTTTTCCACAACCACGACACGAGGCGATAAGCGTTCCTCGTGCCGATCGGCTCCGCTAGGAGCGGTGTGGGGAGTCTTAAATTCATTAATTTCGATCTGATCCTCCCCTTGATCAGATCGAGCATCGCCATCCTTTCCAACAATTAGTACACAAGGTGATATGCGTTCCTTGCGTGCTCTCCAGAGAGTATCCATATTAAAATTCGTAAAATCCACACTTTGCTGGATATAGCGGTGATATCCAAATGATCCGGGCACGCGCACCATTGTGGTTCAGTCAAGTTCAAAATTGAACACCGTAGTGTCGAGAACCTGACCACCATCGTGCCCAGCCTTCCAACTGACGGGGGGGGGTACCCCGCGAACCTTCGTCTACGATCCGATCTGTTCGTCCGCTGCTAGCAGACGATCGATCATCAGCATAGGACGCCTGGTCCGATTTTTTGCATCTTCATCTCACCTTGTCTACCCGATGGAATGGGCTGGTTACACACTTGGTGGACCGCTGCTTGGTGGAGACTTCAGAGAAGATCGATATGGATGTACCACTTCTGGGGTACTGATCCGAAATTCCAACGAAAGATAATGCGAACTAGCCGATCTGCAAACGAAGCGGAAATCCTCACTCCGAGCGCCCGAGGCAGTGAGTAATGCATCCAATAGTAAATCCTGGTACTTGATTGCATAGCAATGAGTAATCCAGCCAATAAATGTTTCTGGCACTTGACCGCAGATCGCGATGAGTAACCCTGTAGCCGGTGCGTAAACGCACGGTGCGGCTAGCGCACAGAGGAAGACTTTCCTTTAAGCGGCGTTCGCCGCTAATTAGCCGATACGCCCTTGTATAAGGGCTTAGCAAAAGAGCACTCTCTTGCTCGGGGCCAAGATTCCCGGGGTGGTTTACAGTTTGCTTTCGCTACCCCTTGTAACAAGGCTTCCCTTATAAAGGGAGATAGCGTAAGTGAGAACTCCCTTACGCTACAATACTCACTGCGCGCACGACCGGGCGTGGTCGCGCGCCTAACAGTCTTAAGTATTTTTGTAAACTGAATGTATATTTAATATATAATTAGCATAAATTAATTTAAACAAATGGTAACTATATGTAATACTAAGTAGAACTTACTAAATTCGTACCTAGCTAAAATGTAGTGTAAACCACCTGTGTACCAACACGTGGCTGGCTGCCTCGCCACCACGAAGGGCTCCTGCCCTGATTGGTTAAAATAACCAATGGTCCAAAACCTTTCTGACCGGTCAATACTGACCCCAACCCTAGTGTACTCACGTACACCACCTACTAAATGTGACCCGAATGTAACCCTGTTACAAACCCAGCCAAAAAATAACCCGCCTCCATTGAGCGGGGCTGAACTTGAGTGGTGAGTGAACGTAACGAGTGCTCCCTGTCGTGGGGCTTCAGGTGGAGCTCTGTCCTGACCGGGCTTATAAGCATGAGGGGACTCAGTCAGCCTCCCGCTCCCAATGACTCAGATCGGAGCCATTGGCGACTTACGCAACCCAATGTAATACGAACACTGTATTTAATATCCAATAAAAATCCAATATGTAATATATATATAAACCGTGTGTCTTACCTCAACTCCGCGTACATAACACTCCAAGCACACGATTGGCCCAAACTACTCCGTCCTTTCAGCCAACCAGATCGATCTGCCTTGAAAACTGGTACACTGGTACAAAGTGGTCAACAATTTTCACTTGCACTTCACCACATTAACACACCAAATTCACGCAGTTCGAGAATAACTCCTCGTTTAAGGTCGGATTTTCTACGATGCCACATCCGGTTACCAGCACCGGTTAATTCGAGATAACTCAAGGTGATGGTGTAGTCGGTATTTTGCGGTCGGTCCATAATAATCGACTTCCCGTTATTAGTAAAGCACATAAACTGCAAAATTCTTTATAAACCTGCTATATTTGGAAATATTATACCCTAAAAGGAACGACTCGTCGCCCAATCAAAAGCGACTGTCGATCCAGCTAGCCTCCTGCAAAGACGATGCAAAACTATATGTCAAGTCCATCCTCCTCATCTGCCGTAGTGTAGGTACAAGAAGATGTCTGCGAAAATTGGATGGATTGAAATCAATACGATAAGAAGGAGTATTGTGCAGCGTTGCTGAACTATGTAGATTTGGGTGTGTGGAACGACGTCGTCCTGTGCGTGGAGTGCCCGTCACGTGTAAAAACTTCCGCCTTCTTGGAGGTGGAAGTTTCGCGAAAGAAAACGTATTTTGTGGACAATATGGCCGAGGCTTCCTCGTCAGACATGGTGGCAGAAAACCCTATCACTGCGGAGAAAGCCGAGTAGAAAGGTGCAACTTTTGATAGAGGACCAGAATGGCAGCGAGGAAAATGGAAATGGCAGTACCCTTTGCAAAAAGAACGAACCGAGAAGCACCGAAACGAATGAGATCAACATTAGTGAGCTAATCATTGCCATAATCAAGGCTTAGCTCACCATTATTGATCTCATTCGTTTCGGTGCTTCTCGGGTCGACCTTTCTACAATTGCGGTGAAATCGCAATAAACCCGAACCTGAAAGCCAAACGGTAGTGGCGATCGTAGTACACCATCTCGTGCGTGAATTTCTTTTCATACATTGCCATGGTATTATTCAAGTATTTGATCAAGAACGAGTAAGTGGATATTCCTCGATGACATTCTCGCGTGTGAAGGTACTAACTAACTTCAGCTTCTCGTTATAGCCTTTGCAGATTTTCGTTACCACTGAGATCAAGGCACTTAGTCAACCATTTCTTTTCTCGCATAAAATTAAGTCTGCATCCACATCCGTGACGCTGTTAGATCGAGTCCTTGCGTGCTCCGACGTATCAAAGCGAAAAGCTCGCGCAACGAGGATATCCAAGGTAAGATGTGAATAAAGTGAAAAGATCCATGTGTTAAGTTGAATCACGCTTTTGTTTATTCAGGATATCCAGAGCACGGCGGCAGATAACGACAGTCTTGCGTTAGCTCAAATATTCTCGTCGCTATCTGCCAGTGGACGTCGGTGTTTTTTTCTCTGTCGCGCAGTAGCTCTAATGTCTTCGATTACTCGACGTTTTTTCACAACTGTGGCTGTGTGCATGTTGCCATGATTATCATTGTTGTTGTCTTCCTCCATAGTTTGGGTTTTGTATGCTAGTGGCTCACAAGTGTTGAACGTCGAAATGGCGCTTTTTGGTCTAACAAGGACGAATTGAGAAAGCCGTTTCCGCGAAGCAAAAGCTGCGGTAGACGATTGATCCTCCGCACGTTGTTTCTCGCCATAATTATGTTCTCCGTCGTTAAGCAGGTGTGTTCCATCACTATCTTCACTAAACTCTGGCTTATGCTTCCACTTGCGGTCGCATTTCTCTGTTGTTCCCGCGCAATTGAAGTAATTGGATGCACTGAAAAGACGCGAAGATTCAAGATTAGCTCCAAGCTCACCTAGTTTCTCATATGCTGACCACAAGAACGGGTTCTCAGCCTCCTCCAAACGATCCAGCTGGAGACAACAGCAAGCCAAAAAGTAGCGTTTTTTTGGTCTTGTTGCGCCATCCAACACTGCTGCTGCTCGAGCTGTTAATCCATTGCAATAGTAACATGTGGCTAATAAAAGCTTGTGCTTTTCTGTCGGATGCTGTAAAACAAGTACAATGTCATCAATAGAGTTGTTCTCATGGCGATATCACAACTTCTGGGGCATCAAATTTCAAAAAAAAGCTCAAAATACATGCGCGGCAAGTCTTTGTGCTAGAAAACGTGCATTATCATACACATAATTGTTATAAGGACGCGCATTTGCTGTAACATTACGCGTCGGACGAAATGGATTATTGTGATTTTTCGATGAAAACGTATGGGCAGTACTTAATTTATGTTAGGTACACCAACTTACATTTATGCATATTATCAGTTTAAGTTTTAGTCTTAGTACTAATAAAATCACTTCGAGTTTTAACTCTAAGTACATCGGTACACAAGTCGCGAATAGTACGGTCGTTCTTTGATCGGAAGTTGTGGTTCTCGTGGAAGAGTGGAAATAGTTTCGGTCTCGTTTCGTTTACGTGGAATATTAAGTGGAATTAAAGTGGAATATAAAGCTAGTTTACGTTTTATTACTACTTTTGCACTGTCCTACTTTCGTTTCTTTGTGGAATTTCACGCATAAGTACACTATTGCTAGTTGTAACGTGCACGCATTGGTACGCGGTTACGAATATGAGTGAAGAACAATAATCATTTAAATAACGCTGTATTTAGCTCGTAATTGTGGCCTCCAAAGCCGTCATGAGGCGGTGCGGTCGGCTTGTCGTTTAATATGTTGCGCTAAAATTGGTGTACCATTGTTGAATTTAAGCAACATGAGTAAGAAACGCCCAACGTACTGGTCGCCACTCTAAAAGTAGCGGAAGAGCACAAGTTAACCAAAGAATGTACCGAATATCTGGAGCTCCGCGCGCATCCATCCGTGGCCAGCATATGATTGATCAGCTACAGAATAAGAAGACACCGCGTCCGGTTGTTGGCGTCTCTTACGTGTCACTATCGAGCCGCTTTACGAATTCGTCGGGTGAAACTGCACCCCTTGCGACGACGAAGCAGCACCAGGTGACTGTTTTTAAGATGCCGCAGAAAAATACCACGCCGCAGGCGGTTTTTGTGTTGCACGCGAAAAGTAGAACAAGGTCAAAATTCCGACCAAGAATAAAATTCATCAGCAACAACAGAAGAAGAAGCTACAGCAAGTCACTCAGAACATTCGGAACAAGCGCCAACAGGTCGTCAACAAACAAAGAAAAGACCTTGCCTCTCAAGAAGTCAAGATCAAGGGAAATGAGGTGAATATCAAGACTACGCCTGCTGTGTTGAACGGAGGAAGAGGCGCGGACCGTCGAGGTCGAGGGGGTCGGGGCGGTCGGGGTAGACGTGGTGCACTAACTCTAAACCTCCGACGGGAGAAGATCTCGTCATGGAAATGGGTCAGTACTGGCACGAAGCCGGTAAGCTACCCGACCCTAATCTGCCCAACTGAATCGTCACATGGCTCTTTTCGGTGCTTTGGTTTTCGACTGGTGATTCGTGCTTGCTCCCATGTTACTTTCCTCCTCGTGCTTTGTTGGCTAGTATCTTGTCCGTTCTTTCCGCGGTCTTTTCTGATGATTTCGCATTCCATCCGTTTCCATTTGCCGTGTTGGTATCCACTCGCCGTAGGCGACTCCGCTGTAGTCTCATATGCCGTGGCAGCGGGGGACAGCTCGTTCTACGCTCGATCCAGTGATTTCACCACCTTTATTGTCTCGCTTGTGTCTTCTTCAGCCAATTTCCTTCACTTTCACGCACTCGATATTCCATGTTAGGAGCATAGGCGCATGGACTTGGAGTGTTTCAACGGTAGTCCAAACACCTGTCACCTCGATGTCATCGTAAACTAAGGTATATTATGTCGTTCTCTTTCTCCATATTACAGACCTTGTTGCCGTCTTTTGGATCCGAGGAGATCGAACGTCCCAAACCATAAAATGCGCAGGCATCCTTCTACCTCCCACGTTAGAGACTAATTGGATACTTTTGCACTGCTCGTCCAGACGAGGACGCCCGCCCATCGACTTGTCGAGCACTTTTGTGAGTCACAAAATGAGCGTTGCATTTGTTCACGTGACCGCACGGACGATCAAGGAAATGTGCTCGCAAGCGCGTCGTCTCTTGCTCTTGTTTGCGTATCTCGTCGACACGCACCCCACGTTCCTTGCGTCACAAACCCTCCACGCATCACCCAAGTGATGCTCCCCAAGGCGATTCACATCTACCAACGCTGGAGACTCGAGTATGGGATTTCAAGCAATGGTACTCTACACGACTTTATCTTCGAGAGCAATGACACATCAAACGATCCAACGCAGTCCAAAGAGCGGTCCGTGCTCCCTCTCCCGTCGACGCCGCAGACGCCACGCACGATCTTTTAGTAACGTTTACACGGGAAATTCTTGACACGGTCGTGCATCCCTCGGCGTTACTCGTCGAGTTTTTCACGCACCATCGTCAGTTTTCGCTCGTGCGTGCCGTGTATTGCGTCCAACTGCGTCAAGTGAGTGGCAAGGGACTGTGCCGAGCTGGAGCAGAGCGTGCGAGCGATGGAAGAAGCACTGGCATACGAAAGCCAATCTGTCGCGAGCCGGGGGACACAAGATGGAAGAGTACAAGAGCATGCCCACTGGTGCTTTGTCCACGCGACTCGATGCTTTCGCATTGGTCTCTCGACATACCTCGAGGACGACGTCGTCCCTCGCGCTCCTCACGCATTGGAAGAATTTGTCTATGACGTGGTCGACGTGTTGAAAGCGACGATCAGACGAGACTTTTACTATCATTTGCTGCGCTTCTTGTGGACGGTGGGGACGCAAGTCAAGCATGAATTGACACACAAAGATGGAGACCATGGCCTGCGTGCCTTGCACACGTTCTCTTGGCTCAATGCGTTTAAATATTCAGTACAAGAGCATCTTTTCCGCGACGCCCATCTCGCGCTCATGCAGACGACGGCACTGGCTGCTGCGGCCTGTGGCACGGACGCACACGAGATGGCCACGGAATTTTTCCACTATCTTGTCAAGGAGCTTGTGCGCGCGGGGAAGCTGGCGCGCGCGGAGGAGTTGCAATGGCGAGCATTAGAACATCGGGTGGAAGAGCACCTTTTGTGGCAAGCAGCGTCCACAGCATCGATAGTACCCGTTGCTCTTTACTTTTTACATGCGCAAGAAACAGCCCGCAAACACTGCATCGTCCTTGTACACTTTGGTTCGCCGTCTGGGGCTGGCGGGGATGGGTTCGAAAAATGCTCTTGAAACGAAACGCAACGCCTTGGTGGCGGCCTACAACGCCTTACGCTTGGTCCGATCGAGAACCGCTGGATTGTGCGAAAAGAGCACGAGCAGGGACCAGAGAGCTCGACTGGAGCATCCAAAATCATTACACCGGAAGCGATGCAGCAAGAACTGGACGTGCTCGGGGCCAAGCTTTATCTCGTTGAGCACGGCCATTGTGACAGTATGGTTGTAATGGGGTTGCCATTACATAATTGATATTCAAGTTAGAATATCACAGTTGAATTTCAGACGCGTTGTCTGAAATTCAAATAATAGATTATAAGTTATTATAATCTACGAAGGAAAAGTTGATTCGGTATAAATACCGAATCATGCAGGTTAACTAATAGTACAGTTAGTTTAAGACATGATATTATTATATTAGTTAGGTAATTACTATACTATTAGCCGCTAACCACCCATTTAATAAACACTCTTAATTTTGCGTTCTTAAGATAAAGTAAATATTTATATTTACTTTTAGTATAGGATTAGTTGTTATCAACTAATCCTGCCCTTATTGTATTGCGCGCTTCCTCGCACAACACAGTGTAATTCTGTAACAGGATCAGTCCTGTTACACCTGGTAGCACTTTGTGGTCCGTCTTAACGACCACAGTTCCGTTCCGCTAGTCAACTAGCGGAGCGAAGATTAAGAGCCGCTCGGTATCATGTCGCGAGACATGACGCATCCCGAGCAAGAGAGAACGCTGGAAGTGGTGACGAAACACTTCCCTCACTTCACGTTGCGTAGTAAAGACGCGACGGTAGAAATGTTTTGGTCCATGGGGACCGACATCCTTACCTTCCTCCAGGGTAAGACCCCGGAGGAAGCGATAGAGGTGGTGAATCGCATTAGGCGAAACCACCTAGAAAAGACAGCACGGCCCGCGCAAGAGGCAGCGCGGACCGCACCTGCACCTGCAACGCATAGCGTTGAAGTGGTAAACGCGGGAGTACCGCCCTTTACCGGTGAAGGGGGCGAATCCCTTCGTAGATGGTCCGCAGAGGTGGAAGATGCCATCTCTGCGCAAAATATTGTTGACGAACGTCAACAGGCGTACTTCGCCACAACATGTCTGGGAGGAAGAGCCAGGGCATGGGCGATGAGTCGCAGAGCCACTGATGACTCTGCGTTCCTTACTTATTAGGAATTAAAAGCTGAGCTAAAGCTCAACTTTGAAGCTCCAGAAATGGAGCTAAGTAGTCGGCAGGAGTTCATGGAACTCTGGCAAGAAAAGCTTGACCTTCAATCTTAAGCTCAGAAGACGCAATATTTGCTATCAAATATTGTGTATGAGCCGGTGCCCCCTGCTATGCAGGTCACTGGCTTCATGAAGGGACTCAATGATGGTCCCGTCAAACCGAGTCTTTACCGGCACCCGCCAGAGACTCTAAGGGATTCCATTGATATGAGCATCCGTGAAGAGTTCAGCATGCGATGAGCGTCATCGCATGCTGGGTACAGCCGAAGGGCTCAACAGCCCTTCGCTTTTGACATGCCGCAACAGCATGTCAACAATCAGCAGTCGGGCAGACGAAGTTCACACTTCGTCTCAAGAAACAGCCATCCGCGCCAGAGCATGGGCGGTGGAGGTCCAGATCCGATGGACCTATTGGTTGCGGTTTCTTCGAACTCGAAGCAACCGAAATTTAAGAAGAATATTCGCTGCAATCGATGCGCGAAAGTGGGGCATTTTGCCCATGAGTGTATGGCACCGCGTCTAGTGCCACTCAGTCAGGGGACGGAACCGCCCGCTGCACGGCGACACCAACAGGGACATCACCCTGTTGGTGCAAAAAACGTAAATCACCAGTAGGGGCGGGGCGCCCTACTGGGAATGTTATCCCACATGCCGACATAGGGTATGTGAGGGTAATAGCCCCAGACGGGACTATGTCCTGTCAAAAGGTGCAGGGTGATGATAATCCTCTTATCACCGTGGAGGTTAAGCCGCACGGGAGCGATGTCCCCATGCGAGCTTTGTTTGACACAGGAGAGTCAAACAATTTCGTTAGAACTCAGAGTCTAACGCTGTTGAGCTTCGTGGAGGTAGAAACCCCACGAAGTATGTTGTCAGTCCGGTTAGAAACAGGTGCAACCGTGACTATTCCAAAGCGTGTGATTAAAACACGCTTAGAGGTGAATGAACTGTCATTCGAGGATGAATTCATCGTCCTCGATTTAGATGACAAGTTCGATGTAATACTTGGAATCCCATGGATGTCCAAGCTTAAACCTTCGATCGACTGGGTTAACCTATCGATCGACTGCGGCGGACCCACAGGATCTGATCACCCTGTGTGTAATCCGGATGTATCAGAAGATACAACCGCAGCGTCGGACAGTCTGGTGGATAGCGATGGCATCACCAGGTCTGTTCCGACACGATCAGCGGAAGGTACCTCCGCTGGTGAGAGTCCAGAGGTACTACCACACGCAACAGAACATTCGTTGCGTGTTGGAGAGAAACATTCCACGGGTGATAAAGACCACCGTGAGAATGAAGTGATATCCACGGTGGGAAACACCCACCGTGAGAATGAAAAAGTATCCACAGTGGGAAGCACCCACTGTGCGACCGAAGGTTCCAACACGATGAAAGAATTCCGTGTTGATGAGAGTGAACTCACGATCGAGTGCAATCGTGAGCACAACTCCGTGGTGGCCAGTGCCCACCACGTTGCAATAGCCATGCACACGGGTGATAAAGACCACCGTGTCGCAGAACAGGCGGCCGATCAGACGAGCACATCTGATCGCCAAGAAGATTCCATGGTAGGCAGTGACCACCATGATGATTAGTATTCGCACACGGTGAATCGTAATCACCGTGTAGCAGTCAATCAGACGAGTGCGTCTGATTGCATGGACAGTTCGGAGACTGGATTAGCTACCCAGTCTCTGTTGATGGAAAACCCTCCGAAAGAAGGTTCGGAGGTGATGGCTCTTCCAGCGCTAATCTGGAAGAAGTTTATGAGAAACTTGCACGATGATCAGATCAAACAGATCTGTATTATCGTTGCAACAGATGATGTAGTGGATATTCGTGAACGAATATCCACATTACAAGTGGAAAACATTGGGAAAGAGGTTCCCAATGATCAAGCTAAGTTTCGGAACTATCTATTGGGAGATAGACCTTTTGTGGTTTACACGGACCATGCGTCGCTACGCACGGCCGTGAATTCACCACAAATTTCTCAAAGAATGGCTCGATGGCTGTCATTCTTTGCTGAGTACAACTTTACGGTTGAATACAAACCCGGAAAGTTGAACGTGATAGCGGATGCGCTATCACGAAGGCCAGATTACGAGACGAAACCGTCCGTAACCGAAGGTGCCATTGCAAACACGATCCGTTGCACTGATTTGTCGTCGTCAATTATACGACAAGTACGCGAGGCGTACAAAACAGACGATGAGACACGTCTGTTGATTGATTACTTAAATAATCAATCAAGTGAGAAGCGCGACGAACTCCCAGAGTTCCTCCGCGCTTTCGTGCATCGATATCGACTTCACGATGGTCTGCTGCTTTACATCACAGACCAAAAAGATTAAAGTCGCATCGTCCATCCAAACGACGATGATCTCAAACATCAAATTATTTTTGAGTATCATGATGCACCGATTTCGGGGCATCAAGGTCGAGAGAAGACATACGCTTCTCTCGCACGTGACTTTTACTGGCGAAACCAGTACAAGTGGGTACGTAAATACGTACGCGCTTGCGAGATTTTCCAGCACGTTAAGCCTGCGCATTCCGAACAGGCTCCGCTGCAATCTCTACCGGTTCCGACAGAGTGTTGGAAGTCCATTTCAATGGACTTCGTATTCGGTCTTCCACCCGACAATAGTCGTAAGACCGGAATAGTGGTCTTTGTTCAGTAAGATGGTACATCTTACTGCAGTATCAGTGAACATAACCGCCGCTCAAACAGCGCGGATATTCGTTGATACGGTATTTCGTTTGCACGGAATGCCGGAAGACATTGTCTCGGATCGAGATCCGAGATTTACAGGACGTTACTGGCAAGAAACGTTCTCATTGTTGGGAAACCAGTTGAAGATGTCAACTGCGGACCATCCGGAAACGGATGGGCAGACGGAACGGGTTAACCGCGTTCTCGGAGACATGTTGCGATCTAACGCACATGCCTTTGAACAGTGGAGTGACTACCTGTCACTCACTGAATTTGCGATTAACAACTCGGTGCATGCTTCAACTAAGCATACACCGTTCTACATGAATGCCTTAAGGCACCCACGAACCCCAGCTTTACTTGGCGGTACGCCAAATCTAGGTGGGGGAGGGACCCGATTAAATTTTGATCGAGTCAATGCGCAAGTTGCGACTGCAACTTGTGAACAAAACGATGGCCCTTCTACTGAAAGTACAGTAGAAGCGGAAGCAGCATCAATTGAAACTGAAGATGCATACGATGAATATGTGTCTGCAGCAATGGCTGCAGACAATGGGGGCAACGCATCTACTGCTGATAAAGCAGTAGATGAATTCGTATTACAGTGCCAAGATTTATAACGCTATATAAAAGATGCACTTGTTTCTACTTTGGATAAGCAGAAGCAAAATGCAGACAAGCAAGGAAGGAAGAACAAAAACTCCTTTCGGAAAGGCGAATTGGTAATTTTAAGTACTACCAATTTGCCTACACATGCAATAAGCAACTTCCCTACACGGAAGTTGCTTCCTAAGTACATTGGACCTTTCAAGGTCCAAGAGATTCGGGGGAATGCCTATACTTTAGACATTCCCACAGCAATGCGGCTCCACCCAACATTCTATGTTGGGCGGCTCAAACCGTATCATTCGTCTTCGTCTTACGACGAGACGCAGAACCACGGAAGATACCGTGCTTCTCCAAGTCTACCAAAAGAGACTTGTATTCAGCTTCCAGGCGTTGATGAGCAGAGCGTAGAGTCATTACCTCCGCCTTCGACTGCTCAAGATCAGCCTTGTGCCGATCGAGCTCTTCCTTACAGCGGGAAAGCTCGATGTACAGAAGATCATTCTTCTGCTGAAGGGCAGTGTGCGCCCCGAGGATGTCGCGGACATCCTCGCGAAGAGACCGATATGTCTTCACAGAGTGAGACATATCGCTGCTCAAGGAGGAACAACCCTCCTCGAGTTTGCGGAGCAAAGAACCATGCTCCGCAACAACAACGGCGAGGGAATTCTCAACCTCCGCCACCCCTGATCGATAATCAGGGGAATAAGCGATACATTCTCGAGCGCTTGATCTCGAAGCGCTCGGTTCCTTCGAAGAAGGGGCAGCGTACCGAGTACTTAGTACGCTGGATGGGTTACCCCCAAGATTTCGACTCTTGGGAGCCGATTGAGGTTCTGAGGGCCGACGCCCCAGACCTTTTAACTGAGTTTGAGAAGGAGTCTCAAACTCATAATGCGAAGTAGCATCAACACTAGGTGTTGATCATTTAGGGCATTGATTAAGCCCTGAATTTCGGCGGGTACGGAAAAACCACCGTACCCACGCAAATCTTCCTCTGACAGACGAGGATCGCCCTGCGGACACCGCGGACAAACGAGGTGAGAAGGAATACAGTTCAACCCTTCTTTGATGCAAGCAAAATGGATGTATTCCATTTTGCCTGTTCGCGAGTGATTTAAAAAGCGCTCATGCATTACGTGAACTTTATTCATGTAATCATCTGGGTTTTTGTTGTAGTTGTCAGCAAAAGCATTCCAACTCTGAGTCAGGGCGTCTTTATCGTCCCTGTTCTTCCTTGACCCTTTCCGGCTCGAATAATACCGAACCTGGAAAAAAGAGGTCAATAAAGTACAGACGTCTATCGTCTGTACTTCGATCGAATCGACGTGACTGGATGTCTTCGCAGTCATCCAGCACGTTGATATCGAACCACGCATATTGGCAGTCCCGATTACGGTGACCGCCACTGTTGGGGGCAATAGCCCATCCAGGGGTCCAAAACCCCACTTTGTACGGAGCATGTGGTTCCGTACGATGATACGCTTCAGAAGCGGCAGGCGCCGCTTCTGTTCGAGCTCTTTTAGCAGGCGGAGCACCGCCTGACTCAACACCACGCGCCGGGGTTAAATCACCCCGACGTGGAGAAGTACTTGGTCCAGGAGGGGATCTCCATTCCCGCAACCACCTGTGATAATCATTGTCGCTGTCATAGCTGACAGCGACACCAGAGTCATCATCGCAGTTAGGCGATGAGCACCTAGCGAGTTTCGACTCGCTAGATCCTTTCTCGGGGACAGCTGTGCCCCGATCACTTTGTTCGGAGTCAGAACTGTCTCCGAACATGGAAGAACCCTTCCTGTAAACACACCATTCGGAAGTTGCCATTGTGCGAGATGTTGCATTAGCAACATCTCCCTGTTTCTTGTCAGATGCCGCCTTAGCAGCATCTGTGGTCGAAGACGGTACGTCTTCCGACCTTTGCGTAGTTGACGCTGCTAATGCAGCGTCACAGTTGTCACTCAACACCTCAGCACCTAGTGCTGAGGCGGAGGAAGAAGTTCCTTCATTGTTTTCAGCAGCGCTCTTTAGAGCGCCACCGCCGTGTGTCTTGACCATCAAGTCGATGGTCAATCAGTTGGTGAATGAGAAATTCTGACCAACAAGTGCCACCCATGATTGGCCAAAATAAGAATTATTATTGGCCAACAACCTTAAGTGGGGGTGATTTAATGGGGTGCCATTACATGATAGATATTCAAGTTAGAATATCACAGTTTAATTTCAGACGCGTTGTCTGAAATTCAAATAATAGATTATAAGTTATTATAATCTACGAAGGAAAAGTTGATTCGGTATAAATACCGAATCATGCAGGTTAGCTAATAGTACAGTTAGTTTAAGACTTGATATTATTATATTAGTTAGGTAATTACTATACTATTAGCCGCTAACCACCCATTTGATAAACACTCTTAATTTTGCGTTCTTAAGATAAAGTTAATATTTATATTTACTTTTAGTATAGGATTAGTTGTTATCAACTAACCCTACCCTTATTGTATTGCGCGCTTCCTCGCACAACACAGTGTAAGCCTGTAACAGGATCAGTCCTGTTACAATGGTCTTAAGTACAATGGCAGGCGACGAAGTGGTGGCGCTGCTCGTCGATGCCGTATATAAGATCGGTTTTGCATCGCACATGACGTACCACGAACGTCGACGTCATGAGATTCTCGCGCTGGAAATCGCTCTGACACTGGGCAGAAAACGATCGAGCGAGACGTTGACCCACGTGACAAGGTCCTTGACGCGCTATGCCGTCGATGCTGCCGTTTTGACTTCCAGGACCCCAGCGACGTGTACCTTGTTGTGGGACCTCCTCGAGCTTTTCTTGACCAACGCGGCCTCGTAAACGCTTATGAAGTGGCTGCAGCAACGATTTTGTCGTCGTGGAAATCGTCTGGACACCATCGTGCGCTTCCTACGCGGCGAAAGGATCGCCGCGCGGATCCAGAGCACGGAAATCCTGCGCTATTGCTCCGATTGTTAGAAACTAAAGTGAACATATGCAACGACGTCTTGATTGAACGCGTGCCAGACCCCCCTCCGGGGGCCTCCTCAGTGGCTCTACCAATCTCGAAGTGAGAACCCCCTGAACCGGGCTCTCCTACCACCTATTGTACTAAATGTTCCTTCTAGAACACTCGATATTCCCTACCGTGGGCTACTACTCTGGCTTCGATACCTTGCAGTGCGTCGCAGCGCTAGTGCACTTCCAACATCGATTGTACGTAAAACATGGATTGCTCTTGGAAGGACACAAAGTAGTGGCAACGCTCGTAGCGGCAGCGAGGACAGCCGAGAGGGTGCCATGGATTCCCTACGAGACCGTGGATCTTCTCTTGGATGCGACAACAACGGCCCTGGCGACGAAACCTGCCACTATTTAGTCCACTGCCGTGGAGAGCCTCCGTACGTACGACGAGACGCTCCGGCAGCACTTCGCGCACTACTTTTCCTCGATAACCGCACGCCAACAAGCATAAGAAACACTGAGTCGTACGAGCATCGATATGTCGTAAGCTCATAGCACGTTTTTAATGGCGCTCGCGTATGCGATGGGCCTTAAATTTTGTCTTCTGCGCTACTGCCTTCTGGACAATCCTATCATAGTTGGCGAGAGTCCACAAACATAGCCGTCCGCTTTCCCCCCACCTTCGCGTGCTCCTCCACAGCGTCTACCTTCTCCACCTCTTCCACCTCGTCTAACTCGTCCATGTCACTCCACTCGTCCAGGTCCACCGCTTCTTCCTCTTCCTCCATCATCCCCTGCGCCAACTCCTGTGCAAACGTTTCCACCTCGTCGTTCTCACTTGGGAACACGTCGCTCTCCTGTCCGTTTCCTCGCTTTTGACGATTGGGACGCAGGTCCACCCGCCACGCCGCGCGTTACTGGAAAAACTTGTGGAAAAAAGGCCTCAATTGGGTCTACGTCGTCGTCCGCTGTGTCGGCCCTACTTTCCACTTGGTTACGCTCGCACTTGGCTTCCGATCCCGGACGTCACGTGGTTTCTTGTGCATAAACTTGTCTACAAACGCGTACAAGGTAAAGTCCACGAGTGGATCCCCAGCATAACAATCCCCTTCGCGTCCACCACTTGATACGTAAAGCGCTGGACCGACGGATGATAATGACGCCGCAAGAGCCCCAGTTCCCACAAACATGACGTCTCGTCCCGGTATACACTGTATTCTGCTTCCGTGGATCATATTCACGCGCTTTATCGATCAGAGGCCACTTTCTCCCCAAACAACTGGGTCAACACCTTGGTCGTCCGCTCCTCTTCATCTCCTCGTCCACCCTATTCCTCCTACCAGGTTCTGGAAAGTACTAATGGGCAGGTGGTGACTCATATGAAGGGACATGGAAGCTAAAAAAATGCACGGGGAAGGTGTGTGCGTGTTGCTCGCAAGCGGAACTCTACATGATACGTGGCATGAAGGTGAATTCATTGGCCAAGGTGTGTTTGCTTTAAATTTGGCATTGTTGATTGTGGAGAATATAACACGGGAGAACGATGTCGCTGACATTCGCGTCGGAAGAAGTTTGTGAAGACGTATGGAACAATGGTGAGATAAAAGGTACAAGGTTATGTATGGATCATGGTCATTGCCTGACGAAAGAAAATTCATTAGCACGTGGATATGACAGCTTTCCTTCTGGTTCTGGCCTTTTTAGCTACGGTCATGATGAGAGAAGATAGAGGGAGACCCATTTCGAATATGCGGAAAGTAGTCATTTCAACCACGTTTAGCTTAAATCACTCGACTTCCTCGCTCTCGTCCCCTCCTTCATCTTCCCCCGCCGTCTCGGCCTCGTCAATCAACGATCGAAGCTGTGGCTTGACTTTGCCAAGCTCGGACAAGATAAAGAGCACGCACAGATAAATGCTGGGACATGACACTGGCCACTTACAACAATTGCTTAAAAAAGGCCGAAACGCGCGAGGGGAACGTCGTGTTTTATGGCACGATAGACGTGTGGTGAAGTGTACCACAAATTTGGTCACTTTTCGTCAAGGCAGTTGGTCGAGTTTCCGATTGGTATAAACAAGGGGGGATTTTTAGCCTATCAGATTCAAGGAGTATCAAGAACGCCGGTCTTGGGTGAGTCACCTGACATTGGGTATTTTACATAATTTTGTGTGGGTACATTAGGGACCATAGGGAGGTAGTATTATTGGTTAGTTGCGATTTTTCCAAGTAGAAGTCTTTTGGTTGCGGTTTTTCCAGTTAAAGGTTTTTGGTCTAGGAATAAGTGGCAAAAACCTCTTCTGGTCTTGGTCTACGCCGCAGCAAGGGGTCGCCGTTCTTCTTTGCACGTACACTAGTCGCCTCCGCCCACTGCGGAGTGTTTGGGGGGAGAGGGTTGAATTATCCCCTCTTGCCTATTATACCCGGTCTGGACGCGCCGCACGCGCACTTTGGCCACCGGAAGTCCCTCGACGGGAGTACGATTTGGTGATCTCGACACTTTAAGTCAAGTACGTTTGGAACGTGCTATTCACTGGATTGGTCATTACGTGGAGATATCGTTTGTGGAGTTTCACGGGAATATGGGGTCTTCACGTGGACATATTGGCTCATTGTAACATTGGTTGGAGTTTAGACCGGTTTTGGTCTTCTCTCATATTGGTCAGGGGCTAGACCGTTTGATAGGTCTACCCTCTATTATTTCGTATTTGTCAGGTCTAGATCGTTTGGACGATCGACCTATTGGAATTTATCTTTTGGAAGTGTTTCTGGTATGTACGTACCTGGGGTGAAGAGTTCCACCCTAGGTACACCTAGCCAGCACGGTCTCCGATATTCAAGACAGAATCAGATCGATATGCGATCCCGATCCACCGAGTGTGTAACTAGACCATTCCATCGGGTACACAAGGTGTGATGAACTTAAGTGAATCGGACCAAGTGTCTTTGGATGATGACCGTTCGTCTGCCAGCAGCGGACGATCGGACCAGATTTCGAGTGGAGGTCCGCGGGGTCCCCCCCCCGTAAGATGGAAGGCTGGGCACGATGGTGGTGGTCAGGTTGTCGATACAAATGTATTCGATTTCGAACTTGACTCCACCACAATGGTGCGCGTGCCCGGATCACTTGGTGATCGTGGATATCACCGCGAGGTGTCATCAAAGATTGAATTTGAAGATTTGAATTTGGAATCGTTCTGGAGAGGGCGTAAGGAAAGGCTATCACCTTACGTCTTCGTTCTCGATAAAGATGGCGATGTCCGGTCTGGCCTGGTGGAGGACCAGATCGGGATTAATAAATTTTTTCCTCCCCAAAAGGCTCCCACCGGAGCCGATCGGGACTATAGCAAGTCCTGCTATAGTCCCGGAAAGTATCAGGACCTTGGTCCTGATCCTATGTGTATGCATAAAAAAGTTGATGGAAAATCAAAAGACGAAAAATACTTGGAGGCTGATCAGAACGATCAGACCAACCTCCCCAAGCTCCCCAAGGTCCCCAAGATTCTCAATAAAGGGTTGGGAATGCCGGCCGATGAAGACGACCTCGAAGAAAGGCGCAAGTCGGATATGGAGGCATCACTGAAGAAGACCTAAACAAGATGTATTACATTTTTGAGCTGAAACGATTTGTTCGCTTTGACATGGTCTTTCGGGTGTTGAACCTCCAGATCCCCGACCATCTTCTCGGTCCCACTACCGATCCGATCCAGAGTGATCGCCCATTACCGTTGGTGAAGAACTTGGTGGCGATGTTGGTGGAGGTTGGCATTAAAATGCAGAACCCCGCCGATGTTCAAAAACTATTTGAATTTGAGACTTGGAGACTGAAATCGTCGATGTCGACCTTCCACGACCATTTGGTCCCACTGGTGGGGGCGGTTCGCCGCCCAACTCCCACCGCAGCAGTGAAGGTCGCTGAAGCCTCCACAGCGCTTGTCGACATTGGTTCTGATGACGAATCGATTTATCAGTCTCCATCGGCCTCAAGCAGTTCATCAGAGTTGGAGACCGGTGTCGAGCGGATGACCATGGGGGTGGACCATGCCCAGCCTGAACAAAAAAGGGACATGCGGCAGCAAAGGGCTGCTTGCCAGTTGGGGCTCCAGCAGACCCCACAGGCCTCAGTTCAGCAAAGGAGGGTGTCAACACGTTGCCCATGACTCCAGCTAACGTCCAAGCCATGTTTGAGACGATGATGGAACGTTTAATGGAAGACCGGGTTAGACCACCTCTGCGCCCACATGTCCAAGACCGGTCTACCCAGCAAAGTGCCAATGTTTGCCGAGATGTGGATATGGAATCGGTAACATCTGTGGACAAGCCCACTCGAAGTGATAAGCAAGACGGCAAAGGGAAGCGCAAGCCGCAACCGTCCAGACCGCGTAGACCAAGCAAGACAAGTGACTGTGACATGGAGTCGGTCGGCGGTCTTGACGACCACTGTGGTTCAGACGGTACGGGCTCTGGCAAGCCACGCAAGGCTAACCTAGCTTCCACTACTGCTTACGACTTTGGATCTGCTGCGATTCCGCGCATCCGTATGGCCGCGACGACCGACCTCAAGGACTTCACTGGCAAGGATGATAATGAAGACAAGGCCCGGTCTTGGTTCGGTCGGGTCAAGTCTGCGTTCCTGCGAGACCAGACCCCGAAAAGTGAAAGGTGTCTGATCTTCCGGGATTTGTTGAAAGGACCGGCTGCCAACTGGATCCAACAGTTAGGTCGGGATGTCCGGTCTGACTGGGACCAGCTATGTACAGAGTTTGAAGGGCAATATTGCAACTCCGGATTTTCGAGTGCCCGCAAGTATCACCATATGCAGAAGCGGAGCGACGAGACACCGATCGAGTATTTGCATCGGTTGAACATGGCTGCACTTCGTGCCGGTATAACAATTAAAGAGAATAACCCGCCGAACGGTGCTGCTCTGGAACATGTGGGTCACTACATTAGTACCCTGGACGATCAAGAACTGGCGGACCAGCTTACTCTGCTGCGTCTTAGGGACGCGGGTGAAGTTTAACAGACTCTACGGACGCTACAGCAGTCGCGTAGCATGAGGACGAAGAGTGCTGGTAGATCAGGTCGCTACCGATCCAAGACCCAGACCCATACCGACCCGAGTGGTCAAGGCGATCGTAGTCGAAGACAGCACGGGATCGGAAGGGGAAAGTGGAAGTCAATCCAGCCAGGAGTCATCGGATGAAGACCAGTATCGTTACGTCTATGTTGCGGGACCTGCCCCAAAGACCAGGTCGAAGCCTGACCAGGTAGACCGGAAGGGAAGGAACGGAAGCAAGTCCGATCCGGACCGACCTCCTCAGAAGTGCTCCCACTGTGGGTCGAGCAAACATGATGGTCCAAACTGCTGGAAGAAGATGGTGTGCAAGAAGTGCGAGAGACGCGGCCAACCGACTGACCACTGCCTTTTCGTATGCAAGTCATGTGGAGAGATCCACGAGGCCGGCCACTGCAAGATTGAATAATTTTTTAACATGATGCGCAAGTGGTACGTGCCGGACAAGCACGCGGGGATGCTGCCGCCGGACGCGGAAAAGATGTTAAACTAGAACGCTCGCCAGGTTGGAATCTGGATCGAGCCGAGCGTTCTACGGTTCACATCTATGCATATATGGCAAGGAGGATAAGACCGATAATACACGTTCTATTCCAAATTGCGTCGACCCAGACCATCCGGTCTACTGTCTGAAGACCGATGAGTACTCCCGGACCAAGGTGGTTATGCAGTTGGACTTGCTGCCTGGAGAATCCCGCGGATACTGGAAGTATCACGCGCCTGATAAATGGTTCAAGCAGGAGAAAGCCTGTGGCAAGATTAATAACCAGAAAGCGACGATGTTGTTCGACTCTGGAGCTGAAGTCTCGATAATCGACTCCGCCTTTGCTCGTAAGGTCGGATGTCGTATAGACGATACCCAGAGACAAGAATGCGTCGGTATCGGTGAAAACTCTTATATGACCGAAGGAATAACGCGTGTGAAAATTACTTTGGCGGGATCGCTGGTCTACTTTTTCAGCGCTTGGGTTGGCAAGTTGGCTGGTCAGGACGCTTTACTAGGTATGGATTTCATGGTCCCAGCTGGTATTCGCCTAGACCCGTCACATGGAGTGCTTACACTCCCGGACGAGGTCCAGGTCCAGTTGGATGGTCGAAGACCTCTGTATGGTTCGTATACCGATCTGGTCCGGTGGAACCAAGACCTCACTATCCCAGTCGGTCGGTCGGCCGATACCCCGGTCGTGAAAGGTTTTCGTTCGAGGAAGTTATGGTTTACTAGGTGCGATCGGTGGGTCCCGACCTCCCGACCTTCGTAAAGAGTGCTGGTCGACGTGGTTTTGTCCGTGTTACCAATATCGGTGACAAGCCGCTGACAATGGAAAATAACACTATTGTCGGTAAGTGGTTAGCAGAAGGGAAGGTACCAAGGAAGATGGGGTTCGTATCGATTGGATTGAGGCGGTATGTCGAGTGGTAAAACCTGGCGTACCAATCGACCACCGATCTTATCAGCGATGATGGGTCGGTGGAAGAGGATACCTCACCTTTAGTGTAAAGACCAAGTTATGTCACCCCAAAAAAGATGTTGGTCCGAAGAAAGGCGCCGCAGTCACCAGGAACGGTGGACCATCAAGTAGACGAGCCAAGGTTAGTCAACGTGGTGTCAGCACAAGACCAGGCGACAGCGGAGAAAAAAACGGAAGAAGGGGAACATGAAATTGCTAGGTCGGACCATGACGGTGTTCCTAATCAGACCGATATCAGTGAAGGACAGCCCGTCGATCAAGACCAGGGGCGTTCAGCCGGTCCAGATGGTCTAGGTGATATCGCCCCAGAAGATGAACAAGTCTGTATACATGAAGGCGGGGAACAGTACATTCAGGAGCTGGAAAGCCAAATGGCAGTCCTCCCTGAAGTGTCTGCCGACTCGCCCGAAGTTACAACGGATGATTTACAAGTGGGTGATCAAGACCTTAACAGTCCAGACCAGATCGAGCAGTTGAAGAATATCATATGGAAGAAAAGACATCTGCTGATCGGAAATGGCAATTCCTTACCACCTGTAGCCCGTGGTGCGATTTGCGATATTGACGTTGGAGATGCCAAGCTGATTGCCCAGCGATGTCGACGCGTGGCGCTACAGTACCGAGAAAAGCTTTCTGATCTCATTAAAGGAATGTTGGTCACCAAGATTATTAGACCGTCGACCTCGCCATGGGCCTCGCCGATCGTAATTGTTATGAAGAAGAACGTCGTCGACATTAGGTTGTTCATCGACTATCGGCTGGTAAACCGGTTGACTAAACTCATGGTGTACCCGATGCCGCTGATTAATGATCTGTTGGAAGACCTCGACAAGACCTTGTGGTATTGTTCGCTAGATATGGCAAGTGGATTTTGGGTGGTCTCGATGACTGATCGAGCCCGTGAGATTTCCGCATTTGTGAAGCCGTTTGGTCTTTTCGAGTGGAATCGTATGCCGTTCGGTCTGAAGAACGCGCCCCAGATCTATCAAAAGGCTGATAGACAACGCATTGTACGGACACTTCAAGATCAAGACCGATCGGGACCCTGTTGAAAATTATGATGTGTTTAGAGAGGGTGAACCCGATCGGGAAAGAGGACCGTCCGTTCTAGGGATGCGGTCGTACATCTACGACATTCTGATACCTGCCTCGTCATGGAACGATCTGTGCGAGATAGTTGAACGATTGTTGGAGACATGCGACCGCTGTAACCTGTCTATCAGTGCCGTGAAAAGTTTTTGGGGTATGTCCAAGGTCGCATATTTAGGCCATATGGTCTCGAACAATAGTCTAGGGGCTAATCCCAAGGACTTGGATTCGCTGAGTAACCTCCCGTTCCCCAGATCGCTGAAGGCAATGCAGTCCTTCCTGGGAAGCTTGAATTTTTATAGCCGATTCATTGAAGACTTTGCTATCTACGCGGCTGTGCTGTACGAGCTCCGGGAAGTTGACTATCATATGTTGCGCGAAGAAGATCGGGAAACTTTACAGGAGGGCGCCGACTCTGGTCTTGCTGCAGTTTGTCCGCAAGTGGAGGCCGAAGATCATATGAATCGTGCACAGTTTACCTTTGGTATGTTGAAGGTTAAGATGGCGACGGCACCGATTCTCAAGCATTTCGCTCCCGAAAAAGTGCCGACCATTATTGTATATGCCAGTAAGTGGGCTATCTCGGCCACTTTAGTGCAAGATCACGATGGTGTGTATCATCCAGTCACTTTTACGAGCCGGACGCTAAAACCAAATGAAGTGAACTATGGAATTGTCGAGAAAGAAGTTCTGGCGTTGCTACGAATTCTGGATGTGTTTTACAACCTGCTGGTCGGCCGACCTATAAAGGTCCTGTCAAGACGGTCTACTTTGGCCTGGCTATTATCAGCCAATGGGATGGACGGACGTCTAGGCAGATGGTCGGCGGTCTTGTCGCAGTGGACCCTCGAGGTCGTTAAGTGCACCGGGGGCGAGGAAGAGATATTGGGCACATTAGCTGCCAGTATCACCCCTCGGTCTGAAGTGGACGAGGCATTGATAGCGATTTCCCCGAGGAAGCAACCTCGGTAGTCAGTTTCGAGACCGCCACCGACCGTCGACCATGATGAAGAGCTCTTGGTCATAAGTTTTGACGGATCGGCAAGCGTGAAAAAGAATGTCGGTGCTTATAGTGCCATATTGTGGAAGTTGCCACAATGGTCTATAGTTGCAGCCGCTGCCGATTTCACGCCGGATATTACTGTTAACGAGGCGGAGTATCGAGGTCTACTTCTATGTCTGGACCTGCTGTCGTCGCAAGAGAAGGGGCGAGTCATCATATGTGGTGACTCCAACCTAGCGATCAGGCAGATCACCGGAGAGATCGACTGCAAGGATCCACGACTAAGGACGCTAAATGATCGAGTAATGAAGGCATTGAAGGACCACCCCAACCACGAGATATTGCACGTGAAACGGGACTGTAACAAAAGCGCCGACTACCTCGCGACCAAGGCCATGCAAGACCAGACCGGGGCTACGATCACCGAGAAGGCCGTTCTGGATGAATTGGTGAATATAAACAGGCTCCCCGAGGTGATCGGACCCAAGCACTCCCCAGTACAGGTGCATGTGATGGTCGCGACTAGATAGAAAGCTCAGAAGTCTCGCCGACCGTTCCCAAAGGAAGGTTTGAACGAATATGCAGTGCAACAGTTAAGGATGGAACGGATCCTCAAGGCGCAGGACGAAGAAGAATGGATTATGAACCTGAAGACCTACCTGCGTGGTGAACTGTCCAAGTTGACGAAAGATCAAGCGAAAGAGTGCATCAAGATCGCGGATAGCTACGAAGTGAGTGATAATGTATTATTGTATTACTGCCGCGATGCCGACCAAGACAGTGCAGACCGGGACCGACTGGCGAAATTAGTGATCCCCGAGTTGCTGCAGCCGGATGTCCTTCCTCACTATCACGTGACTCTAGAAGGGGGACATCAGGGCATAGGCAGGACCTATCACAAGATCAGGTCCACTTCCACTGGAGAGGTCTTTTCCGCAGTGTGCAGAAATATGTGGGCTGTTGCACGGATTGCGAGACCGGAAAGGGTAGACCGGTAATCAAGGGGCGATCGCCCGGAAATATCGAAGCTACCTACCCTTTCCAGGTCATAGCGATGGACTACATACCGTCACTGCCTAGATCGACGCGCGGCAACACTGAGCTGCTGATCTGGGTAGACCTGTTCACCGGTCTAGTTATTGCGAAGGCAAGTGAATCTCGGTCTGCGGAGCAGATCGCCCAGAGCTACGAAGAATGTGTGTTCCGAAGATTCGGTGACAGCGAGGTCATCAGGCACGATCGGGAACCCGGTTTTATGGCCGAGGTGTTCCGGTCGTTCAATAACATGCTGGGCCAGAAACAGAGTGCGACGATGGCATATCGTCCGCAAGCAAATGGATCGGCGGAACGCATGGTGCAGACCATTACGAAGGCGATCAAGATGTACGTTGCTGACCCAGACCAGAGAGATTGGGACGAGTATGCAGAAAGGCTGGTGTTTGCACTCAACTCGTCGACCGATCGGGTACGAGGAAAAACTCCTTTTTATCTGACATATGGATGGGACCCTCAATCGACACTGGAAGCTGCGATACCTATCGGTTGTACCCGGACCCGTGATCGTGATGCTAGACGCTGGTGCATGCAGGTCCAGAAACACTACCAGCATGCAAAAGAAGTCGTCAACGAAAAGCTGCGTCAGGCCACACAAGACCGGGCAGACCGGACCAATGACCAGGTCCGACCCCACGGTATAGAACCAGGGGCGAGGGTATGGCTATACCTAGACCGAGTGAAAGAGGGCTATGCGAAGAAGCTGGCTCACATGTGTCACGACCCTTTCCGTGTTGCCGAGCTGATCGGTGAGCACGCTGCCCGTCTAGTAACAACTGGTACAGATTTCAAGGTCTTCCCTATCGTGCATGTGTCCAAGTTGAAGCTGGTCCGAGAATTTCCGGATCGACATAAAACTCCCTGCCTGGTAGACGAAGAAAAAAGATTTGATTTCGATGAAGCGTTACTGCCGGAGGACAGGTGGGAACGACCATTAGAGGAAGACGAGTTTGAAGTGGAGAAGGTCTTAGATGTTCGGTCGACCAAGAAGACCAGGTTCGGTCGGACTTACCGAGAGTACCTGGTACGATGGAAGGGCCATGATGAATCAACTTGGGTCGACGAGCTCGACTTGAACTGTGGGGCTCTTCTACGAGAGTTCGAACGAGAACGAGTCAGTCGTAATCGCTTCGCAGTTATGAAGACTCATGAAGACCAAGACCAAGACACGCAGTAGCATCGGTCGGTCTAGACCGGTGTGAAGATTGGAAGGTCCGGAGTTGATGTGAAATTGTAATGAACTGTGACGAATTGGAGTAGCGGAATGACGAATGTGATGACTATTTTTTGTGATGGGGGTGGAACTGTTTACGATAACGTGTTCGGTGCAACTATGGAGAGAGTGGTAAAATTAGCTCAAGTGATTTGACGATTGGACATATGAAAAAGAAATTATGACATGTATTGCGAGTTATCTGGCCGACTACCTGCGACTTCACTTGATATCGCCCCACAGACGGCCGATGACCATCGACGGATGATTTTGCTCTTGATCCTGAAACTGGTTACGCCAGGGGTCCTTCCGGTCAAGCTGGACCAAAGCATCCTTGAGGTTCTCAGCCGGCTCAGCGCAATCAAGACCGGGGTACCATATGCCGTCGTCGGCCAGCAGTCTGTTCTTCTCAACGCAACGCCTCGGCATGTGGAGGGACACCGGGTACAAGAACACGTCGACGTTACACTCGCGGGCTCGCATCCCGTCCAAAATGTACTGACACAGGGATTTCCATGCCTCGCTCGCCCGAATTCGACGTCGCTTGCGCTTGCTCTGAAACGTCGCCAGGCCCGGATCTTGTCGCACCCGGTCGGGGGGAAGCACCAAGTAGTGGGACGCTTCCCAAATTGCTTGGCTGTGGATCTTGTTGAAATTCTTCACCCGGCCTAGCAAAGTGCCGATCCACGGAGTCAAGTGGAACACAAGTCCTATCTTGGGGTGTTCGAAAATTTTCCATGGTTCATCGCCGTATAGGCGGGAGATCTGCGCCGACGTAATCAATTCCGCCCTCATGCAGACGCGGCAGGGGTTTTCTTGGCCCGTGGAAAGAGCCAGAGGTCCGGAGTGGGAGAAAGACCGGGCCAGAAGCTGCTTGGTCAGTGTAAACCGGCGCAAACAGCCGATTTGCCCCGACGACCACGGCAAGGTGATTTCAAACGTCCGCGGCGGAAGGGAGCTGGTGTCAACTGCCATGTTCTTCAGTAGAGCGTACTTGTGAAGCTTGGATGTCCCGGGGAGAACCGAAGGCGCCGGCTTCGCTGGGACCGACACTGATGTGGCGTCACTTGGCAAACCGGTCTTCTGCTCTGACCCCAATGCCGACGCCACTTGGATGAAACTTTCACGCAAATTCGTTCGTGACTTGGACTGGATGGCGACCATAAACTAGGAATCGCAGGACCCTTCGCTGGAGTCCTCCTCGGACGAGACCCCTGTGTGCTTGGTGCGATTTGCAGTACGGCTCGAGGGCGCTCGACTTTCCGAGGGGCCGTAGATTCCATCCGTGTCCGAGTCCGAGTCCATAAGAAGCGCCTGTGTCTTGGCTCGCTTATGAGGCACTGCACGCTTTCCCTCGAGTCTGGGTTCGCGCGCAGTGCCCCGCTCCCTCGAGCTACCCGGCGCGTCCGCACGCTTCTTTGATTTGTGTGCAATTTCGGGCTACTGAATATCAGCCAATGAACGGTGTCGGTCTTGGTCCTGCTGCAAGCGGTCTTGGTCTTGCTCCGAGGCGACTAAGGTTGCCGACGCAGACCAATCTATGCTGGAGGAAGCAGTCGAACACGGATGCAGCAAGTTCATCAAGCGCTGGCGGCACTGGTCTAGTGCCACCTGACGACGACCCGAATCTAGCGTCCAAGCGTCTGACTTGTCTTGATAAGACCGGACCTTCCCGGTCTGGTCTTGAATTGAAATCTGAATCTCGGCAATGCGTCGCGCTAAGTCGTCGCCTTGCATGCGCAGTGAGGTCGCGTCAAACTGTCCGTCCAGCTGCTGCCGGCGAACAAGTGCAAGTTGATCCCGGAGATGGGATTGATAAGCCTCTAGACGGGACAGCTCATGACGTGCGCTTACCAGCTCCTCTAGAATTGTTCGGAGCTGGTCAACATGATCGTCGGACTGCCTATCAGCATCAAGCAAGGCACCTATTGCCTTGACGACGAGGGGAGGGATGAAAGCTGAAGACAAACGAGGGTCAAGACAAGTACAAGACGAAGACCAAGGATGCGCACCCCGTGTTGCCTGGTGGGCCACCTAGGTCCTGAGACGTATGTTATCTGCAAGCATGTCCTGCATCCGCGTGTCGGCTTCAGTCTGACACCCTTCCGATGTTTGAAGTGCAGGAGAGTTACATGGGCTGCCAGACCGAGCCGACCGGACAGGTGAAGCAATGTGGAGCGACTCGGCACATAGAGTTTCTACAAGAACAAGCGTCAAGAGGAAGCATAAGAGGATCGAGTACAGTAAAGTAAGTACCTGGCGCAGGTGGCGAAGATGGCTGGTCCATGGTGAAGAAGTGTGAGTGACCAAGGTCCAGTTGGTCGAGTGATGGGTGAGTCAGAGCGTTATCGTTGTGCGACACGGTCGGACTCAGGGGCGACTGTGGTGAAGTGTACCACAGATTTGGTCACTTTTGGTCAAGGCAGTTGGTCGAGTTTCCGATTGGTCTAAACAAGGGGGGCTTTTTAGCCTATCAGATTCAAGGAGTATCAAGAACGCCGGTCTTGGGTGAGTCACCTGACATTGGGTATTTTACATAATTTTGTGTGGGTACATTAGGGACGATAGGGAGGTAGTATTATTGGTTAGTTGCGTTTTTTCCAAGTAGAAGTCTTTTGGTTGCGGTTTTTCCAGGTAAAGGTTTTTGGTCTAGGAAGAAGTGGCAAAAACCTCTTCCGGTCTTGGTCTACGCCGCAGCAAGGGGTCGCCGTTATTCTTTCCACGTACACTAGTCGCCTCCGCCCACTGCGGAGTGTTTGGGGGGAGAGGGTTGAATTATCCCCTCTTGCCTATTATACCCGGTCTGGACGCGCCGCACGCGCACTATGGCCACCGGAAGTCCCTCGACGGGAGTACGATTTGGCGATCTCGACACTTTAAGTCAAGTACGTTTGGAACGTGCTATTCACTGGATTGTTCTTTACGTGGAGATATCGTTTGTGGAGTTTCACGGGAATATGGGGTCTTCACGTGGACATATTGGCTCATTGTAACATTGGTTGGAGTTTAGACCGGTTTTGGTCTTCTCTCATATTGGTCAGGGGCTAGACCGGTTGATAGGTCTACCCTCTATTATTTCGTATTTGTCAGGTCTAGATCGTTTGAACGATCGACCTATTGGAATTTATCTTTTGGAAGTGTTTCTGGTCTGTACGTACCTGGGGTGAAGAGTTCCGCCCTAGGTACACCTAGCCAGCACGGTTTCATATTCAAGCCCGAATCAGATCGATCTGCGATCCCGATCCACAGAGTGTGTAACTAGCCTATTCCATCGGGTACACAAGGTGTGATGAACTTAAGTGAATCGGACCAAGTGTCTTTGGATGATGACCGGTCGTCTGCCAGCAGCGGACGATCGGACCAGATTTCGAGTGGAGGTCCGCGGGGTACCCCCCCGTAAGTTGGAAGGCTGGGCACGATGATGGTGGTCAGGTTGTCGATACAAATGTATTCGATTTAGAACTTGACTCCACCACAGACGATATTGAGAAAGAGTGTGTTCTACGACGTTGCACGGACGTTTGGATCCAGGAATTGGCGTAGAGCGCCATGTCGAAGCAATCCGAGACGGAAGATGTGCTATGTGGTGGAGCGGCTGATTAAAGTTTTTGACGCTTGATCAGGCGTTACCACGGCGCCCGGACTGCTGACTAACGAAGGGGGCCTCCGGTTGTTCCTTGAACGCTTTTGTTCCTGCTCACCTTGTGTACATGACGGCATGGGCGTGAGTCGCTCTCCAGGTGGCGGGGATGGCACGCTGTATTTCCTTGCTGCAAGATTGAGATGGCTTGTCATCAAGCGACTGTTGCCAATTAGGCTTGATCAGGCGTAAATAGTCGATGATCAGGGATTATCAGGGCCAATAGACGAAAATTACAGATCGTGATCGACCGGATCGGTCTGATCGGTTTGATCGTCCTGATAGGTGTGATCAGCCTAATTGCTCTGAGCGGTCTGATTGATTTAGTCGATCAAGCACTAGTTGGCGCGAGTTGCGAACAGATGAACGCAGGTCGCAGCTTGAAAAATGTCGAAATGGTGTTGACCGGTGAAGGGGGTACTTGATCAGGCAGCGGAAGTCTTCACTGCCAGATCACGGAGCCTCTGAGTAATAATCAGCTAACAGAATACCCAAAATAAATGTATTCTTATCCTAGACCTACGAGGAAGGTAAATTTCACTAAATCCACCTAGAGTTCTCGTGGGGCGCTTATAGCAGCCGAATTCTAGGGGCCAAACGTGAACCAAAAAGGGAAGAGTTGAGAGCGCACTGCTCAATCACGTTACCGAGACCAAACCTTTAAAATAAGAACCGCTGACACAGCGGGCGGAGTTGCGATGAGTTCTCAACACTCTACGCCTTCCGGTAGGACAAAAACGCACAAAGTGCTCCCGACGGGGACGTAGAGGTAGGTGTGTATTAATGGGGGAGACGCAAAGGTGCCGTCCCAGACACGATCTGCTCGATCTTACGCAAAAGGAGAACTTTATTATTGCTTAAATCCCTAGAACTACCAATTACCTAATATCGACCAATCAGAACTACCCATTCCATCGCACTCCGTCGACCATTCGACCTGATTTATCCGTCGTTCGTTGCTGTTCGTTAGGTACCTGTACATAGTCGTACCTTCTCACGATGTCCCGTCCATGTCCCGTCTATGTACACCGCAGTTGTACACGCAACTGTATACACCGTGGTACACATAATCGCACACAAAATTACTCACCCGGTTGTGCCCACTTTCACACCCATAATAATGCCCACAATTGGTACGAATTTTATGGCACACTTTACCACAGCCGCCCCTGAGCCTCGTCCTAGCCGTACAGCGGTTGGGGCGGGGGTTGATCATACCGTTGATCACCGAAGATCATGCCACTGTTGATCGTGTTGTCCACACCCATTAATCATGACATCATCGATCAGGCGATCAGCACCCATCAATCTGCCCTTTCTCCCGTCGATCAGGTCACAATCGATCAGGCCGTTACCGTTTAGTGGTATATCCATTGCGATCAGGCGTTCATCCTCCACCAATCGTGACATTAGCGATCAGGCTTTCGCGATCAGGCATTTCTGCATTTCCATCATGCGAGCCATAACAGACGATGCCCCAGCGACCACAGCTAACGCCCTTTCCCTAGATCGGGCCACGGCTGATCAGCTGATCGCCGCGGTCAATCCGGCTTACAGCCTACAAGAGAAACTCCACGCACGCGATGAGCAGATCGTTGTGCTATCCAACTCGCTCGCGGTGAGCGACGACACTATCTCTGTGCTTCGACAACAGCTCGCTCACTCCAACCGTAACGTGGCGGATCGTGATGCCGAGATCGAGCGGGCCGCCCTTATCCAGATTGTGCCCCTGCGTGATTTTTTCGGCGCTGCTGTCAACTATCTCAAGTCCAAGTTAAGGACCGCCGAGAAAACCATGGCCTATCAACGCGCCCAGATCCGCGATCTAGAGAGCAGTCGTGATCGCGATCGTTATATACTATCGGTGCAAGAAGAAACCATTGCTGATAATGCACAAGAGATCTCACGGCTCACGGAACTTCCTGATCAAGCGACGTTTAATCAACGTCAGCAGCGCGGAACGTGCTACAAGAAGAATACGATCAGGCTGCTTCCAGTAATCAGCGCTTCGTCGAGCAGGCGCTCAAGAACTTCTCCGAGGTTGAAAGATGCAAGAGTCAACACAATCTCCTCCGGAAAACGAATAAATCCAATCGCGTGCAGATGGACGACTATACCGCCATCATAGCCCAGATTCAGGATATATGCGAGCGTGTCGAGGGGGTGTCGGATCTCAAGACCGAGCTGGAGGATCTGCACGCCGAGAATTCCCAGATGGAGGAGGAGCTTTTCGCAGCGCAGTGCCGCTTCGATCAAGTTTCTGCAGATCGCGACATGCTGCGCAATCAGCTGCGACAGGCTCGAGATGAAGTTACGCAATTGAGCTCATTCCACTCGGACCTTCAAGCCCAGTCGGCTGGCATGTCACTTCAGATGCAGATCGCCCCGGTCGCCAGCACCTCTCTTGCAGGTTCTGATCAGGCTGCATCGCCTGCTGGCCTTCCAGATGATTCTCCAGACAGCTCGATCAGCCGAGTCGATTCTGCGTCTAAAAGGCGTATTCAACGTTCACGATCTTCATCTCGGTCCAAGCGGCCACGCCTCCTTCCTCCCATTTCGGAGGCGAAGTCGGAGGATGATGATCCTCCAAGTCCGGATCAGGACGATCAAGGTGGATTCCCTGACCTGATCGCCTCAATTCCATCCACTCCGACGATCAGCGAGTGTGAGAGAGATGGTCCGCTTGATCAAGGCTATGCCGGGTGCTATTGTGTGTAAATTGCCTGAGTGGAAGATCATGATCGTGGTTGCTGATCATACACCTGATATCACATTGAATGAAGCTTAATACCATGGATTGCTTCTAAGTTTGGATCTACTGTCGCGATATCCCAAAGGAAGGATGATCGTGTGTGGAGACTCGAATTTGGTGATCAGGCAGATGCGTGGTGAAATAGAGTGCAAGGCTACGCGATTGCAAGTATTGCAACAGCGTGCGCTAAAACTCCTTCGCGAATGGCCTGATAATGATGTATTGCACGTCAAAAGAGAGTGGAATAAGAGTGCTGATTATATCACCATTATGGCCATGCAGGGTGGAACAAGATGTGAGATTGATGACGAAAAACAGCTGGAAGAATTGGTCGATCTTAAAAGATTGTCTGAAGTGATTACGTGGAAAGAAGATACCACTGTCCCGCAAGTGCTGGCGACGACACGATCACGTAACCTCCGTCAAACGAGACCGTCAACGTGGCCCGAAGTATCTAACGCCGTTACTGCAAGAAGTAACGGCGTGCGACCACTATCAATGTCGGTAGTAAAGCTGCTATTTCTAACCAATGACAAAGTCGAATATTTTTTTTAACTTAACTGTAAAAGCGCTATTGGTGGTCTCCTAATCGGCTTTGCTGTTCACGCCGTTTCTCTTGAAGGGATAAAAGCAGAACTCGTGAAAAAGGCGCAAGACGAAGAGAAGTGGATCTGTGATTTGCGATGTTACTTTCATGGTAACGTCTCGCAATTGAGTGCAGACGAGGTGAAAGACTGTGCAAAAAATTGCCGACAACTACGATGTCGATGATCAAGGGTTGATGATCTACTGTGGAAATATGGCTAAAGTAAAAGCCAGCTGTGATCAAGATGACCGAGATGATCGACACTCATTGATCAAGCTAGTCCTGCCTGAGACCCTACATGCGGATGTCCTCCATCATTATCATACAAGTTTGGAAAAAAAGACACCAGTGTAGCAGCTGCGTACACGCACGGTGCGGATAGAGCACAGAGGAAGACTTTCCTAAAGCGTCGATACGCCGCTACTTAGCCAATACGCCCTTATAAAAGGGCTTAGTATGAGATCGCTCTCTTACTCGTGGCCAAGATTCCCTTGGTTTACGAGTTAGTATAGACTAACGCCTTGATACAAGGCTTCCCTTAGAAAGGGAGTAGTTAAGAGAAGGTATTCCCTTTCACTACAACACTCACTGCGCGCGCGACTGGTCGAGGTCGTGCGTCTAGCAGTCTTTATCAAGAACTAAGACGGGGATGACGTCAAGTCTTTTATGGCCCTATCGTGTTTTATTTGATATCCATTCTTTATTAATATTAAAGTTAGTTTTAGGTAAAATTCGTATAATTTCATTATTGAAATAATCATTTTTAATATTTGAACCAATACTATCTAAAATATCAACACCTTTTTTTTAGGGTCGGCATACCCGCACCCCCCTCCACCCTAGGGCACCACCCACGTGACTTTCGACCAATAGAGATGAATATTGCTACTTATAATAAAAGTATCAATCACACCCGGCCTTAATAATAGTCGGTATTATGAATACTTTCAACAGTAAATCATGATGTAAGTTAGAGACGCGATAAACGAATCAATAGATCAGACGCTTCGGAAATTTAGACGCGCGAGTTTCGTCTCTCGGGCGCCTCCGTTCATAAAATCAATTGGACTTTGCCCAGCCTCATGGCGCAACGCACGAGCCTTCATCGCCCGACCGCTATCGATGTAGGCCCATGCTCGAAACGAAACGCCCAGCCACATGCGAGTGGAAAGTCGAGCCGTCTGCATTTTCCAAACTTTGTTCGAATCCCATTCGAAAACAACATCAAGAAACCGTCGACTGCCACCAAGACGTTGATTCCCCTTTTGCTCGGTACGCAAATGTGACAATGCGGATGTGGTTTATCCGGAAGAGAGGAAGGACATACTGACGTTTCAACGGTCTTGTAGGGGACCCGACCGTGTTTTGGTAACTTGCATTGTCCTGATGTATTGGTGCACGCCATTGTCCGTAACGAGGGGTACGTACAAATCGAGGTTTGGCGTCAATAGTTTACTTTGTAAACCTAACTTTTTGCTTTGGTTCAGATCGATGCAACACAATGGATAAGCTGAATCGTCTGGTATTTTGTCCCGAAGCAACTAGTGTCGTCAAGAAATGGATCAATGTGTCTTCAGTGCATAAGAAAATCCTTGTTGTGCAAGATCACTGCTTTCGTGCTTCTCTCTTTCACTTTGCCATGCGTTGGGTGGGATGGGTGAAGACGTCGGCGTATGGAGCCTGTTCAGCGCGCACGTCACCTTTCGAATGCTACAGTTGGTGTTCGGAAAGCACAAGCACGAAGTAACTACCCGTACCTGTGTCTAGGTCGACTAGGAACGCTGCATCATGTGGGGTAGTTAGCCAACGGAAGAATCTGCTCCGTCCGCACACTAAAAGTAGCGCTCTTCTGCCTCGCGTTGAATCTCGACAAAGTCGTTGAGCGTTTCATTCGTATCGATCTCGGCATAGTTGACAAAGTCACTGTCGTCGCCATTCAGAAACCTCGCGCTCATGATCTCCATGAGTTGTTGGCGCACCTGGTACACTGTCGGTTGCTACTATCTATTGATTCAGAAATACGAAGACGCGCAGCGATATTTTCAGTAAGGAGAAAGTGTGGGACGACCAATGCGTGAAACGCTTACGAGTGTTTTCACGTTTTCACAGCAAAGCAACGTCCTTAGAGCCAAGCTACGCGCCGGCGTGGATTGCGTCTGGAAACGCATTCGCGGCCCAGGATGAAAGTGATCAAGCCATGTCCTCGTACCGGACGGCTTCCATTCTCTTTCCAGGTTCGCATTTACCACCGCTGTACAATTGGGATGGAGTATCTTCGGACAAACAACTTGGTCCAAGCGCAAGAATTTCTAAAGCAAGCAAGTGGACTCTGTCCGATGGATCCGTTGATGTACAACGAACTCGGCAGTGTCTTTTACAAGAAAAAAGACTTTGTTCCGGCGATCGAAATGTTCTCCAAGGCGTTGGAGCTATGTCAGACCCTTTCCGAGGTACGACGTGCGAGGTGTGGACGTACAACAAGTCTCACAATTGGATTCTTCATCTCTAGCGACTGATGGAGGCGTGGGAGCCGACGTTATTTAACCTTGGATACTGATATCGTACAATCCGGTACGGTCGAACGAAGAGGAAGTGCGTTGGATGT
>CM047585.1:1350645-1365220 GCA_026184515.1 Peronosclerospora sorghi | reverse complement strand
CCCGCCGTTGTGCTAGTAAGTTGCGCCTATGTCTTGACTCCCTTATGATATGCTAACTGTTCATTTTCACAGTCTGTTTACTTTATTATTTGATGTGACTTAGTGCACCTAGTTGTTGGATCTCGAATTAGGCTGTTATGATGCTGAAGACGCTCAACTTAGCGTTTAGCGTCACTGCTATGATGCTAGAGCTAAAGAAACGGTGTCGAAACATTGTAAAATGTGGAAAGCATTACTTGGCACTAGTAATGAATTGAAGCACCTTGTTAGAAGACAGAATCTTCGCACTACTAACAATGTTGCACTAAGTGTTCGTATTGTTCACTTATTGAAGGCATTGCGCAATCTTTGTCACTAATATTCAGTGTTTGAAGGAATCACCAGCGTAACAAACGTCATCGCGTTAGTATATAGAATTTGGTGAGAGAAAACATACTAAGCATTGATAACTGCCATAGTTCATCTTTTATATGCTATAAATATAGCTTCCACTTCCCCACACAACTCGTACCGAGCGTAACTTCAGCATAAGCGAGCAAAAGGCACGCACAGACACACACCTTAATGATCACACTTCAGATATTTTCGCGCATAATCTTCATCCATAGGTGTATTGAAAATCGGAACCTCACTTCCTTGCATATATCCATCATTCTGTTCCACGTACTTTTGCCTTCGAAAAAGTAACGAGACGCCACTATGAAGAGGTAATCGCGGGCCCTGCTGAGTGTTACTAACGATCTCGATGGGTACCCTGCAAGGAATCCCAATGTATGTGATCGAACCATAGACACAATAACGATCTCTGCTTCACGACCCTGGCTAGAATCGGTTGTAGCCACCTCGATGTCCAAACATTCGTCATATGCTTGACCTACGTATAGTAACTGTCTCTGTATAGCCTTGACTTGTTGTAGATATGGTGAGATAACTAACAGTGATTTTCTTACGGCCGTATGTGTTCTTCGCATTCCACTCTCCAACATAACGGATGTCTTCTCAAACAAGTACATAACCATGGCCAACTCGATAATATTATGATGCCTGTACTCTTGACGTTCCACTTCTCTCATCCACTCTTGGGGGCTAATCCATACAACTCGATTACCTTTTAAACTTCGCTTCCCAGAAATGTCACGAGTAACTGGCTTACCCCAATCCAGTACATCCAGACTATGAAACCGCATTCCATCCAAATAATCCCTTGAAATAGCGGCTCTATATCGAATTGTATACGGATAGAACACTTGCAACAATCTCGTGATCTGTGGATGACTCCTAAATTCTGCAGTCATGGTAACTCCAGGGAATTCTGGTGATAGTTTATGGCTTGCGCGACAATGTTCTATGGAGTGTAACAACCCCCAAGTGATTTTATGGCGACGGGAACCTCCGCGAAACCGATGCCTCAACTTTTCATCACTAGGAGAGTATGCGAAAAGCTGGTAGGGATCCCCTGATACAAGAACTTCCACTTTGGGTCTACTATCCTGTAATAACGCCACTTCAGCTGTTTGGGCTCCTTGATCATTTATAATCACATCATAAGATATTGTGTGAAAATACGGTCGTCCTAATTGTGCCAGAGTGGCAACAGTTATACGTGCTTGCTTTAGTGTCTCCATCTCTTTCACTCTTAATCGTGCACGAATATCTTTTCGTACCACACATCCCTCTAATGAACGTCGCTCTCTCTGCAATATCTCCGAAAGGAACCTTCGCCGATACGGTTCAGCATCCAATAGTGCCATTGTACCCTTTATCTCACCCAACCGCACTATATCTTTGTCTGGTATTGCCTTGGAATTCATCAACCTTTTGAGATACTCGTCAATGGCTGCATTCGTTTCTGGTACAATAGCAATTCGAAAATGTGGAAACACCGCTAATAACGTCAACACAACAACGGTAATTGTAGATGTTTTCCCACATCCATAAGGACCACGAGCAAGAACAATTCCTTTTGTCCACACAGCTTCTCGTACCAACTTTAACTGATCCACATCTAGCGTACGCTGAAATTCTTCATATATCTGCGTCTGCTCCAATATCTTCATCACTGATGCATCTCTATGCGACTCAATCGTCTCTCTTTTAGTCATCAATTGTAATAACGGAGATGGTGGCTCTCTGTTCATTCTATCTACCTTGCTGAATCGTCTAACATAATTCATGATGTTGGCCTCGGGTAACCATCGTAAGCCGTCAATGTTTCTATGTATATCCTTCACATTGGCAGTGGTTATGATAAAATACCGAAATACAACAAAACATACTATTCCCCAACCCAAAAACTTCAATTCCCGATATCGTACGATGCATAGTCTTCCATAATACCATTTTTGCAAATGAACTGTACTCACGGACACATCTTCATTCCCGAAGTCCCCATGTACTTGCAAGTATAAAACCCCTCTCAGCAATGGCTTAATATGGTAGGGACTATGACCAGAGTCGTATACTTTCCATCGTCTCGCTAAACACTGCCATTTTCCATAGGATTTAACATAAAGCTTCGATGTTGACTCAATATCCTTTGGATCCCATTCACCCTCATAATGAATTGGATCGGTAACAGAAGATGCCTCTAGGTGCGCTATTAAACACATAGTGAGAAGATAATCATTCACTGACGTGAACCTATCCATATACACCTCCCTAAACTTGAAATACAGCCAATGCCTGCATTGCCCTCGATAACTGAATTGCGGTATCGTGACGTCATACTGCAAGAAACATAATTCATCTCTGCAGGGCCCATAACTTCCACCCCAACACTCCCGAAGGAACACCGCTAGAGATTCTGAACCTCTAAGTAGAAGTGTAACCACAAACAAAACCTTTCTTGCATCTACTGGGTTGATCGATTTGAGTTGTCGCCGCCCACCAAGTTCCTTATGAAAACTCAAAGACGTGGCGTCATTAATAACAATTCCTGATTGAACCTTAGCCTTATCAATTTCTTGACACCACTCCCTTTCAACATCTGACACCCGTGTAAACACTAGCATCGCAGTTGATCCTGGTTTCACTTACCTCCCCACAATAGATGTGGTTTGTCTGCTGGAACCATACCTCTGACAAACTGATATGGCCGATATTCGTCCAACCTCTGAGCCTTTGTTTGAATTGCTTCTGTACCAACATCGGCTACTGGGGTGAGATAGCTCAAAACTTCTCCACACACCTCTTCATATTCATCCTTTCCAGGTGTGGGTAAAACCACCCCTTTGGTAGTAAATGTATCTTCCTTTTCCGACATTCCACAACCTGGTTTGCAGGGTAACACATCTTCTTTTGGCGCCAAACTCTCTTCATCTTCAGTACTCTCTCTGGATTCGGAATCTTCTGTCGATCCGTCCAAATCAATCATTACCGGAGTAGCTGGCTTCCCTTCTTCCTCATGCTCTACAGAACATCTAGATGCCACATCAGATAGTGTAACTTCCACTGTTTGCTCGCTTGTTGAATCAGTTTATTGAGTTTCCACAGTGTGATGTTCCATATCTGCAACATTCACATTTGTATCCTTATTTGCCATTAGTAATTGTTCTGGTTGATGCGGGATAGATCCAACTAACTGTTTTCGCTTGGATTCTTCCTCGAATCCTAATCTTTGACTCTCAGATACCATCTGGTCAACCACCAGTGCCCTTGTTTTATCAATCTCTATAGGAGGAGCCAGCTTTTCTTCTTTCTCACACTCTAGAGCATGTCTAGATTCTTCATCGTCTGCTGGATCTCCTATTGTTTGTTCATCCATAGATCCCAATTCCTGAACCGTCGTGTTGTGAAGCCTAATGCCCGTGACAGCTATATGCACATCTTCATTAGTCATTAGGGATTGCTCAGATTGCTGTGGAATAAACTCGACGAATCGTCTCGATCCCTCTTCTTCCTCTGAGCTCATTTTCTGACTTTCAAGTACTGTTTGGTCAAGGTAACTCATGTTCTTATCACTTTCTGCGATACTTTCTTGATCTGATAGGGATATTGGTCGCATGAACGGGTATTTGGTGCTATACAACGGGTACTTCAATCGTAGAAGCCTGTGCCTAATCGCACCTTCTGCTCTTGGAATTTGCTCATATCCAGTCATTCTGAGGACATCATGTAAAGTTTTGGCAATAACCTTCGTATCCACATTTCCACATCTCATCGCTTCTATCAATATATCGTCCTCTTGTTTCGTCCATCTTCTGCAGGTTCCCTGTATTATATGCTGGTCTTTTTCTCGGCTCGATGATGCCTGGGTTCGGTCTTTCCTGGACTTACATACCATCTGCATCTTCTTTCTCACAGCCGCTGCAGTGCGTCTTTTCTTAGATTGCGGTAATTTTACTGGATATAGTCCGACTACTTGTGCGGTAGTAGCTTTCTGCTCTATCATGTCTGTTAACCATTTCACTTCATCTTCTTCCCATTCATCACACCTTTTGCGCTTGATCCCCATTCGCCCTAACTTGGATTTGACCCCGTTTTTAGTCCTTATGGTCCAACCCTTGACATGACACTCCTAATTATACAGGTTATATATATCATGTACTGAAGCATTCGCCTTTTCACATGCTCGGTGTATCTCCAATAGCTTTTCTTCCTCCTCCTTATTCCATGATGAGATAGGCGCGGACGCTGGTACGCTTGTAGTTAATGAAGTATTCATATCTAGGGCTACATTCTCGCCGGTTAAGATGTCTTCCATGTCACCTCTTGGTTCATCATTTTCTCGTCCCATCGTCCTCAGCATCAAGAGGGTCTCTGCCACATCCGAGCTCTCCATCTTACGTTCCCGTTGGACTCTTAGTCAATCACCAGGTTGTCTTCTTATTTCAATGAAATGTATCCACGCTGACTCCACTTTGCTGAGGTGTATTCTTGTGGTAGGTGTTTCACTAACCAATTCGTTGTATTGGCTATTTTGAGTCGAGATTGCGTCAGCCGCGCCGGTGTCTCGGTTGGAAATAGTATCTACTAGGCTTCAACCAGTAGAAAACTCTAAAACTCCAATATCACACACTAATCACACACCAGCTTCACTCAACCCTCCATAATCCGATCACTTGCGATCTGGCCATCGCGGGTTGATTTTGATTGGCCGAAATTCTCTTTCTTCCAAAATGTCAATATCACACATCTCCATCCTGCCATATTCACTCGTCACAGGTAATGCGCGTGCTTTCATGACTCATGCATGAACTTCTAGCCTCCAGCATAATCACAGTATATTACCCCTTTTCCATAGGCATCCTTTGACCCCAGTGAATCAACTTCTGCTTCTTTCTGATCACTGTATAGGTGTTGCCCCTCAATTATTAACTTAATATCCCTTGTATAAGGTTATCAGCGACGTCCAGGTTTGTCGCCCCATGGCCTATTTTATCTTGATAACATCCCATGACTCTGCGTAAATTTTTCATCCATTGCACCTGTTAGATCCTATTGGATATCTCCCATACAGCCGTCCTCTATGCTCTGATTTTCTTCCTTTTATTTACAATGACGTACAGTGTTCACACATTTAATACCCTGACAGGTTTCTCTTTGTACGATCTTTGTTGTTGTCGCACAGGTTTCAAACCTTTGGTACCCTGCCAGGTTTCTCTTCGTACGCTTAGTTGTGGCCGCGCAGGTTTCACACCCTTAATACCATGATAGGTTTTCCTTCGTGCGATCTCACTCTTGTTATATAATTTCCGTGGTGGATTGACACTAGATGTGCAGGTTTCACACCTTTAATATCCTGACATGTTTCTCTTCATACGAGCTTGTTGTCGCCGTATAGGTTTCACACCTTTCGTACCCTGATAGGCTTCTCTTCGCACAATCTTGTTCTTGTTATCTTTCCTCCATATATGATTGACAATAGATGTACAGGATTCACACCTTTTAATACCTTAACGGTTTCTCTTCGTATCATCTTGTTGCTGCCGTACAGGTTTCACACTTTTGGGGCCTTAATAGGCTTCTCTTCGTACGCTTAGTTGTGGCCGCACAGGTTTCACCCTTAATACCCTGATAGGTTTCTCTTCGTGCGATCTCACTCTTGTTGATTCCACATCTTATTCTTAATTCATTGCTCACTTATAGACTTGATTTCATTATCAGTCATCAACTTAAGTACTCTGCGTCAATGAACGCTAGCTTGCAACTTATTTACTCCACATGCTCAAACATATTCCAGTCTTCGTGTAAACATGTATCTTTGTTTTTATTTTTGTTTGGTTTTTTTGCTATGCCCCCAATGCAACCAACTTGGGTCCGCATTCTACTTATTACAACCAACATGGGTCCGTGATAGGGATGTACTACATCTTCTGGGGCCTTATTATTTTTTCGTCTTGTTCTCTTGTTATTTTCTTGAATATCTTGACGCTTTCGTCTCTTGAATCCCATTTCATGAGGTGTCTACTGTTCAGCCTCTGTAGTGTCCTCTTCGGCTGTCTGAGCTGCGTAATGCCTATTCTCCCAAGCTCGTTGATCATCAAACTCATACAATAAAACGGTGCATGAAAGATTGTCTTCTGGATCCCAAGTCATCTCATATGTATCCTTCCACTTGACATAATATTCCTTGGTTCGACGTCCATTCCTTGTTCGCTGTTTGACCCGACAATCCACGATTCGTTCTACTTCCCACTCATCATCATGACCTTGTTCATACCACGAGTCCTCAGGGAGTAAAGATTCATCCAATTCAAGTGTGCCCTCAACCTGGAGTCTCTCCCTAGGTCGTCTCATTTTATTGATATATGGTTTTAACCTGGCAATGTGCACAAGCGGGAATATTCGACTTTCACCAGTAGGTATCACTAGCCGATACACCATGTCATTTATCCGTTCATCTACTACATATGGTCCATGCCATAAATGCGCCAACTTCCTGACCAACCCTGGTTTAACCAGATCATGATACAACCAAACCAATTCACCTGGTTGATACGCCGTTTTGGTAGTCGACCATACTTTAGTCGATACTGCTTCATTATGAAGTTGGGCTCTATCTTTCATTATCTGTTCCTGGATAATAGCAGCCTGCGCCTGCGCTCTCATATGCTTCTCAGTTGTAGCCAACCTCAACTCTAATGCACTTCTTTCAGTGATTGACGTATCTTTGGGTGGTATCATTGCTTCAAATGTATTTCTGGGTTCCCATCCATGTACCAAGTAAAATGGAGTTTGATGATGCTGAAGATCCACTGATGTATTCAATGCAAACTCCAAAGGAGCCACATATTCATCCCAATCTATCTGCTCCGGATCTGTGATGTAACATTTGATTGCCTTAATCACTGTCTGCACAGATCGTTCCTGCTTCCATTGGCCTGTGGTCGATATGCTAACGTGGGTCTCTGATTCTGTTTTAGCATTCGATTGAATCTTCTGAAGACCGAACTCATTAATCTTGGGTCTCTATCATGTCTCAACATTTCTTGGGCTCCAAATCTTTTATAAACTCCCATCATATACGCTTCTGCTACATCTTGCGCAGTGGTGGTGCTCATTGGAATTAAGATCACATATCCAGAGAACAGACATATAAAGCACAACAACGCTTCATGTCCCATTGCAGTTTGTGGTAATGGCAATGCGAAATCCATCGCTAAAATTTGAAATGGTCTTGACGCTATCATGTTTCCACTAGTGCGCCCCTGTTATCTTGGCCTCCCTTTTGCGGTGGCACAATCTTCGCACGCTGCAACATAACTTTCAATGTGGGCATACATCCCTCGCCAATAATATTTGAGCCTCAACCGAGCATAAACCTTTCCGACTCCTTGATGTGCTCCACTTCCGATCTCCACATTATATGCATGTAATACATCTTCTTGCAATATGGTCGGTACCACCAATCTCCACACATATTCTTCGGGTTTATCTTGAGCTTTCGAGACATAGTAAAGGACACCTTTATTATCCAACACGTAAGTGAGCGCATGTCGAGCTATCTTTTTCCACTCACTGGCGGAATTTATCTGATCATCATCCCCTCGTAGATACGCCATGCCTTTGCTACACCACTCATCCTGTATCTGGGCTGTTCCAATCCGTTCAATTCGAATAGCCGGGGCATTTTCATAGGGATCATTATCTACTTCATCCTGAGGTTCTTCAGATCTAGCCACATCAGTATCCACTGCGTGGAAATCACCATTAGTGTCCGCCCCTTGTCCAACAATAACATTATTTGGTGTTGGGGCTGCCCATTGCGAGAGTTTACCATACTTCGCGTGAGAAAAAACACTTGCGGTGATGCATAATCATCATTCACCCATATATCATTCGACTTCGTTTCAATTTGCCCCCATTATTAGAAGTGGTGCCATAGTCACAGAGTGGTTTTTCAGTTGTCTCTTGAGCATCATCTGCAGTGGCATATAACAAGTCTGGCAGACGATTCAACAGCTGCAGATCCGTTTTTCTCTCCTCTCTGATAATTTTTCCTGCCCGCTGCTCTTTCATTGCACATTGAGTCAAAAAAATCAGCTGCTTGATTATAATTACGATCCACGTGTATCAAGCTGACTGCTTCGAATTTCTCTATCAGTGAACGCACTCTACCCAACCAAACCAATAGTGATGCATGGTTGCAGCGTAGATCTCCATTCACTTGACCAATAACCAATCTATAATCCCCACACACAGTTGCTTTCGTTACATTATGATCTTGTGCGAGCTGTAATACATGGATTAGTCCGCGATATTCACTCTCATTCACGGTAAGGTTATCTTGAATCCCATATTCTGCTGCCACTATTTCCCAGGTTGGTAACTCCCACACTATCATCCCAAATGCTCCTTTCGGGTCATTCTTAAGACGTACGGCACCATCAAACGATAAAACATATCCGGTGCTATGACGTTGTAGACTAGGAATTGGCTTAATGATCGGCATATCTTTCAACGATTTTAACGGAGCAATATCTTCCAGCACTTCATTCATCTTTTCTGCGGGCACAATGGACGCAGCTAATAAAGTAGGTAATCCTACAGCTTCATGATCGGTTCGTATGATTTCCAATGACCACGGAGACAACATTACTGCCGTTGGATTCCTCTTCCTGTCAGACTTTTTGATGTGAACAACCATCGCATTGTGGAATATCTTGCATACACTGTTATATGCTGTCCAAACAAAATGTGACTGGCATTATGCAACGTTTTAAGCAACGCTTGCACCTCTTGTTCCACCCCTGTATATCTCGTTTCAGCATCTTTGAAAACCTTGCCAACGTAACGCACTGGGTGCAGTATCCCATCATAATCTTGACACAGTGTTGCTCCGAACGCCCATGGATTTGTATATAGCACTATACTCAACGGTTTGGATCGCTCAATATGCCGTAACAAAGGTGCATTCACCAGACGATCCTTAAGCAACGAAAACGACTTTTCAGCGTGCTTCAGTTGTGTACCATCCTTTAACTGTAGTTCGGTTAACTCATACAGAGATGCAGCTAGTGTTGAAAAATTATCAATAAACCATAGGTAGTATATCAAACTTCCAGTGAATCTTTGAACTCCTTTTAATGTTCGTGGGAACGCATTTTGACAATCGAGTCCAAATTGCGAGGGGATGCTTTAATTCCTTCTGCAGATATACGATGGCTCAAAAAATCCACACTGTGTTTGCCAAACGCACTCTTCGGTAAACTTATAGTGATCCGCCAATATTTAAATGATTTCAGGAGATTCTTAAGCATGATTCACAATGTATTACAACTGCTTGCACCAAAGGTAATATCATCGATATACGACCGCCTCCCGATAATGGGTTGTTCATCAGTCATCACTACTTGGCCGTTATGAAAGACGTCTTGTGTGATGGACACATCTGTTTCCAACACATGTGCCTCTTCGTTGTCATTATCCATGTCTAACTTGCCGCCTAGCAGTTTTCATTTTACCCCCATCTGTTGTGACCGCCGTACCATTATCCACAAAGCGTTATCCACTATACGCTGATATATTTGAGGAGAGTTCTTAACCCCTTGAGGCATCCGAAGCCATTCGAAATTTCCTAAGGGACAAATAAATGCTGTGATCAACCGAGCTCTCTTGGTCATCGGTATAGCCCAATACCCACTCGCATTATCCATTGAACACAACCATTTTACTCCCTCAAAATTGTCCAGTAAATCATCAATTAACGGCATAGCATACACCACCAATCTCGTCTTCTCATTCACTGATCGGTAATCAATACATGTCGTATGTCCGTTTAATTCTTTTTTTTAACACTATGACGATTGGTGATGCCCAAACAGACTCCGAATACCGAATTAATCCAGCCTGTAATAGGCCTCGTATCAATTCATACAATTTAGGTAATAGTGTAGGCGGTACTCTTCGTGCTCTTTGTGAAATAGGTGCATGGTCACCAACATCCACATCACAAAATACACCTTTAGCTGGAGGTGGTAGCGCATTACCAGAACTTATAGAACCATCAGCATACTCAGACAACAAGGCACGTAGATTATCTTCTTGTTCTTTAGTAGTAACTCCTGGTTCTCCTATGTCTGCAGTAGTCATATCTGGTGGTTCGATTGGGCTTTTATCTACTTCTGGAATGAGTGCCAGCTGTTCTTCCATAGATTCAGCCGACATCTCAACTCCTTCGTGCAAGTACACCTCTCTTTCCAATTTTGTCTGGTCCACCTTCTTTGGATCTATTGCATCCATTACATACACCGCAGGAGGTTATCTCCAACAATTCTCACTTCGTGCACGTTAGTCCAATTGATCGGTGTGTTAGCGCTTTCCATCACTTGTGTATTCACTTTTAGATACTACTCTGACTTTAGATCTGCTTGTGTCATTAGCGGCAATGGTTCTTCCTTAAGAATCTGACAACTTTGGTCCTTCATGTTCAATATTACACCTGCCTTGATCAAAAGTCTGTACCCAGTATAGCTAGCTCCTGTGTATCGATACTAGCGACCCACATATCACAAGTGAAAACCACTGATGAGCCCATGCGAACCTTGACTGTAGCCACACCTTTTGCTCCAATGGTACTGTCAGTCACGCCACAAAAGCTAGTTGGGGTATCAAACATCTGAACCGCTACTTGTAGCTTCCGTTCCACATTGGTATGTAAAACGGATATATTGGCGCCTGAATCCAACATTAATGGTAATTCCAGATCATCAATGGCCCCATTTACATAAACTTGGATTGCAGGCTGTTTTTCTTCCATTGGCCGTTGCCATCCGTCTCTTTCTCCCACATGTTTTTCCACCAGTGTGACACATGCTGGAGCTTCTGTTACTTCATCACTTATCATTCGTTTGGTTTGTGTCTTATCCTCACTGGAAATAGCGTTTTTATTTGTTTTTTCTTGATTTTTCTTCTCTTCCTGATCATCATCCAAAGTGAGTGATCCATCCATATAACATGTATCATTTTTCTTGGTTTTCTTCGTTTCTTGATCCTCATCCAAAGTAAGTGATCCATCCATACAATATGTATTATTTTTTTTGGTTTTCTTCTGTGTGTAGGGTGACACCGGTGTCGCTTTAACTTTGTTTGACAATGCCCCCCCTTTCCTCTCGACAGTGGTTGCAATGCACTGTGGGTCTAGGAGTTTAATTGCTCCATACTTGAGCATCAGTCAATTCCCCTGACTTCAATTTAGCACGCATCCCGACCATCTCTTCGATGAACTTCCGGCAATACTTTGCATCATGACCAACATTACCGCAATGCTCACACTTCACTAATTTCCAGCAGTGACTTTTGTCATGTCCCCGCCGATTACAATGCTGACAGATCACTACATTGTCAGTATTGGGGGTTGTTGACGCTCGCACACTCTTTTCTTCATATACCGGTCGTGTCCGCTGTGCTGCATGTACTTCCCCGACCATCATATGCACGCTAGGTTGCAAGTCTTCATACATAGCATCAGCGTTCTTACGGGCAGCTACCTTCTTTCCGGGCCTCATAAGCCGCGCTTCATGATTGATTAGTAGCTTTTCTAGCTCCTCGATAGTTTAGAAGGTTATGTGTATGGTGCGGTCATGAATAGTATCAAAGAGCTGTTGAATGTGTTCTTCCAATAATGATGTGTTGAACGCATGTCTAAAATCCATCCCTGCTCGCAACGCTGCTGCGTTTAATCGGTATAGATATGTGGTGGCCAACACATCATGTTTCTGCGTTAATCTTGAATACATAACTCGAGGCGACACTTTGTCCACACAAAACTTCTTTTGGAAAAGCGCAATCACCTTACTCCCGTCATATTTTACCGAATCTGCGAGTTGCTCATACCACCATGATGCCGTGCTTGTCAAGCTATCAACAAACACTCCCAGACGTTGACTATCATACCAATGTGATATATTAGTCATGTGAGAATCGAGCGACCCAGGCTCGTGCACTTCCGGCATCCTGCCTATTCCCATCAAAAGGTTTTATCTCAGTGTTCTGGATGATGGCTGTACAGATTGAGGTGAGGGAGCCCATGTGTTTGCACTTCCACCATGTATACCATACCCTGGAGTACTCTGAGGCAGTCGTGGCTGCGTAGACGGTGTTTGATATGAAGCACTAGGCACCCCTCTCGGTATATTGGGTGTGCGACCAGCTGACAAGACTGCCGTGACTTTAGATAATTCTTCCAAACTCAAATATCCATCTTGCATCATCTTAACCAAATTAGCTACCACTGGATCTTGTTTGGATGCAGCCATCCCTGAACCCTGTTTCGGTGCATCGACCTCTGGACCTTGGTTAGGTGCTGCCACCCCTGGTTCTTGTTTGATTCCAGCTGGTTTGGGTCTAGACATAATTTTATCACCATCAGATGTAAACTCCAACTTCTTCTTAGTTTTTGCAATCTTTCTGGGTATCAACTGTGGTACTTCTTCAGACTCACTATTTTCAATGAGCTCCAACATACCCGGGGTTTTAGACTCCCTTACCGGTGTATGTACAGTGACTGCTATTATGTAATAAGTGGGAATGATATTGTCAGTCTCTTCCCGATATACCATTAATTATATTTCCCACTGATTTTCTGCTAATAGCAAAGACATCATCAATCCAATATCTTCTGCGGTCCGTGCCAAATCGTAATCACACGCACTCTCAAACTCATCCCGTTTGATAATCTCGTACCCCAGGTTTGGAAACAAATCCTCCAGTGCCAGCACAGATGCTTACAAATTCCCAAATGTGGTGAGATCGTCTCGCACCCTAAAGTTGGGTGCAGCCCGCTTCACCTTACGTATCTCGAATAATGAAAACCTACAGCTCGAATCACCTGGTAATTTAAGCATCTGTTGTTGATATTGCATCATCTTTTCACACGCTTCAGAAAATGTGTAACTCCTGTTAGCATCATCATCTGAGTATTCCAGTGTAAAATGGAGATCTGGACCACCCTCTTGTAATACTAATGCCATTATGTAAGATTGAGTTTGATGTCGGCGTTTGTCCCGGGTCGCGGCACCAGTTGTCGTGAAGGGGTTGAAAATTATTATAATTACACGTAATTAACAACACAAAGAGGTATTAAGCCAGTCCTCCTTTTTTAACTTCCCGGGTACTTAATACTTCCGTCCGAACCAATAAATCAATCAATTACACTTGGCGTGCACTTCACAAGGCTGCCCCGGGCTTCCCCCAACACTTGAGCACTTCAACAGGCTGCTTTACTCACTAGGGCGTGTGCTCACTGGATTCCTTGTATTACACTTGGTTTTTGTATGGGGTTAAAAAGGAAAGGTTTTTTGAAAGCTGCCAGAGACCTGTGCAGTACAGGGGAAATTTCGTTCTATTAGGTGTTACTAACTCCTACATCAAAATCAATCACTTTTCTCACCCACTACTTCTTGGTTACTTCAGCGCTGACTTCAATACTGGACTCTGGGGCCGTCTCAATCCTCTGTAATTTGATTGATCAGATTTGCCGTTGCAATCTGGCCGCCGCATCCTCTGAAACTTGATTGATCAGTTTTGACATGGCGATCTGTCCATCGCGATCTGGCCGTCGCACCCTCTGGAACTTGATTGATCAGTTTTGACATATTTGCCGTTGCAATCTGGCCGCCGCATCCTCTGAAACTTGATTTGATCAGTTTTGATATAGCGATCTGGCCGTCGCGATCTAGCCGTCGCTATCTGGCCGTAGCGATCTGTCCGTCGCATACTCTGAAACTTGATTGATCAATTTTGACATCGCGAGCAATCTGTCTATCGCGATCTGGTCGTCGTACCCTCTGAAACTTGATTGATCCGTTTTAACTTCGCGAGCGATCTGTCCGTCGCGATCTGTCCGTCGCGATCTGGCTGTCGCACACTCTGAAACTTGATTTGATCCGTTTTGACATCGCGATCTAGCCGTCGCGATCTGTCCGTCGCGATCTGGCAGTCTCACCCTCTGGAACTTGATTGATCAGTTTTGACATCGCGATCTGGCCGTCGCGATCTGGCCGTCGCACCTTCTGTAACTTGATTGATCATTCTGACATCGCGATCAGGCCGTCGCGATCTGTCCGTCGCGATCTGGCCGTCGCACACTCTGGAACTTGATTGATCAGTTTTGACATATTTGCCGTTGCAATCT
>CM047585.1:1331478-1350635 GCA_026184515.1 Peronosclerospora sorghi | reverse complement strand
ACTTCGCGAGCGATCTGTCCGTCGCGATCTGTCCGTCGCGATCTGGCCGTCGCCCACTCTGAAACTTGATTTGATCAGTTTTGACATCGCGATCTGGCCGTCGCGATCTGTCCGTCGCGATCTTGCAGTCTCACCCTCTGGAACTTGATTGATCAGTTTTGACATCGCGATCTGTCTGTCGCGATCTGGCCGTCGCACCTTCTGTAACTTGATTGATCATTTTGACATTGCGATCTGGCCGTCGCGATCTGTCCGTCGCGATCTGGCCGTCGCACCCTCTGAAACTTGATTGATTAGCTTTGACATCGCGATCTGTCCGTCGGAATCTGTCCATCGCAGGTTGCTGAGATTGGTCAAAATCACTCATCCAAAATCAAAATACTTCATCACTTGAGAACATTAAAGACCATCCAAGCGATCGACCCAAGCATCCGAGGGCGCCTAACTTTTCGTTGGCTCTTCCTCTCAGTACGGACCCGCCGTTGTGCTAGTAAGTTGCGCCTATGTCTTGACTCCCTTATGCAATGCTAACAATTCTCCTTCACAGTCTGTTGGCCTCGTTATATCATGTGCCCTAGCGCCATTCGATGATGCATTATGATGCCGAGGGCGCATAACTTTTCGTTGGCTTCACTCTCATGAACCACCCGCCGTTGTGCTAGTAAGTTGCGCCTATGTCTTGACTCCCTTATGATATGCTAACTGTTCATTTTCACAGTCTGTTTACTTTATTATTTGATGTGACTTAGTGCACCTAGTTGTTGGATCTCGAATTAGGCTGTTATGATGCTGAAGACGCTCAACTTAGCGTTTAGCGTCACTGCTATGATGCTAGAGCTAAAGAAACGGTGTCGAAACATTGTAAAATGTGGAAAGCATTACTTGGCACTAGTAATGAATTGAAGCACCTTGTTAGAAGACAGAATCTTCGCACTACTAACAATGTTGCACTAAGTGTTCGTATTGTTCACTTATTGAAGGCATTGCGCAATCTTTGTCACTAATATTCAGTGTTTGAAGGAATCACCAGCGTAACAAACGTCATCGCGTTAGTATATAGAATTTGGTGAGAGAAAACATACTAAGCATTGATAACTGCCATAGTTCATCTTTTATATGTTATAAATATAGCTTCCACTTCCCCACACAACTCGTACCGAGCGCGCCTCAAGAAACAGACACGGGGTGTCGTTGTTGAGACCCTCCGCAAGGTTTCCTTCGCTCTCCTACGAGGAGAAGATGTCTAGGAAGCAGAGCGGACATTCCGCGCTTGGGTGGAAGGGGAGAAGCGTCTCCCTAGCTTCAACGAGCTGTACAACAGCTATTCCGAACGTGACGTTTGGATAGAGAGGGCGTTGCGCTTGGCGTTTGCCCAAGCCAAGGCGCTGAGGCAATTAACTGCCCCTTATTGCACGCTCCCTGCTAGCGCTCCCGCCCTCGGTGCTGTTCCGGAGAGAAATGCAAACTCTGCATCTGCCTCCGGCAAACTCCCAGTTACTGGGAGTGAAGGGGCTTCTCCCGCCCCTTTGGTCGTTGACTCGCAGCGGGGTTCTCCCGCTCGAAAGCGTCAACGACGTCACGGAAATCCTGCCGCAGGGGAGTCTCTGACTCTCAATAACTCTGTGAATGTGGATAATCTTTCCACTTTACCATATATTGCTTCTCACCCCGATGATGGCGTCGCTCCATCAGGCGCTCCACATGGTAATGTGAAATACCCTCCGTATCGAGAACTGGAGGAGGAGGTCGCGCAATTGCGACGTGAGTTACACGAGCGCTGTGATCGACACAGCCGTCGCATCCTAGATGCCAAAGAGGGACTCCGGGACGAGGGGAGTGCAAATGAACGCATCGAGCGAAGGCTTGCCTCTCTCGAGTCTGTCGTTGCGGCTTTTCATGGTCTCATTTGGACCCTGTCGGCGCTATTCCGACATGTTGTGCCTTCCGTCTATCCGCTTCCCAACCTCCTCCAAGAGGGGACCCGCCTCCGGGTTCTGGTATGGCTTAAGCATACCCACATAGAAGGTTGGATGCGTACGCATAGCCTTCGGGATATCCAAGGTATACCCCAGGCCCTTTCGGGCTAGCACCTTGAAAGGCCCCACAAACCTGGGGCGCAGTTTGTTCCGTAACACGTTGGAAACTGCATGTATAGGAAGATTCTTAGCGTTTAATAAAACACTTTCTCCTACTTTATACGAGTTTCTGTTACTCTGACCATTGCGGTCGGCCAGTTCTTTTTGATTGTATTGGATTTCCGCCATGACATCGCAAACGTGTCGTAAGACACTAAGGCGCGTCGATAAAAACTTATCGATGTGCTTCCACACAGATACAGGGCTGAAATCAGGGGATCCTCCCCCCTCAAGCCCTGGGCCACACACACGTGGCGTCAACGGAACCCGCGGATTCACTAATCCGTCAACGTAAAACGGGGTAAACCCCGTAGATACTCGTTCCGTTTGTCCGTCCGTCTGCGGATGATCCGCAGTGGACATGAGGAGCTTGGTGCCCATCACCCTAAACAGCGCCCCCCAGAACTGTCCCGTAAAACGGGGATCACGATCCGATACAAGGGAATCAGGTAGACCGTGCTGTCGAAATACATGGTCTAGGAATACTTTCGCTGTTCCTTGTGCATCAACGGAATCTGGCACCGCCGCCAGGTGAGCCATCTTGCTCAAACGGTCTACAAAGACCAATATTCCGGGGTTACCAGCCTTATACTTCGGAGAAACGAAGATGAAATCCATACTGATGGATTTCCAACACTCCGTAGGAACGGATAAGCTCGCCAAAGGCGAAGCTGAATCTGCAGATGGTTTGCCCCTCTGACACGTCTCACAGGTGCGAATATACGCACCGACCCACTTATACAGTTTGGGCCACCAATAAAAGCGCTTAAAGCGCTGTAGGTCTCATCCCGACCTAAATGACCCCCGGTAGGGGCGTCATGTGCCTCAAACTGGACTATATACTTCAGTTCCTCATCATGAGGAACTACCACCCGCGGAGTGTCCTCCGCGCTCGTGCTATAATATAGCAAACCGTAACAGTACCTGTAACGGTGTAACCGAGCTTTATCTCGACTTTACAGGGTTGGTTCGGAAGAGCCAAGTCCCTTTCCACCCAACGCGCTGATAAGCGCCGTACACTGTGGCTCTTTCACATACGCCTGGCGTATGAGATCCACCACAGATGTGGTGACGAATGTCGCGTGAGCGAGCTCGTAATCGGGACGACGCGACAACGCTTCTGCAAGTACATTCTGTTTACCAGGTTTGTACTTTACCTCAAAGTTGTACTCCGCAAAGAAGAACGAGCCAACGGGCCATCCTTTGGGAGAGATGAGGCGACTTCGTCGCTGTCCGTAAGGACGCTTGGTCTGTATAAACCACGAACGGATTTGAGCCGAGTAGGTAAACCCTAAATTTGACAAAGGCATACTTCATAGCAAGTAGCTCTTTGTTACGAACGGGATAATTCCGTTCCGCAGCTTTAAGCTGCCTCGACTCAAACGCAATTACGCGTTCCCTTCCTGCATCGTCTGCTTATAACAAAGCACATCCGATTACGAAATCGGAGGCGTCGCAGACGACATTAAATGGCTTCCAAGAATCTGGGAGAGCAAGAACGGGGGCTTTTAACAAGCTTCCCTTTACCGCTTCGAAAGAGTTTTGGTGTTTGGTTTCCCAACACCAATCTACATCCTTCTTCAGAAGGTCCGTTAATGGCTTCGCCATCTCAGCGTAGTTCTCGCTGTGCTTGTGGAGATAATTGGCTAATATAAGCCACTTCCGTAAATCTCTAAGATTTACAGGCGAAGGCCACTCCACAATGGCTTTCACCTTCGATGGATCCGCCCGCACTCCATCCTTACCGATGAAGCATCCGAGGAAAGGAATTTCCTCAGCACCAAAAATAAATTTGGATGCGTTTGCATATAGTTTATGCTCTAGCATACATTCGAGCACCGCTCGAAGGTGTATAAGGTGCGTCTGAACATCAGACGAGTCGCCTTCCGCACGACTATGAACGAATATATCGTCGAAGTACGTCTGAGCGTACTCCCTATGAGGGCGGAAGAGTTGAGTCACCAAGCGATTGAAAGTCGCTGGTGAATTTGAAAGCCCTTGTGGCATAACAATCCACTCCCACAGCATGCCACTAGGCGTGCTAACCGCTGTCAGCGGAATATCGGACGCTCGCATGAGCACCTGATAATACCCGTCGACCAGATCTAAGGCACTGTATACAGTACAGCCCGCCATATTGTTCTGGAGGACATCCTTCCGAGGAATCGGAGTCTGCATGGGTACAGTAGCTGCATTCAGCTTGTTGTACGCATGCACAATGCGCCACTTTCCGTTCGGTTTACGAACACAAAACGTGGGAGATGGGTGGGGAGACTTGCTCTCCCGCACCATCCCTGCCTCTTCTTTCCCCGTCGATGACGTCGCATTGCTCCTTGGGGAGAGGCCACTGCCTAGTGACGCAGTATTTGGTTCCAGGAACCAAATCAATTTCATGTCGGACTCCCCGATCCGGTGGTAACCCCATCGGTGGGTTGTCACTAATGACATCTCCAAATTCCTTTAATAAGGAATGGTAGGGATCCTCAGGATCCGCGAGGATCTTGAGCCGCTTCGAGCATTCAATGCCTGTTTGATTTGCACCAAAACTGACTCGTCCATCGAAGATGAGGAGTTCAACTCCTCTTCCGGACGTAATACGACAACCTCGTCGATTTCATCTGCTTTCAAAGCAGTTTCAAATTCGCTGAAGGAGATCTCCTCCAACGCCAACATTTCGCTAACCCCAGACAACCGTTCAAGGCTTACTCCTTCTCTGACAACACCAGTCACACTGTTCAGCATCCGATAGTACTGCTGACTGCTGGCCTCAGGACTCATCCCGGGACCCAGATGGGGGGAGTCAATTTCCCCATCTATTGGAAGCGCATCGCGCCTATCCACAGAGGTCTTTAACTCTACCACCGGTGACTCGCCGGTCTCACCTAATTAGGCGTGGTCGGAATCAATTCCGACGTGCGAAAGAGACGAACTACGGGTCTCTTTGCTTGGAAGCGCCTAGCGCTTAACCACAGGGGTCTCTACCCCTACCACTGGAGTCGCAACTTTTTCGCCGAACACGGCGTGGTCGGAATCAATTCCGACCTGAAAAAAAGACACTTCGGTTCTCTTCTCTAGGAAGCGCCTTGCGCTTAACCTCAGAGGAATCCACATCTACCACTGGCGACTAACCAGTCTCGCCTCTAACGGCGTGGGGATTAACCGCCGAATCCCCCTCGTCAAGGAACGCTTCCTTGACCTCATTGGGACTGATCATCTCAGACATCCCAATCTCTGGCATCTCACGCCAGAATCGCTTTTGCGATCGAGCAAAGGTGGGTTCATGACTCGCCAATGCTTCACCCGACTGCGGGTGCGTTGAGCCAATGGACTTATACTTCCAGTATATCCATGTATCGTGGCGTTCCAGACACTTCATGCCCAGAACGAGGTCATACCTTGAGTCCAAATCCAGGACTACGAAACGTTTTAAGCTGTCGAAGTCTGCAAACTTCAGCTTAAGGTCAATCGAGACCTTCGGTACAGAAACCTGTACGCCCGTCGCTAGACGGACCGTGACAACGTCACGAGAACGAGCCTCTAGGGCCTCGGCATACAGCCGATTCTTCACAACAGAAGCCCGTCTGACATAATTGTCAGACGCTCCAGAGTCTATCAAGACTCTCTAAGGCTTATCAAATCCTTACACGTCCACAAGGACGATCATCAAACCTGTCTGTTACACCAACTCGTTACTAAATAGCACCTTTTCCCTCGGGGCTTTCTGCTGTCGGCCCCTACCCTGGGGATTAACAGCACTGAGGGATCCACCAGTAGGGCGCCCCGCACCTACTGGGAGCCGTCGTTTCCCGACGGCTTGGGCGAGGACCTTTTTCCCGCCCTCGGCCCCTTATAGCGAGAGTCTCGCTGGTTTTTTTCCGGACATCTGTTCCGCAGATGATGTGGTGGAGTCAAGTTCGAAATCGAAAACATTAGCATCGATAACCTGACTACCACCATCGCGCCCCGCCTTCCAACTTTCGGAGGGGGTACTGCGCGGACCACCACTCGAGATCTGGCCCAATCGTCCGCTGCAAGCAGAGGACCGGTCGTCATCAGAACCCACTTGGTCCGATTGTTTAGTGTCCATCTCACGTTGTGTACCCGATGGAATGGGCTAGTTACACACTCGGTGGATCGGGATCGCAGATTGGATCGAAGCGGTCTTGAATATAGAAGACCGATCTGGGTAGGTATCTCTGGGGCGGAACTCTTCACCCCAGACACAAACAGGCCAAAAACACTTCCAAGAGATAACTTCCAATAGGTCGATCGTCCAAACGATGAAGACCTGACCAATACGAAATAATAGAGGGTAGACCGACCGTTCCGGTCTAGCCCCTGACCAATACGAAATAAGACCAAAACCGGTCTAGTTTCCAACCAATATTAAAACAAGCCAATATGTCCGCGTAAAGACCCAATATGCTCGTGAAACTCCACAAACGATATCTCCACGCCAAGACCAATCCAGTGAATAGCACGTTCCAAAACGTACTTGAGTTGAGGTGTTGAGATCTCCAAATCGTACTCCCGTCGAGGGACTTCCGGTGGGCCAAAGTGCGCGTGCGGCGCGTCCAGACCGGGTATAATGGGCGAGAGGGGATAATCGACCCTCTGCCCCCAAACACTCCGCGGCGGGCGGAGGCGACTAGTGTACGAAAAGGGAAGAGCGGCGACCCCTAGCTGTGGTGTGAACCAAGACCAGAAGAGGTTTCAGCCACTTATCCGAAAGCTAAAAGATTTCCTTACTTAAAGGTATAACCTCTGTCCTAAAAGGTAAAACCACAACTAAAATACTACTACCCTATAGTCCCTAAATGTACCCCCACAAAAATATGTAAAATACCCAAAGTCGGGTGACTCACCAAAACTTGCGTTCTTGACACTTCTTGAGTCCGATAGGCTGAAAAGCCCCCTTGTTTAAACCAATCCGAAATTAGACCAAATGCCTTGACAAAACTTGACCAGAAGTGTGCCAAATTTTGGGCACGCTTCTCCACAATGATCCGTGCTTCCACACAGGAAGCATCTTAGCGGCCCATGCCGCTGCAGCATTGCAAGGAGCTTCGCTTCGAGCTCTGCGAAAAGGAGTCAGAGTGAATCCTAGCGGGAGCTTTTTCTTCCGCTTTGACCTGACTCAGGTCCATGGGTTCGGGACCCACCTTAGAGGAACGAAAGTCCTCTCGGCGTTAAACGCCTTCTTAAACGCCTCCCCCAGGGATTGGGGTCGGCATCGGAACAGCTCCGAACGTGCTGGCCATTCTTTCAGGCCTCCCATAAAGACGGGGATGGACACATCTTCCGAATACGCTTTCGCGTACATCCCTGTCAACAGGGTCTTAAGTTCTTGGATATATGTCTCCAAGTACCTAGTGCCCTGACGGCACCTCAAAAACGCCAGCTGATTCTGGAAACCAGATCAGGCGTGGCGTACATGTCCATAAGCTTTTGCTTAAGGACTCCCCAGGTCGGGAACACGTTCGTGACCGAATCCGGATACGTAAACGCCCATGCACGGGCTTTACCCGTAAGCTGGGTCAGTTCAAGTCCCACTTGCAAGTGATCCTCGATCACATTCGCTGTGGCGAAGGCCGTTTCGACCTCGCGAAGCCACACATAAAGGTTGTCACCTTTTTCACCGGTGAATTCCTTTATCCTAAGGGACAACGAATTGCGCACCCCCGTAGACGTGGAGTGACTTCCACGAAAATTCACCTCATGGGCGATGAGGGCGTTAACCCTCCCACACACGGTCTCAAAGACCTTCTCCACTAGGAGGTGCATGCCATCCTCACACAGGAGGGATAACAGCCTTTTAAAGACCTCCTGTTGGACGGGGGTTAGCTTACCCCAATCCTCTTGGTTCATCCTTTGCAGAGGATGTTGTCGTCTACCAACACAGTTGTTGGATTGACTTCAAGTACTACCAGATGTATCAGGTGCGTAAACGCACGGTGCGGCTAGCGCAAAGAGTAAGACGTCCCTAAAGCGGCGATACGCCGCTACTTAGCCAATACGCCCTTATAAAAGGGCTTAGTAGAGATCGCTCTCTTACTGGGGGCCAAGATTCCCTTGGTTTACGAGTTAGTATAGACTAACGCCTTGATACAAGGCTTCCCTTAGAAAGGGAGTAGTTGTGGGAAGGTATTACCTTTCATTACAACACTCAATGCGCGCGCGACCGGTCGTGGTCGTGCTCCTAGCAGTCTTTAGTGTATTTTGTAAACTGATTTATATTTAATATGTAATTAGCCTAAATTAATTAAACTAATGTAAACTATATGTAATACTAAGTAGAACTTACTCAATTCGTACCTAGCCGAAATGTAATGTACACCACCTGTGTACCAAAACGTGGAAGACTGACACGCCTCCGCCAAGGGATCCTGCCCTGATTGGTTAAAATAACCAATAGGTCCGAACCTTTCGGACTGGTCAATACTTGACCGTAACCGTTGTGTACTTACGTACACAACGTAACAAAATGTAACCCTGTTACAGCCAGGGTATAGGGCGCACACATCAGCGGATCAGACGATACTTTCATTGGCGTGGTCTATTTTGTAGCGTGCAAGGATTTGTTGGGCAATGCGTAGATTGTGAGACGGGAAAGGGACAGCCTACGATCAAGAGGATGTCGCCTGGAAACATTGAAGCCACGTACCCATTCAAAGTGATAGCCATGGATCATATCCCGTCGCTACCTCGCTCCACTGATAGGCGTACGGAATTGTTGATCTGGACTGATCTGTTCACGGGTATGGTGATCGCGAAAGCTGGATCGTATCGCACAGCGCAGAAAGTCGCCGAAAATTATGAAGAGTGTGTATTTCGACGATTTGGAGCTTGTGAGGCGATCAGGAATGATCGAGAGCCCGCTTTTATGTACGAAGTATTTCGTGCATTCAACAAAATCGTGGGACAACGACAGAGTGCCACTACGGCATATCGTCCACAAGCGAACGGTAAGGCGGAAAGAATGGTGCAGACGATCACACGATCAATCAAGATGTATGTATAATATATCGGTCAGAAGGATTGGAGCTCGTACGCAGAGCGACTGGTATTCGCATTAAATTCGACCCCTGATCGCATTTGCGGAGAAACACCATTTTTATTTGGCGTATGGGTGGGACCCGCGATCATCGTTGCAATCGAAATTGCAACTTGGTGGAATTCGGCGTAAGGATCAAGATGCTCGTCGGTGGAGATATAAGTTGCAGAAATACTACCGTTACGCCCGTGATCAAGTGAGCACTCGATTGCACCAAGCAATGGCTGATTGAGCTGAGAAGCACAATGATCAAGTGATACCACACAAGATCGAAGCTGGATCAAGGGTCCGGTTATACCTCGATCAGGTGAAAGATGGGCTCGTGAAGAAACTGGCGCATATGTGGCATGGACTCTTCAGAGTAGATGAGGTGATCGGTGGTCATGCGGCGAGATTGATTACAGCTGGTACTGACTGTCGCATATTCCCAGTGGTACACCTATCCATGTTGAAATTGGTCAAGGAATTTCTAGATCGACTTACTACTGTGCTGGCAGCTGGGGTAGAGGACCGTCTTGATTTCGATGAAGCTTTATTACTGGAAGACAGCTGGGAAAGGACCCTAGAGCCCGACGAATTTGAAGTTGATCGCATCACTGATGTTCGATCTGGTCGGAAGACTAAGTATGGCAGAACGTTACGTGAATATCAAGTCTACTGGAAGGGTTATGACGAGCCGTCATGGGTAGACGAGGCAGATCTGAACTGTGATGCCCTGATCAAGGAATTCGAAAGGAAGATGATCAATAGACATCGGTTTTATGTAATGCAGGTGAACGAAGAATCCAATTAATGCATGGTCGGAGAACTGATCATGAATTACGATTGAAGAACATTTGACAGGAAATGATGACAATTGACTTGAAGTGGTAAATTTACGATGGATATTGCGAGATATGGTGGTGAAACAACGGCATATGAGCCGATTGGAAGACAGATCTATGTTATGCATGAAAAGTGACGAAGCAACATTTGGAAATGGCATGATCAAGAATGTTTATTGATTAAAGAAGAAGTGATCAGCCAACTAACCAGACCCATAGAACTTACGTCAAATGCGAGGGATTTCCCGTCCAGGATGATTCTCAAGAGATAGGCGATATTGATCCGCCAAGGCTCAAACGCATCGACCTCACGCAGCGAGTCCGGCAATGTCCGAGGAGGTGGGTCCAATAGGAACCCTGGGTACCATGACCCATCGTCGGCCGGAGCATACCTCAGAGGACGGTTCCGAGCACAATGGGAGATCTACGGGTCTAAGAAAATGGCTAGATCACACTTCCCGTCGATCATGATCTGCAGGAAGAATTCCACGACTCTCTTCCATGATGCCCCGGCAGGGATTCTGCGCTGACGTCGGCTTTGATAATATTATTGAAAGAAGCCATCGCGCTCTCGGAGTTTTTTATCGAGGGGGAGATAATGTGTCGACTCCCAGATTGCCTGCGCATGCTGATCCAGGAACGCTTGGTACTTCGCTTCAAAGTCGGCAAAGCAACCGACTGAGCGGAAAGAGACGGGTGGCAGCATGATCTTGAAGGTATCCCAGCGGCGTCGAGAATACAACAGCTCTACCTCCGGCTGAGTGATCAGGTGACTACACCACTGATCAGCGGAAAGGGCGCACGTGGAGACTGGAAACCACCCACTTCGAGGCGTGTCATGTAGTCGAAGCCCACTTGTGCTGATACGTTGCCCATATCAAAGCCTCAAAGTTGATGCGGAGTCCACGGCAAAATATCTTCATCGGTTGCACCATCCGGTACCAAGATCAACGACTTGAAGTCACCCGTACAAGGGAAGAGGAACACGGAACAGCCTTGATCAAACGAATCCTCGCTCCCAAACTCGCTGATCGTTGGAGTGGATGGAATCGAGTCGATCAGGGCTGGAAAACCACCTTGACTGTCCTGATCAGGAATCGGTGAAAGGTTATCCTCTATCTTCTCTTCTGAAATGGGAGGAAGGGGGCGATGTCGCTTGGACCGAGAAGTGGATCGTGAACGTTGAGTACGTCTTTTCGACGAAGAAGCGAATCGACTGATCAAGTCTTCTGGCGAATCACCTTGAAGCATAGCAGGCGGGCTTGCAGCCTGATCAGAACCTGCAAGAGGGGCGCGGCGACCGGGGTGATCTGCATCTGAAGTGACATGCCAGCCAACTGGGTTTGGAGGTGCGAGTGGAAAGAACGCAATTGCGCAACTTCATATTGAGTCTGTTGCAACTGGTCGCGCAGTGCGTCGCGATCTGCGGATACGTGATTGAAACGGCACCGCGCTGTGGAAAGCTCCCTCTTCAACTTGGAATTCTCGGCGCGTAGGCCCTCCAGCTCGGTCGTTATGGCTGACATCCCATCGACACGATCTCATATCTCCTCAATCTGGGCTATGATGGCGGTATACTCATCCATATTCAGGCGATTGGCTTCATTTTTGTGGTAAAGTGTGCCATAAAACTGGGCCTAATTAAGGGCTTAATTATGGGCCTAAGCTGAAAAATCTTGGTTCAATTCCAGGACATTGTAGTTTTTTTTAAAAAAACAACTTTATTTAAAGTAATAAAATATTTTATTTTTTAATAAAATTTTGAGTAAAATCAATTGTAAAGGGGCCTGACTGCATCCACAAATTGGGTACGTAATCGTGTACGATTGTGTGTACCACGGTGTATACAGTTGCGTGTACAACCGTGATGCACATAGACTGAACATAGACGGGACATTGGGAGATGGGACGATTACATATAGGTACTCAACGAAAAGCAACGAACATCGAAGAACGACGGATTAATCAGGTCGAATGGTCGACGGACGACGCTGGAATGGGTAGTTCTGATTGGTGGATATTAGGTAATTGGTTGTTCTTAGGATTTAAGCAATAATAAAGTTCTCCTTTTGCGTACGATCGAGAAGATCGTTTCTGGGGCGGCACCTTTGCGCCTCCATTACTAGTATACACCCTTCGTCCCGGTCGGGAGCACTGAGTGCGTTTTTGGCCCACCGGTAGGCGTAGAGTGTGAGAACACACCCAGCAACTCCGCCCGCTGTGTCAGCGGTTCTTCTTTTTAAAGGTTTTTGGTTTCGGGAACGTGATCGAGCAGTTCTCTCACCTCTTCCCCGTTTGGTTCACGTTTGTCCCCTAGGGTTCGGCTACTGTAAGCGCCCCACGGGAACTCTAGGTGGATTTAGTGAAATTTCCCCCCCCTCGTAGTTCTAGGCTAGGAATACATATATTTGGGTGTTCCTTTAGCTGTTTAAGACTCCAGAGGCTCCGCGATCAGGCAGTGAGGACTTCCGCTGCCTGATCAAGTACCCCCTCCGCCGATAAACACCTGATCGACACTCTGCAACTCGCGACCCGCGTTCATCTGCTTGCAACTCGCGCCAACTAGTGCCCGATCGACTAAATCGATCAGGTCGATCAGGTCGACCACGATCTGACTTTTGACTATTGGTTCTGATCACCCCTGATCACCCCCTGATCAACGACCAGAGGCCCTGATCATCAACTATTTTCGCCTAATCAGCCTGACCAAGTTTGATCAAGCGCGATCAATCAGGGGCGCATGATCAACCTGGTGAGACCCGATCGTGCAAACGAAGTGATTCAAGTGCAGTTGATCAAGGGGCGGTGAAGAAATTCAGTCATTGTGGGTCGATCAGGCACTATAATTTACGTTGCTGAAAGCGCCTGATCTGTCTCAAGTGTGGCAAGAAGGGACATCCGACCGATCACTGCTTGTACGTCTGCCGAGCATGCGGCGAATTTCACGATACGGGCAAGTGCCCTATGGAAGAATTTTAGAATCGCATTCGCCAGTGGTAAAATCCCACCAAGCATGCTGGAATGTTTCCCAAGGAAGCCGAAGACCTGTTAAATTAGGACACTCGCCAGGTTGGAATCTGGTACGAGACGAGCGTTCTGATCTGTGTATTTTTGCATATGTGGATAAGAAGAGGGCTGATCAAGCAGCACAAAGAGATAATAAAAAAATGTGATCAGCTTGATTTACCACGTTTGGCTAATTTCCGTATTGATGCGTTTTCTCGGTTCCCGGTGATCATGGAAGCTGATTTACTTCCGGGTGAATCACGTGGATATTGGAAGTACCACCCGCCAAAGAAATGGTTCAAACAAGACAAGGCGAGCGGAAAAATTAATAACGAACGAGCCATGCTATTATTTGATTCTGGTGCCGAAGTGTCGATCATCGACTCAACCTTTGCTCGTAAGGTGAGTTGTCAGATCGACACGAGTCAAACACAAATACAGTCAACCTTCCGAAACTTTATACCCCGGTACTTTATAGCTTCTGTTACTTTATGGATTTTGGCTTCCACCGCTGTCGTTCCTATGAGTAAACCTTATACCTAATACTTTATAACATTTCTAACAAAACATAAAGTAGCAGAGGGAAATTTTTTCATAAACAAAAAAAGGGGAAGAGGGAAAATGGAGAGAAAATATTAAAAAATATCTCAAGAAATCCAGGAATCAAGGGTACGTTGGACAGTGCTACTGTGGCGGTGGCGGAGATCAAGTTGCATCTGACGAGCTACCTTAATGGCATTGCGGTGTTCAGGAAGGGAAGGATCAAGCAAAGAAGCAAAGATTCCAATACCCTGAAGCTTTTCAGCCTTTGTCATCTTTACCGTATGCTCTTCCTCCACAGTCTCTTCCTCCTCCTCCTCCTCAGCATCCTGCACATAAGCCAGGATCTCACTGTCATCCAACTCAGGTTGAGCTGCCTCCCGCTCCACGATAGGATTAACGAGGTTTTCAACAGACATTGGATTACGAAGGGGTAGATGGTTGATGGCGTCTTGAAGTTCCTGTCCAACCGCTTTCTCGTCTAGATCCACCGCAGGTGACTGTGGTATTTCCTGTGCTGCCTGCCGCTCGACTTGGTTTAAGAGTCCAGAATGACGGAAGCAGTTGGCAATTGTCTGGGAGGTGATCTCCTCCCAAGCTGCCACTGACTAACGCATAGCTGTGAGCTGATCCACCTTATACAATTCCGTCTCTCCCCGCTCGTCGCGATCAAGTGCGTTCTGAAGATGATGGCGGCGGTAGTGACGCTTGAATGCAGAAATAATGCCGGCATCCATCGGCTGAATTTTTGAGGTTGTGTTTTGAGGAAGAAAAACACGTTGACGTGATCAAGCTGAAGTTCCTCGGTAGTGTGCGATGGAGCGTTGTCAAGAAGGAGAAGGATTTCGCGTTTCTGCCTCTGTACACGAACAGATACAGTAATGAGTGGAAAAATGTCACAGACAATTCAGCATAGCATGCATCAATACAAACCTTCATGTCAGCTTCCAGATTCAGCAACCACTCCTGAAAAAATACGCCAGTCATCCAGGCCTTTTTGTTATGGCGGTAATAAAAGCCCAACTGGGCACTGGTCTTGCGTTGAAAAACACGCGGTTTGGCGGCATGCCCGATGAAGAAAGGCGGAAGCTTTTCGGAACCATCCGCATTTGCCGTGAAGGCAAGAGTGAAACGGGTCTGAACACAGGAATGTTAGACAGGGAGTAACTCCAAATCAGCAAAGATTTTTTGTACCTTTATCTTTTTGAGACCCTCAACTTGATGCTGTGCGATTGTTTTCTCCGGGCACATGCTGTAAAACAGGCCTGAAGGACATGAAAGTGAGCATTATTTTGCCATAATCAAAGAATTTGATATTGAGAGAACTTCCATACCTGTTTCATCCATGTTAAAAACATTACGGAGGATGTACCTAGCGATGGTGGTCCGCAAACCAGGCAGAGCTTCCAGTATGGCATCATTGTCTGCAGATGCAATTTCGCCGTGGATGCGGACCGAACGCAGCCTGTGTCGCTGCTGAAACTTGTGGAGCCAGCCGGCAGAAAATTCGATGACACTCTCAAGGATGTTCAGGCTTTGGGCAAATGTCTTTGCTTTCAGCCGGATGAGCTCACCGGTCAGCGCCACTCCACGGCTCTGGCACTGAAGGACCCAATATGCCACAGCTTCCTCGACGACAGGATGCTGGACCATCCGGGTCCGCTTGGCGCTGAGCTCGGCTGGATCCATAGTCTCAAGTTCAGCTCGCTTCTTGAGAATGTTGCTGATTGTCGCCTGAGTGATGGTTTTGGGAAGGTTGAACTTGTCCTTTGCCCAAGCAGCTAGCGCCGTCTGGCTTATATCCGGGTTGCTGCCTTGTGACGACAGATGTCGCGTTTCTGGTCGTACGTGAGACGAATCAGAGTCATTTTACCGAAAACAAGTGGAAGGCACTAGAAAGACAATTGTGGTTAAAAACGCTTGCTGTTCTTAAGGCGAAAAAGGCGAAAAAAAACTGTTTCCAATTGTCGCTTACCACACAGGCGGCTGAGATGATTGGACTTTGATCGTGTTGCCTGGCCAGATTTTTGCTTCCTGGGGTATGTGGGGGGGAGGAGTGCTTGCTTTGCTACAGTCGATGGGAAAAGCGAAAATGTTGGTGGCCTGTGGGGGGAAGGCGCCTTTTATACCTCTCCCTTGGTGGCCAGCTCGCCGTTATGCACTCAAAAATGTAAAATAAGCATTTTAAAAAGGTAAACAAAGCATTTTATTCAAAAAACGATGGGCACCGCGTTTTTTTTATTAAATTTAAGTGATTTTCTACAACTTAATACCCCCCGATACTTTATAGGGTATGCTGTCCACCGAGGTTATAAAGTAACGGAGGGATGACTGTATGTGCCTGCATTGGAGGAAGTGCATATCTCACGGAGGGGCGCACTAAAATCAAGATTACGTTAGCGGGCTCGTTGGTTTAGTATTTCCATGCATGGGTGGGCAGACTCGTCGGTAAAGATGCTATATTGGGTATGGATTTTATGATACCAGCCGGTGTTTGATTAGACGTCGCTCATGGTGCACTAAGTTTTCCTGATGAGGTGATCATCCTATTAGAAGGACGTCGACAGTTGTACGGATCGAGTGGAAACTACCTGAAACTTGATCAGTACGAACAGATTCCAGTAGGTCGATATGCTGAGGTCCGGATTCGTGATCAGCGATCTCGAAAGTTGTGGATTACTCGGGGAAAAGATTGGGTCCCCACCATCACGAGGGGCGTGGGTAATTCACGATACCTGCGTGTTACGAACGTCGTCGATCATCCGATCATTGTGCAAGATGATACGATTTTAGGTATCTGGATGAACAAAGATGACGTACCCCGTCGCCCTGGATTTATTTCGGTGGTATCCAATCACTATAAGGAGTGGCAAAATCTCTCGTATCAAGCTTCTACGGATTCTGTACATGACGATCAAAAGTGTGTCGATCAAGTTCCCCTAGTCGAGAAGAAGGAGTATCCTACTCCTCGAAGTATTTTAGTACGACCTACAAACCCAATCGTCACATCTGTGGCATTGGTAACCGGAGGGTCGCAAAAGGTACAAGAGGTACAAGAGCGGTGCGATCAGGAGCCGGGGGTGAAAGTTCCGACCTTGGATCATGGAGTTGAACAACCAGTTACAAGAGATACGCCTGGTCAAGATATGTGTGATCACCCCGTCTCAGCCGATCATAGCGAATTTGGCGTAATTCCTATCGATGATCAAGTTTGCCACCATGAAGGTGGAGATTTGTACGTGGAAAAATTGTAGAAGCAACTCTCTACGTTGCCTGAAGTGTCTTCAAGTACCAAACAGGTGACTAAAGTTGATTTGCAAGTCGGAGATCCCTTGGTCAACACGGCAGAAGAAATTGATCAGCTTCGCGATATAAATTGGGCGAAGAAACATCTCTTGATCAGGAAAGGGAACGCGCTACCTCCTGCTTCACGTGGACTTGTTTGCGATATCGATGTAGGCAATGCGCGCCCGATCGCCCAAAAGTGTCGAAAGGTGGTTTCACAATTTCGCGAGAAGTTATCGGCCTTGATCAAGGGGCTACTGGCTACTAAGATCATCCAGCCGTCTACGTCACCCTGGGCATCACCTATAGTGATCATCGTGAAGAAGAATGGGATTGATATTCGCTTATGTATCGACTATCGCGCGGTGAATCAACTCACGCGTTTGATGGTATACCCAATGCCCCTGATCTCTGATCTACTCGAAGATTTGGATAAAGCGTTGTGGTTTTGCTCTTTGGATATGGCGAGTGGTTTTTGGGTCGTGTCTATGACCGATAGAGGACGTGCTCACGTCAGATTTCGGCGTTTGTCACTCCGTTCGGATTGTTTGAATGGAATAGGATGACCGTTGGACTAAAGAATGCTCCGCAAATATACCAGCGGTTGATCGATAATTCATTATACGGGTATCTCAAGGTTAAGGATGGTGCCGACGAATCGGCTGATGTATTTACTGTGGGAGAGCCTGACCAAACACCGGACCCGTCTGTGCCGCAGCGGCGGTCATATATCGATGATATATTGATCCCCGCACCTACTTGAACCACCCTGTGTAATAAGGTGCGACATTTGTTGGAAAAGTGCGATAAATGGAACTTGTCGATCAGCGTGACTAAATCGTACTGGGGGCGAAGTGAAGTCCCTTATTTAGGGCATCATGTCTCTAGCCGCGGTTTCAAAGCAAATCCAAAAAACTTGGATGATCTGATCGATTTTCCTTTTCCTTGTACATTACGTGCTATGTAATCGTTTCTGAGGAGTCTTAACTACTACCGCCGATTCATTGAAGACTTCGCGATCTATGCCGCTGAGCTCTACGAATTAAGAGAGATAGATTATCAAGAGTTGAAGAGCCGACCATTGATCGAGGAGAATTCGAATCATGAAGGCGATCGATTGATCAGGGCAAAAGTGGCATTCAGCATGATGAAAGCGAAGATTGCGTCAGCCCCAACCCTGCGCCATTTTGACCAGACCAAAACGCCGGTGATTGTGGTTTACGCCAGCAAATGGGCGGTATCTGCCGCGCTGGTACAAGAACATGATCAAGTGTATTGTCCCGTCTCATTCGCCAGTAGAACATTGAAGAGCGGTGAGCTGAATTACAGCCCCGTTGAAAAGGAATTTTTTGCGCTTCTGCGGGTTTTGGATGTTTACTTCACGACCCTGGTCGGAAAGACGATCACTGTCTTGTCACGTTTATCCACGCTGAAATGGTTACTAACATCCAACGGGCTAGACGGACGATTGGGCAGATGGGCTGCGATGTTATCACAAGGGAACCTCGAAATCAAGAAATGTGTACATGGAGAAGAGGAGGTACTAGGGGCTTTAGCTGCAAGTATCACCTCCCGCACCAAAATTGATAAAGCACTGATTGCTATCGCACCGAAAAAGTAACCGCGGTAGATGATTGAAGTACCACCTCCTACCGTTGAGAAAGGCGAAGAACTCTTCGTGATTAGCTTCGATGTATCTGCAAGTGTCAAGCGACGTGTAGGTGCGTTCGGCGCTATCGTATGGAAATTACCGGAGTGGAAGATTATGACCGCGGTAGCCGATCATGCACCTGATATCACGGTGAACGAAGCGGAATACCATGGATTGCTTTTAAGTTTGGACCTACTGTCACGATACCCCAAAGGAAGGATGATCTTGTGTGGAGATTCGAATTTGGTAATCCGGCAAATGCTCGGTAAAATAGAGTGTAAAGCTCCGCGATTGCAAGTGTTGCAACAGCGTGCGCTTAACCACCTTCGCCAATGGACTGATCATGATCTGGTGCATTTCAAAAGAGAGTGGAATAAGAGTGCAGATCAAATGGCCACTATGGCCATGCAGGTTGGGAGAAGATGTGAGATTTATGACGAGAAACATCTGGAGAAATTGGTCAATCTCAACAGACTATCGGAAGTGATCACGTGGAATGAGGATCCCACTGTCCCACAAGTGCTAGTGACGACACGATCACGTTACCTCCGTCAGCCGCGACCGTCAACGTGGCCCGATATATCCATAGCCGGGATAAGGACGGAACGTGTGAAAGAAGCGCAGGACGAAGAGAAATGGATTCATGATTTGCGAAGTTATCT
>CM047585.1:1261624-1323117 GCA_026184515.1 Peronosclerospora sorghi | reverse complement strand
GATGTAAATCAATTTGGTGGTCTAAATGTGGGAGACCGTGCTGGGTAGTGTACCCTGGGCGGAACTCTTCACCCTGGGTACGGACAGACCAGTTATACTCCAAGTAAATATACTTAAAAGGGCAGATCGCTCAATCGATCGTAGAGCCCAACCAATACGAGAATAGAAGCCTAACAATCCAATATGGAGATCCAATAAGAACGTGATATACTCCACGAACGATATCTCCACGAAATAATATAATAACTTGATAACACGTTCCAAACGTGTGCAACTTGCGCTTGAAAAAGCCGACCAATGTGTACTCCCGTCGAGGGACTTTCGGCGGGCCAAGTGCGCCTTTAGCGCGTCCCGGCCGGGTAAAATAAGCTGAAGAGGATTGCTCGACCCTCTGCTTCCAAACACTCTGCGGCGTGCAGAGGCGACTGATGTACAAAGCGACGAAACGATATCTCGTTGATTGTTAAAGGCTGGGAAAACGACACACTAAGTAAAACTATCCCTTATGGTCCCCAATATGTACACACATGAAAATATGTAGGTACACGCAATCTCATGTTACTTACCAAAATCCGTGTTCTTGACACCTCTTGCACATGATGGGCTTAAAAGCCTCCTGGATTTCCACCAATCCGATCGCCGATAAGCCGATTGGTGTGCAGCTGACAAAAAAAGCGACCAAAATGCTTGGGTCCGCTTCGCCACAGCCTCCCCTGAGTCTGGTCGCAGCCGCGCAACGGTAGTGGCCCGATCTCATCATATTCCAGACCTTCACAGAAGCGGACTTCACCAATGGACAGATCTTCGAGTCCACCTTCGCCAGGTACTTGCCTTGTGCACCTGATCGCCTTGTGACCTCGCTTTACATTCTTTGCTACAGGTGCCCTTCGTTCCTCATCGCCCCATATTGGTTCGCCGACCAGATCGGCCCGCTCTGACAGCCCTCACAGAACTCCAGGGTCCGACATACCAGACAGTCATCAGATCGAGGCCGATCAGCTCCGGAAAACGGTCCGGGAGCTTCAGTCCCAGTTGGACATCAGAGATTCTTCACTCCTGCTACTGCGAAAGGAGGTGGATACGTTGATCCCCATGTCCACGAAGTTGCAGGAGGTTACCACTGAAAACACACGTATCCGGGACCAGATCGTCCAACAATCAATGCAAGGTAGGCCGATCGGTCTGTTTCCATCTTGAGTCTGGTCTGACTCTCCTTTGCACGTAGATCGGTTGCCCGCCGACATCGCCAAAACGTTCGACGCCCTATTCATGGCTTATCGGCAGTCGCATGATCATTGCGATCAGCTCCGGCCGATCTTGGACGGGCTTATCAGCTCACGGCCCGATCTGTCTCGCTTGGAGGCCTACCGATCGCACCTCCTGGAACAGATCGCGGTGGTCAACCAGCAGAGGTTGGAGGACCAGTCCGATCGGACCTTACTCCGCACCCAATATGGTGACCTGGAGAGGCAGATCAACGAGCTACAGGTCGTGGTCCGGGGGAAGATCGGGAAGGTCGAGTCCTTCCAGACCCGATCGGACTCCTGGACCCAGGAATAAGATCGTCTCTGGGCGGCCGTAAACCGGTGCTACCAACATTTGACTGACCTGTTGCACCGGCGTCCGGCTTCCTGATATAACGCTGACCGGTCTGCATCGGCCGTTCTGGTCGATCTGCATCAAGATCGGACCCGACGCCACTCATTGGCCAAAAGTAAGCAGCCCGAAATTCCGAAAAACCTCCAAGAAGCTCAAGGACGCGTCGAAGAGCTCAAGGGCGCGGAGCATAGCGCGCGACTCCGAACTCGAGGAGAAGCGAGCGGTGCCCCAGAAGAAAGCCAAGACGCTGGCGCATCTCCCAAGCCCCAGATCGGATGCAGGTGACAATTCCATCATTCCCAAATATCGTGCGCCCTCGCGCCCCCGCGCCGCTAATACCAAGCGTATAGAGGTCTCCTCCGGAGAGGACTCGGGGGGCGGATCGAGCGATTCCGAGTTCTTGATCACTGCGTTCTCCAAGTCCCGATCCGACCAACGCTGAGGTTCCGTTCCTTCGAAGCCTGCATAGGGGGCTAATAAGGCGATCAGCTCCCAGGGTGATGGTGCTGAACCGACGCGCGAGTCGACCGGATCGTTACCTTCGTTCCAGCCCGGCACTTCTGGGCTGCGCAATCATGCCCGATTGAAAGGGTTGTTGACCGAAGATCGGCCTCTCCCATCGCTTACTTCGGATGCCACCTTGCCGTGGTCACCGTGGCAGATCGGTAGCTTATACCAATCAGCCCTGACCAAGCAGATATTAGCCCGATCGCTATCGCGTCCGGACTCCTGGATTTTTTCCTCCAGCTCCCAAAGCTCCTGACGCTTCTTCATGGCGGGCGGACCTTGTCACAGCACCACAAATCGCCCGTCTGTATGCAGATGAGCCATGTAAAGTGTTCGTCCGCTCCAAGCTGGGGTCCATGTTTGCGTCGACTGCGTGGGTCGATCGTTCTTAGGTCGAGTGAAGGCTTTCAACGAAACTTACAGCCAAGCGATCTGGGAGTCTACACACTATCTAGTGCTTGATGGTAGAGCGCAACATGATCAAGGCCTGATCTCGTTCCAGAGCAATCGAAAGAGGCGCCGGAGTTGGGCGGGCGAGGACTGGCAGACCATATGACAGTTCGTTCTGGGAGGGATTCTGGCCCGCGAATGCGACATTGACATCTTCTTATATCCTGTGGTTCTCCATATGACCAAGCGTCGTGTACAGAAATCCGGGGTACTAGCTGACGACGGCGTCTGGTATCCCGGTCTTCATTATGACGAGCCGGTCACAGACTGAAGGACGCTTTGGACCAGATTGATCGGAAGGAACCTGGCGCAATCAGCACCAGAACCAGATCGGAGATCATCCGGCGCTGACTATCGGCCGTCTGTGGGGTGATTGCGATTCTTGATGCAGCAGTTAGCTGACCAGATAATCCATAATACATGTCTTCATTTTTTTCAAACTCCTGATCATCTGATCCCTTAATCAAATCTCGTCACTTTCTCCAAACTTGCACCAACACGTTATCATACACAGTATCCATCCAGATTGCGAAAATCATCACCATTTTCGTCATTCCACTATCCGGTTCATTACAGTTCATCACAAAATTCACAATAATTCAGACCTTACATATTCACACCGATCGATAGACTGATCGGTGCTACTGTGTGTATTTGTCTTCGTCTTCATGCGTCTGCATCACTGCGAAGCGATTCCGACTGACTCGTTCTCGCTCTAACTCTCGTAGCAATGCCCCACAATTTAGATCGAGTTCGTCGATCCAAGTTTCTTCGTCATGATCCTTCTAGCGTACCAGATATTCTCGGTGGGTGCGACCGAAACGCGTCTTCTTGACTAATCGGACATTTAGATCCTTTTCCACCTCGAATTCGACCTCTTCCAATGGCCTTTCCCAACTGTCCTCCGGCAGCAGAGCCTCATCAAAATCGAACCTCTCCGCTTCGTCCACCAGACAGGGCATTTTAGGCCGATCGGGGAACTCTCTGACCAGCTTCAGTTTGGACACGTGCACGATCGGAAAAACTTTGTAATCTGTGCCGATAGTGATCAGACGGGCAGCATGCTCACCGATAAGCTCTTCTACACGGAAAGGACCGTGCCACATATCAGCCAACTTCTTTGCATAGCCTTCCTTGACCCGATCGAGGTATAACCATACCCTCGCCCCTGGTTCAATACCATGAGGGCGGACCTGATCGTTATTCCGATCTGCTCGATCTTGTGTGGACTGACAAAACTTCTCATTGACGATTTCTTTCGCATGCTGGTAATGCTTCTGGACCTGCATGCGCCAACGACGGGCATCGCGATCGCGGGTCCGAGTGCAGCCGATCGGTATCGCCGTTCAAGTGTCGATCAAGGGTCCTATTCATACGCCAGGTAGAAAGGCGTTTCTACTCGGACCCGATCGGTTGAAGAGTTGAGTGCGAATACCAGTCTTTCTGCATACGCGTTCCGGTCACGTTGGTCCGGATCGGCCACATACATCTTGGTCGCCCTTGTTATTGTCTGAACCATGCGTTCAGCCGATCCGTTCGCTTCCGGACGATATGCCATCGTCGCGCTCTGCTTCTGGCCTAGCATTTTATTGAACGATCGGAACACCTCAGCCATTAAACCGGGTTCCCGATAGTGTATGATAACCTCGCTGGCGCCGAACCTTCTGAACACGCATTCCTATTAGCTCTGGGCGATCTTCTCCGCATATCGGGATGCACTAGCTTTTGTGATCACCAGACCAGTGAATAGGTCGATCCAGATCAGCAGCTCAGTGTTGCCGCGCGTCGATCTGGGCAGCGACGGTATGTGATCCATTGCTATCACCTGTAAAGGATAAGTAGCCTCGATGTTCCCGGGCGATCGCGCCTTGATTATCGGTCTTCCCTTTCCGGTCTCGCAATCTGTGCAACAGCCCACATATTTCTGTACGCTCTGAAGAAGACCTCTCCAGTGAAAGTGGGCCCTGATCTTGTGGTATGTCCTTCCTATGACCTGGTGTCCCCCTTCTAGACTCACATGGTAGTGATGAAGGACATCCGGCTGTAGCACTTCAGGGATCACCAGTTTCGCCAGTCGATCTCGATCGGCACTGTCTTGGTCAACGTCACGGCAGTAATATATCAATCCATTGTCATCCACATCGTAACTGTCCGCGATCTTGGTACACTCTTTCGCTTGATCATTTGTTAACTTGGACAGTTCACCGCGCAGATAGGCCTTCAAGTTGATGATCCACTCTTCTTCGTCCTGCGCCTTGAGGATCCGTTCCGCCCTTATCTGTTGTACAACGTACTCACTCAGCCTTTCCTTTGGGAACAATCGGCGATACCTCTGAGTTCGCGATCTAGTCGCCGCCATCACATGCACCTGATCGGGGCTGTCCTTGGGCTTGATTAACTCCGGGAGCCTGTTTATGTCCATAAGTTCAAGTAGAACGGCCTCCTCGGTGATCGTCACCCCGATCTGGTACCGCATGGCTTGTGTCGCGAGGTGATCGGCGCTTCTGTTCCAATCCCGTTTCACGTGCAATAGCTCGTGGTTGGGATAGTATTTCAGTGCCTTCATAACCCGATCATTCAGCAACTTCAGCCGTGGCGCCTTACAGTCGATCTCTCCGGTGATATGACTTATCACTAGGTTAGAGTCACCACATATGATGATCCGCCCTTTTTTTGTGATGACAGCAGATCAAGACATAGAAGGAGCCCCCGATATTCCGCCTCGTTGACCGTTATGTCAGGCGTGAGATCAGCGGCGGCCGCTACTATAGACCAATATGGTAACTTCCACAGTATGGCACTATAGGAGCCGACCTTCTTCTTCACGCTAGCCGATCCTTCAAAACTCAAGATCAGGAGTTTCTCATCCCGATCGAAGATCGGTGGCGGCAGCGAGATTGACTGTCGAGGTTGCTTCCTTGGGGCAATCGTCATCAGAGCTTCATCCACTTCAGACCGAGGGGCGATACTGGCAACCAATGTGCCCAATATATCTTCCTCTCCCTTGGTACACTTGACGACATCGAGGGACCACTGTGACAGGATCGCTGACCATCTGCTAAGCCGACCGTCCATCCCGTAGTCTGATAACAGCCATGCCAATGTAGACTTTCTTGATAGTACCTTTACAGGTCGGCCGACCAGCAGGTTATAGCACACATCCAAAATCCGTAGTAAAGTCATAACTTCCTTTTCGACGATCCCATAGTTGACTTCGTTCGACTTCAATGTCCGGCTCGTAAAAGTGACCGGGTGGTACACTCCATCATGTTCTTGCACTAGAGTGGCAGAAATGGCCTACTTACTAGCATACACAATGACGATCGGCATTTTTTCCGGATCGAAGTGCCTGAGAATCGGTGCCGTCGCCATCTTGGCTTTCAGCATACAGAAAGCAACCTATGCACGCTTCATGTGATCCTCTGCCTCCACCTGCGGAAAATATGCGGGCAGATCGGAGTCGCAGCCTTCCCGTAACGTTTCCCGATCTCCTTCGCGCAACATATGGTAGTCGACTTCCCGGAGCCCGTACAGCACGGCCGCCTAAATTGCGAAGTCTTCAATGAAGCGGCTGTAGTAATTTAGGCTCCCTAGGAAGGACTGCATTGCCTTCAGTGATCTGGGAAACAGGAGGATTCTCAGTGACTCCCGATCCTTAGAATTTGCCTCCAACCCAATGATTGACACCATATGACCTAAATAGGCGACCTTGGACATGCCCCAAAAACTCTTCACAGCACTGATCGACAGGTTCCAGTGATCGCATGTCTCCAACAACCGTTCGACCTTCTCGCACAGATCGCTTCATGACGAAGCAGGGATCAGAATATCGTCGATATACGATCGCCTCCCCAGAACGGACGGTCTCCTTTCCCGATCGGTTTCACCCTCTGTAAATACATCATGGTTTTTGGTGGGGTCCCGATCGGTACTGATATTGAAATGTCGATACAGTGCGTTGTCGATCAGCCTCTGGTAGATCTGGGGCGCGTTCTTCAAACCAAACGGCATACGGTTCCACTCAAACAGACCGAACGGCGTAACAAATGCGGAAATCTCGCGAGCCCGATCGGTCATCGAAACCACCCAAAATCAACCTGCCATATCCAGTGAGCAATACCATAGGGTCTTGTACAGATCTTCTAACAGATCGCTGATCAGCGGCATCGGGTACAACATAAGCTTGGTCAACCGGTTTACTAACCGATAGTCGATACACAACCTGATGTCGACGCCGTTCTTCTTGATCACAATCACAATCAGCGAGGTCGACGGTTTAATAATCTTCGTAGCCAAGAGTCCTTTAATAAGATCAGACAATTTTTCACGGTACTGTGGCGCCACACGTCGGCATCGCTGGGCGATCGGCTTGGCATCACCAACATCGATTTCACAGATTGCTCCGCGAGCAGCAGGGGGTAAGGCATTGCCTTTCCCGATCAGCAGATGTTTCTTCTTCCATATGATCTTCTTAAGCTGATCGATCTGGTAGGTACTGTTGACATCCCGGTCACCCACTTGTAGATCGTCTAAGGTGACTTCGGGCGGATCGACAGACACTTCAGGGAGGACTGCCATCTGGCTCTCCAGCTCTTGAATGTATTGATCCCCGCCCTCATGGATACAAACTTGATCGTCTTCTGGGGTAACATCACCTAAAGCGTCCTTATCGGTTGCACACTACTGTTCCCGATCGGCGGGCTGCTCTTCAACGAAATCGATCTGCTTAGGCGCGCCATCGTGGTCCGCCCCAGCCATCCCATGTTCCCATTTTTCTATATCCGGCTCCGCTGTCGCCTGTTCTTGTGACGCCACCATGTTGACGAACCTTGGCTCATCGGCTTGATGGTCCACTGTGTCCGGCGACTGCGGTGCCTTTCTTCGAATTAACATCTTCTTTGGGGTTACATAGCTGGGTCGTTCCACCATAGGTGAGGTATTTTCTTCCACCGGTCCATCATCGCTGATCAGATCGGTGGTCGCTTGGTATGCCAAGTTCTGCCACTCAACATACCGTTTCGATCCGATCGAGAAGAACCCATCTTTCTTGGCACTTTCCTTTCCGCCAGCCACATGCCAACGATAGTATTGTTGTCGAGTGTAAGCTGCTTGTCATCTGACTCGAACAAAATCATATCGGCCGGCGCTCTTCACAAAGGTCGACACCCACCGATCGCCCCTGGTCACCCATAACTTCCTTGAACGAAAACCTTTGTCTACCCGGGTATCAGCTGATTGGCCGACTGGAATGGTGACATCTTGGTCCCACCTGACCAGATCGGTGTGCGATCCGTATAGGGGCCGCCGATAAGCTAACTGGATCTGGACCTCTTCCGGGAGTGTAACCACTCCATGAGACAGATCGAGGCGAATACCCGCCGGCACCATGAAATCCATGCCTAACAGGGCATCCTGACCGGCCAGCTTGCCAACCCAAGCGCTGAAGAAGTAGACCAATGAACCCGATAGGGTGATCTTCACGCGCATCCTTCCTTCGGTCATGTAAGAACTTTTACCGATTCCAACGCATTCTTGTCTCTGGGTGTCGTCTACACGACATCCGACCTTAAGAGCAAAGGCGGAGTCGATAATCGAGACTTCGGCCCCAGAGTCGAACAACATCGTTGCCTTCTGGTTGTTTATCTTACCACAGGCTTTCGCCAGCTTGAACCATTTGTAGGGCGCATGATACTTCCAGTATCCGCGAGACTCCCCAGGCAGAAGATCCAACTGCATGACCACATTCGATCGGGAATATTCAACTGTCGTGAGATTGTAGACCGGATGATCCCGATCGACGCAATTGAGAATAGAACATGTATTGTAGGTTTTATTCTCCTTGCCGACATATGCATAGATGCCAAACGTAGATCGCTCGGCTCGATCCAGATTCCAACCTGTCGATCGTTCTAGTTTAACATCTTTTCCACGTCCGGTGGAAGCATCCCCGCGTGCTTGCCCGGCACATACCACTTGCGCATCAGATTGAAGAACTTTTCGATCTTGCACTGGCCGGCCTCGTGGATCTCTCCACATGACTTGCACACGAAGAGGCAGTGATCGGTGGGGTGGCCGCGTCTTTCGCACTTCTTGCATATCAGCTTCTTCCAGCAGTCCCCACCATCGTGCTTGCTTTACCCGCAGTGAGAACACTTCTTGCGAGGTCGGTCCGGATCGGACTTGTTCCCACTCCTGCCCTTTCGATCTGCCTGGTTAGGCGTCGATCTGGCTCTTGAGGAAGGTTCCGTGACGAGAATGTGGCGATACTGGTCTTTGTCTGACTCCCGACTGGACAGGCCGCTACTTTCCTCTTCCGATCCAGTGCTGTCTTCAGTCACGATCGCCTTAGCAGAACGGGCCGATCAGGTTAGGGGCCTCTTCATAGGGTTGGTCTGGGTCTTCGATCTGTAGCGACCCGATCCAACGGCGAACATAGCCCTCATGCTGCGTGAGTTTTGCAGCGTCCGCAATGTCTGCTCCACTTCCCCAACATCTTTGAGACGCAGCATAGTGAGCTGATCTGCCAGCTTTTGGTCATCAAGGGTACTGATGTAGTGACCCACGTGCTCCATTGCGGCACTGGTCGGCGGGTTGCATTCCTTGATCACTATCCCGGCGTGAATTGCAGCCACGTTCAAGCGTTGCAAGTACTCAACCGGTGTCTCGTCGCCCCGCTTCTGCACATTATGGTATTTGCGGGCGGTAGAGAATCCGAAGTTGTAGTACTGCCCCTCAAATTCTGAACATAGCAGATCCCAGCCATCGGACATCCCGATCCAACTGTTGGATCCAGTTCGCAGCCGGTCCTTTCAGCAGATCCCTGAAGATCAGACACCGTTCCTTTTTTGGTGTCCGATCCCGTAAGAAAGTAGACTTGACCCGACCAAACCACTGCCTGGCTTTCTCCTCGTCCGCGTCCTTGCCAGTAAATTCCTTGAGATCCGTGGTCGCAGCCATAAAAATGCGTGGGATCGCAGTAGATACGAGATCATAAGCGGTCGTGGAGGCTAGGTTAGCCTTGCGCGTTCTGCCCGCCCCTGCACCATCTGACCCATAGTTGTCATCCGGATCGCCGATCGACTCCATGTCGTAATCGCTATTCTTGCTCGATCGGCGCGGTCGGTCTGTCTGCGGCTTGCGTCTTCCTCTGCTAACTGGTTTGCCGCCTCGGATAGGCTTGTACGTAGATTCCACCGATTCCATATCAACATCCCGGCAAGTATTGACATTTTGCGGGCAGATCGTTCCTGGGCATGCGGGCGCGGAGGCGATCGGCATCGGTCTCCCATGAAACGCTCCATCATTGCTTCAAACATGGCTTGGACGTTAGGTTGGGTCATGGGCAGCGTATTGGTATCATCCTTTGGAGGTGCTGAAACCTGTGGAGGCTCCTGGGGCCCCGACCGGCATGCAGCCAATTGCTGCCGCACGTCCTTTTTATGTTCCCATGGGGGTACGATCCGCCCCCATGATCATCAGCTAAACACCGACCTCCAACTCCGATGTGCTATTAGAGGCAGGTGGAGACTGATACAGCGACTTATCATTGGAGCACACATCATCGTATTCTGCCGTGGCCTCAGCGACCTTCAATGCCACGGTGGGAGTTGGGCGGCTAACCGCCCCCACCAACGGCACCAAATGATCATGGAGGGTCGACATCGATATCTCCAGCTTCCAAGTGTCCAGATAGAACAGTTTCTGCACTTTGGCGAGGTTTTGCAATTTTATTCCGACCTCAACCAACATCGCCAGAAGGTTCTTCACCAATAGAAACGGCCGATCGCTTTTGATCGGCTCGGTGGTGGGTCCGAGAAGGCGATCAGGATCTGGAGGTTTAAGATCCGCATGACCTGGTCTTCACGAGTAAATCGCTTTAACTCGTGGATGTAATACATCCTTGTCAGGTCTTCTTCCTTGATAACCCCATCCCCGACCTGCGACTTTTCTTCCAAGTCGTGTTCATCGGATGGCATTCTGAGCCTCTGCTTGGGGACCTTGGGAACATGGATCGGATCGTTCCGATCAGCCTCCAAGTCGTTTTCATCTTTTATCTTTTCATCAAAACGTTCATTCAAATACATAGGATCAGGACAAAAGTCCTGATCCTTTCCGGAACTATAGCAAGACTTGCTATTGTCCCGATCGGCTCCGGTGGGAGCCTTATGGGGAGGAAAAAACTTTTTAATCCCGATCTGGTCCTCCACCCGGCCTGATCGGACATCGACATATTTGTCAACAACGAGAACATAAGGTGATAGCCGTTCCTTATGTCCTCTCCAGAACGATTCCACATATAATTCATTATAATCAATTCTTCGCGAGATATCATCTCGGTGATATCCACGATCACCAAGTGATCCGGGCACGCGCACAATTGTGGTGGAGTCAATTTCAAAATCGAACACCGTAGTGTCGAGAACCTGACCACCATCGGGACCGGTCTTCCAACTTACGGGGGGGGGTACCCCGCAAACCTTCGCTTACGATCCGATCTGATCGTCCGCTGATAGCAGACGACCGATCATCAGCATAGGACGCCTGGTCCGATTCGTTTGTCATATCACCTTGTGTACCCGATGGAATGGACTGGTAACAAACTCGGTGGATCGGCGATGTAAATCAATTTGGTGGTCTAAATGTGGGAGACCGTGCTGGGTAGTGTACCCTGGGCGGAACTCTTCACCCTGGGTACGGACAGACCAGTTATACTCCAAGTAAATATACTTAAAAGGGCAGATCGCTCAATCGATCGTAGAGCCCAACCAATACGAGAATAGAAGTCCAACAATCCAATATGGAGATCCAAAAAGAACGTGATATACTCCGCGAACGATATCTTCACGAAATAATCTAATAACTTGATAACATGTTCCAAACGTGTGCAACTTGCGCTTGAAAAAGCCGACCAATGTGTACTCCCGTTGAGGGACTTTCGGTGGGCCAAGTGCGCCTTTAGCGCGTCCCGGCCGGGTAAAATAAGCTGAAGATGATTGCTCGACCCTATGCTTCCAAACACCCTTCGGCGTGCAGAGGCGACTGATGTACAAAGCGACGAAACGACTTCTCGTTGAGTGTTATATGCTGAAAATTTACGACACTAAGTAAAACTATCTCTCTGTGGTCCCCAATACGTACACACATGAAAATATGTAGGTACACGCAATCTCATGTGACTTACCAAAATCCGTGTTCTTGACACCTCTTGCACATGATAGGCTTAAAAGCCTCCTGGATTTCCACCAATCCAATCGCCGATAAGCCGATAGGTCTGCTGCTGACCGGAAGCGACCAAAATTCTTGAGTCCGCTTCGCCACAATTGCGCCTGATCACGCCTGATCAGCACATAGGTCAACTCGTTACCAGTTTCCCCAATCTTGCATCAAGGAATTGCCCTGTTTACATCCCCGCCACCTGTAGAGCGACACACGCCTAAGCCGTCGGGTACACAAGGTGAGCAGAAACACAAGTGTGGTGGAGTCAAGTTCAACATGGAACACCGTAGTGTCGAGAACCTGACCACAATAGTGTCCGGCCGTCCAACTTACGGAGGGTACCCCGCGAATCTTCGCTTACGATCCGATCTGATCGTCCGCTGATAGCAGACGACCGATCATCAGCATAGGACGCCTGGTCCGATTCGTTTGTCATATCACCTTGTGTACCCGATGGAATGGGCTTGTAACAAACTCGGTGGATCGGTGATGTAAATCAATTTGGGGTCTAAATGTGGGAGACCGTGCTGGGTAGTGTACCCTGGGCGGAACTATTCACCCTGGGTACGGACAGACCAGTTATACTCCAAGTAAATGTACTTCAAAGGGCAGATCGCTCAATCGATCGTAGAGCCCAACCAATAAGAGAATAAAAGTCCAATACTTCAATATAGAGATACAATAAGAACGTGATATACTCCACGAACGATATCTCCACGAAATAATCCAATAACTTGATAACACGTTCCAAACGTGTGCAACTTGCGCTTGAAAAGCCGACCAATGTGTACTCCCGTCGAGGGACTTCCGGAGGGCCAAGTGCGCCTGTAACGCGTCCCGGACGGGTATAATAAGCTGGATGGGATTGCTCGACCCTCTGCTTCCAAACACCCTGCGGCGTGCAGAGGAGACTGATGTACAAAGCGACGAAACGACTTCTCGTTGAGTGTTATAGGCTAAAAATTTACGACACTAAGTAAAACTATCTCTCTGTGGTCCCCAATACGTACACACATGAAAATATGTAGGTACACGCAATCTCATGTGACTTACCAAAATCCGTGTTCTTGACACCTCTTGCACATGATAGGCTTAAAAGCCACCTTGATTTACACCAATCCGATCGTCGCTAAGCCGATCGGTGTGCTGATGACGCAAAATGACCAAAAATCTTGGGTCCGCTTCGCCACAAGTTGCAGAGTGTCAATCAGGTGTTGATCGGCGGAGGGGGTACTTGATCAGGCAGCGTAAGTCTTCACTGCCTGATCGCGGAGCCTCTGGAGTCTTAAACAGCTAAAGGAACACCCAAATATATGTATTCCTAGCCTATACCTACGAGGGGGGGGGGTAAATTTAACTAAATCCACCTAGAGTTCCCGTGGGGCGCTTACAGCCGCCGAACTATAGCGGCCAAACGTGAACCAAACGAGGAAGAGGTGAGAGAACTGCTCGATCACGTTCCCGAAACCAAAACCCTTTAAAAGAAGAACCGCTGACACAGCGGGCGGAGTTGCGGGGTGCGTTCTCACACTCTACGCCTACCGGTGGGCCAAAAATGCACTCGGTGTTCCCGCTCGGGACGTAGAGGTGTATACTAGTAAGGGAGGCGCAAAGGTACCGTCCCTGAATGATTTGCTCGATCGTACGGAAAAGGAGAACTTTATTATTGCTTAAATCCTAAAAACTACCAATTACCTGATATCCTCCAATCAGAACTACCCATTCCAGTGTCCTCCGTCGACCTGATTTACCCGTCGTTCTTCGATGTTCGTTGCTGTTCGTTGAGTACCTATATGTAACCGTCCCATCTCCCAATGTCCCGTCTATGTTCAGTATATGTGCACCACGGTTGTACACGCAACTGTATACACAGTGGTACACACAATCGTACACGATTATGTACCCAATTTGTGGATGCAGTCAGGCCCCTAATTAGGCCCATAATTAAGCCCATAATTAGGCCCAATTTTATGGCACACTTTACCACAGCCGCCCCTGAGCCTCGTCCCAACCGTACAGCGGTTGGGGCGAGGGTCGATCATACCGTTGGCTACCGTAGATCATGCCACCGTTGGTCGTGTTGTCCACACCCATCAATCATGACATCATCGATCAGGCGATCAGCACCCATCAATCTGCCGTTTCTCCAGCCGATCAGGTCCCAATCGATCAGGCCGTTACCGTTAGTGGTATGCCCCTCCCGATCAAACGTTTATCCTCCACCAACCAAGACATCAGCGACCAGGCTCTCTCGATCAGGCATTTCTGCATTTCCATCATGCAAGCGATAACGGACGACACCCCAGCGAACACCAAAAACGCTCCTGCCCTGGATCGGGACGCCGCTGATTAGGCGATCAATCAGGCTTACAGCCTACAAGTGACCCTCCACGCGCGCGATGAGCAGACACCGTGTTATCCAACTCGCTCGCGATGAGCGAAGACACTATAGCGATGCTTCGACAGCAGCTCGCTCGTGCCAACCGCGATATGGCGGACCGAGATGCCGAGATCGAGCGGGCCGCCCTTATACAGCTTGTTCCACTGCGTGATTTTGTTGACACGGCAGTCAACGTTATCAAGTCCAAGTTGAAGACCGCCGAAAACACCATAGCCGATCAAGATAAAACCATGGTCGATCAACGCGCCCGGATCCGCGATCTGGAGAGCAGTCGTGATCGCGATCGCTATCTGCAATCGGTACATGAAGATACTATCGCTAATCAAGCCCAAGAGCTGGATCAACTTCAGCAGCGCATGGACATGTTACAAGAAGAATACAATCAGGCTGCTTCCAAGAATCAGCGCTTGGTAGGGCAGGCATTCAAACTCATCGCCGAGATTGACAGACGCAAAGATTAATGCGATCGCCTCCGGAAGAAGAATAAAACCAATCGTATGCAGATGGAAGACTCTACCGCCATCATAGCCCAGACGCAGGAGATATGTGAGCGGGTCGAGGGAGTGTCAGACCTCAAGGCTGATCTGGATGATCTACACGCCGCATATTCTCAGCTGGAGGAGGAGCTTTCCGCCACGCAGTGCTTCTTTGATCAAGTTTCTGCGGATCGAGACACGCCGCGCAATTAGCTGCGACAGGCTCAAGACGAAGTAACGCAATTGCGCTCGTTCCACTCGAACCTTCAGGCCCAGTTATCTGGTATATCGTTGCAGATGCAGATTGCACCGGTTGCCCGCATCCCTCGTTCAGGTTCTAGTCAGGATGCATCGCCTGCTGGCCTTCCCGCTGATTCTCCAGACGGCTCGATCAGCTGCGTCGCTCCTTCTAAAAGACGCATTCAACGTTCCCGATCTTCATCTCGGTCCAAGCGGCCACGCCTCCTTTCTCCCATTTCGGAGGCGAAGTCGGAGGACGATGATCCTCCAAGTCCAGATCAGGACGATGAAGGTGTATTCCCTGACCCGATCGATTCCATTCCATCTACTGCAACAATTAGCGAATTGGGAGCGAGGATTTGCCTAATCAAGGCTCTGCCGGGTCCCTATTTACTCGTACGGGTGATTTCAAGTCGTTGCTCACGGTTCCTGATGATGTCACAGACGCCGACATCCTGACGTGGACTCCAAGTCAACTCAGTGGGTTCGATCTGCGTACCGTCACGGCTCAAGTGTTCTTTGACTACTTGACCCGCACCGAATGATGTTTGTTCCTAGCCGCCACGCACGCCCCTCCGGCTGATCAGTAGTTTTGTCACTTGATCACCCAGACGGAGGTGGAGCGGTTATATTCCCGACGCCCCTGGGACATTTTCACGTCCATGCTGCCGCCCATTTCTTTCTTCTCAGTCGGCTGTTTCGCCGACTTTGAGACGAAGTACCGGTCGTTTCTCGACCATCACGCTCTGGCGATCTGGGAGTCGACGCATTACCTCCCCATCGCAAAAGGCCTTCGCGAGACGGATGACTTCTTCCGGGAGTACTACAATGATCGGCGCCAGCGCAGAAGTCGTGCCGGGTCGACATGGAAGAGGGTTGTGGACTTTGTCCTGCGGGAATGATCGACGGGAGGTGCTATCTCGACATTTTTCTGGACCCGTCGATCACCCATTTTGCTCTAAACCGTCCTTTGCAGTTTGTCCTGGCCGACGATGCGGCGTGGTACCCCGGGTTCCTATCGTACCCACCACCTCGGACCCTATCAGACGCGCTGAACGAATTTGATGACTTTGAACCTTTTCGGATCCAATATCGTCATTCTCCTGAGGATCACCCTGGCCGTAACATACCTCGCATCCGCCGCAAGTTTTTATGTTGCCTGATTAGTCGGCTGATCGCTTTTCTATTTAGTCAATAAACACCCTTGATCATGTCATTTCCAACCGTTGGTTCATCATCTTTTTCATGCCTAAAAAAGATCGGCCTTACATCGGCTCATCTGCCACTTCAAATCATTTCACCAGTTCTTCATCAATCGTGAGTTTCATCAATCATCTTCTTCAATCGGAGGTTCTTCGATCACAATCCCATAATCAGTTCGTCGATCACGCATTAGTTGGACCCTTCTTCCACTTGCATCACGTCAAACCGATGTCTGTTGACCATCTTCCTTTCGAAAACCTTGATCAGAGCATCACAGCTCAGATCTGCCTCGTCTACCCATGACGGCTCAGCATAACCTTTCCAGTAGACCTGATATTCGCGTAACGTTTTTCTATACCTAGTCTTTCGACCAGATCCTACATCGGTGATACGATCAACTTCAAATCCATCTGGATCTAGCGTCCTTTCCCAGATGTCTTCGGCCAGCAAAGCTTCGTCGAAGTCAAAACGATCTTCTACCCCGGCTTTTAGCACAGCAGTAGGGCGATCTGGAAACTCCTTGACCAATTTTTCAACTTGGACAGGTTCACCACTGGGAACATGCGATAATCGGTGCCAGCTGTAACTAATCTCGCCGCATGATCACCGATCACCTCATCGACTCTGAAAGGTCCATGCCTCATATGCACCAGTTTCTTCGCGAACCCTTCTTTCACCCGATCGAGATATAACCATACCCTTGCTACGGATTCAATCTTGTGTGGTATCACTTGATCATTGTGCTTCTCAGCTCGATCATCCATCGCTTGGTGCAATCGAGTGCTCACTTGATCAGGGGGTGTCTCCATCAGCGAGCATCCCGATCTTTACGCCGAATTCCACCCAGTACTAGTGTCGATTCCAACGACGATCGTGGGTCGCACCCATACGCCAAATAAAATGGTGTTTCTCCACGAATGCGATCAGGGGTTGAGTTTAGCGCGAATACCAGTCGCTCTGCGTACGAGCTCCAATCCTTCTGGCCGACATCTGATACATACATCTTGATTTACCGCGTAATTGTCTGCACCGTCCTGTGGAGAAGCGTGCCCAAAATTTGGCACACTTCTGGTCAAGTTTTGTCGAGGCATTTGGTCTAATTGCGGATTGGTTTAAACAAGGGGGGCTTTTCAGCCTATCAGACTCAAGAAGTGTCAAGAACGCAAGTTTTGGTGAGTCACCCGACTTTGGGTATTTTACATATTTTTCTGTGGGTACATTTAGGGACTATAGGGTAGTAGTATTTTAGTTGTGGTTTTACCTTTTAGGACAGAGGTTATACCTTTAAGTAAGGAAATCTTTTAGCTTTCGGATAAGTGGCTGAAACCTCTTCTGGTCTTGGTTCACACCACAGCTAGGGGTCGACGCTCTTCCCTTTTCGTACACTAGTCGCCTCCGCCCGCCGCGGAGTGTTTGGGGGAAGAGGGACGAATTATCCCCTCTCGCCCATTATAACCGGTCTGGAAGCGCCGCACGCGCTCTTTGGCCTACCGGAAGTCCCTCGACGGGAGTACGATTTGGCGATCTCAACACCTCAACGCAAGTACGTTTGGAACGTGCTACTCACTGGATTGGTCTTGGCGTGAAGATATCGTTTGTGGAGTTTCACGAGCATATTGGGTCTTTACGCGGACATATTGGCTTGTTTTAATATTGGTTGGAAACTAGACCGGTTTTGGTCTTATTTCGTATTGGTCAGGAACTAGACCGGAACGGTCGGTCTACCCTCTATTATTTCGTATTGGTCAGGTCTTGATAGTTTGGACGATCGACCTATTGGAAAATATCACTTGGAAGTGTTTTTGGTCTGTTTGTGTCTGGGGTGAAGAGTTCCGCCCCAGAGATACCTACCCAGATCGGTCTTCTATATCCAAGACCGCTTCGATCCAATCTGCGATCCCGATCCACCGAGTGTGTAACTAGCCCATTCCATCGGGTACACAAGGTGAGATGGACACTAAACAATCGGACCAAGTGGGTTCTGATGACGACCGGTCGTCTGCTTGCAGAGGACGACCGGACCAGATCTCGAGTGGTGGTCCGCGGAGTACCCCCTCCGAAAGTTGGAAGGCTGGGCGCAATGGTGGTAGTCAGGTTATCGATGCTAATGTTTTCGATTTCGAACTTGACTCCACCACAATGGTGCGCGTTCCCGGATCACTTGGTGATCGTGGATATCACCGTGCTGATATTCCATCAAAAATTGGATTCGAAGATTTGAATGATTTGAATATGGAGTCGTTCTGTAGAGGACGTAAGGAAAGGCTATCGCCTTACGTTCTCGTTGTTGATAAAGATGGCGATGTCCGATATGGCCTGGTGGAGGACCAGATCGGGATTAATAAGTTTTTTCCTCCCCAAAGGGCTCCCACCAGAGCCGATCGGGACTATAGCAGGTCTTGCTATAGTTCCGGAAAGGATCAGGACCGAGGTCCTGGTCCTATGTGTATGAATGAAAAAATTGATGGAAAACTAAAAGATGAAAATTACGTGGAGGCTGACTGGAACGATCCGGTCTATCTCCCTAAAGTCCCCAAGGTGCCCAGAAAAAGGCTGGGAATGCCACCCGACGAAGACGACTTCGAAGAAAAGTCGTCGGGGATGAGGCTATCACCGAACAAGACCTGGACAAGATGTATTATGTTTTTGAATTGAAGCGATTTGTTCGCCAAAATCAGGTCTTTCGGGTGTTGGACCTCCATATCCCCGACCGTCTTCTCGGTCCCACTACCGAGCCGATCCAGAGTGATCGACCATTACTGCTCGTCAAGAATTTGGTGGAGATGTTGGCGGAGGTTGGCATTAAAATGCTGAACCCCGCCGGTGTCAACAAATTGTTTGAATTTGATGCTTGGAGACTGGAGGCGTCGATGTCGGACCTCCACGACCGTTTGGTGCCACTGGTGGGGGCGGTTCTCCGCCCAACTCCCACCACGGCAATGAAGGTCGCCGAATCCTCCACAGAGCTTGTTGACATTGGTTCCGATGATGAATCGATCTACCAGTCTCCACCGGCTTCTAACAGCTCATCAGAGTTGGAGACCGGTGTCGAGCGGATGACCATGGGGGTGGACCATGCCCGGTCTGAACAAAAAAAGGGACATACGGCAGCAAAGGGCTGCTTGCCAGTCGGGGCTCCAGCAAGCCCCACAGGCCTCAGTTCCGAAAAAGGAGTGTATCAACACGTTGCCCATGACGCCAGCCAACGTCCAAGCCATGTTTGAGACGATGATGCAACGTTTCATGGAAGAACGGGTTAGACCACCTATGCGCCCACATGTCCAAGACCGGTCTACCTGTCAAGGTGTCAATGTTTGCAAAGATGTGGATATGGAATCGGTAACATCTATGGATAAGCCTATTAGAAGTGATAAACCAACCGGCAAGGGAAGGCGCAAGCCGCAACCGGCAAGACTGCGTAGACCAAGCAAGACAAGTGACTGTGATATGGAGTCGGTCGGCGGTCTTGACGACCATGGGGGGTCAGATGTTACAGGCGCAGGCAAGGTGCGCAAGGCTAACCTAGCCTCCACTACTGCCTACGACTTTGGATCTGCTGCGATTCCGCGCATCCGTATGGCCGCGACGACCGACCTCAAGGACTTCACCGGCAAGGATGCTGATGAAGATCAGGTCCGGTCTTGGTTCGGTCGGGTCAAGTCTGCGTTTCTGCGAGACCAGACCCCAAAAAGTGAAAAGTGTATGATCTTCCGGGATTTGTTAAAAGGACCGGCTGACAACTGGATTCAACAGTTGGGTCGGGGCGTCCGGTCTGACTGGGACCTGTTATGTGCGGAGTTTGAAGGTCAATATTGTAACTCCGGATTTTAAAGCGCCCGTAAGTACCACCATATGCAGAAGCGGGACGACGAAACACCGATCGAGTATTTGCATCGGTTGAACGTGGCTGCACTTCGCGCCGGCATAACAATGAAAGAGAATAACCCGCTGAACGGTGCCGCCTTAGAACATGCGGGTCACTATATTAGTACCCTTGACGATCAAGAACTGGCGGACCAGCTTACTCTACTGCGTGTTAAGGATTCGGGCGAAGTCGAACAGACCCTGCGGACGTTATAACAGTCGCGTAGTATGAGAGCGAAGACCGCTGGTGGATCAGGTCGCTATCGTTCCAATACCCAGGCCGATCCGGTCAAGAGACCTTGGACCAGACCGACCCGAGCGGTCAAGGCAATTGTAGCTGATGACAGCACGGGGTCAGAAGGGGAAAGTGGAAGTCCATCCAGCCAGGAGTCATCGGATGAAGACCAGTATCGTTACGTCTATGTTGCGGGACCTGCCCCTAAGACCAAGTCAAAGTCCGTCCAGGTGGACCGGAAGGGAAGGAACGGAAGCAAGTCCGATCTAGACCGACCTCGTCAGAAGTGCTCCCACTGTGGGTCGAGCAAACATGATGGTCCAAACTGATGGAAGAAGATGGTGTGCAAGAAGTGCGAGAGACGCGGCCACCCGACGGACCACTGTCTCTTCGTATGCAAGTCATGTGGAGAGATCCACGAGGCCGGCCACTGCAAGATTGAAGAATTTTTTAACATGATGCGCAAGTGGTACGTTCCGGACAAGCACGCGGGGATGCTGCCGCCGGACGCAGAAAAGATGTTAAACTAGAACGCTCGCCAGGTTGGAATCTGGATCGAGCCGAGCGTTCTACGGTTCACATATATGCATACGTCGGCAAGGAGGATAAGACTGACAATACACGTTCTATTCCAAATTTCGTCGACCGAGACCATCCGGTCTACAGTCTGAAGACCGATGAGTACTCCCGGACTAAGGTGGTTATGCAGTTGGACTTGCTGCCTGAAGAATCCCGCGGAAACTGGAAGTATCACGCGCCTGATAAATGGTTCAAGCAGGCGAAAGCCTGTGGAAAGATTAATAACCAGAAAGCGACGATGTTGTTCGACTCTGGAGCTGAAGTCTCGATAATCGACTCCGCCTTTGCTCGTAAGGTCGGATGTCGTATAGACGATACCCAGAGACAAGAATGCGTCGGGATCGGCGAAAACTCTTATATGACCGAAGGAAGAACGCGTGTGAAAATTACTTTGTCGGGATCGCTGGTATACTTTTTCAGCGCTTGGGTTGGCAAGTTGGCTGGTCAAGACGCTTTACTAGGAATGGATTTCATGGTCCCAGCTGGTATTCGCCTAGACCTGTCACATGGAGTGCTGACGCTCCCGGATGAGGTCCAGGTCCAGTTGGATGGTCGAAGACCTCTGTATGGTTCGTATACCGATCTGGTCCGGTGGGAACAAGACCTCACTATCCCAGTTGGTCGGTCTGCCGATACCCCGGTTGAGAAAGGTTTTCGTTCGAGGAAGTTGTGGTTGACCAGGGGCGATCGGTGGGTCTCAACCTTCGTAAAGAGTGCTGGTCGACGTGATTTTGTCCGTGTTACCAATATCGGTGACAAGCCGCTGACACTGGACAATAACACTATTGTCGGCATGAGGTTAGCAGAAGGGAAGGTACCAAGGAAGATGGGGTTCGTCTCGATTGGGTTAAGGCGGTATGTCGAGTGGCAAAACCTGGTGTACCAATCGACCACCGATCTTATCAGCGATGATGGGTCGGTGGAAGAGGATACCTCACCTTTAGTGGACAGACCAAGTTATGTCACCCCAAAAAAAGATGTTGGTCCGAAGAAAGGCGCCGCAGTCACCAGGAACGGTGGACCATCAAGTAGACGAGCCGAGGCTAGTCAACGTGGTGTCAGCACAAGACCAGGCGACAGCGGAGCAAGAAACGGAAGAAGGGGAACATGAAGTTGCTAGGTCGGACCATGACGGTATTCATAATCAGACCGATATCAGTGAAGGACAGCCCGTCGATCAAGACCAGGGGCGTTCAGCCGGTCGAAATGGTATAGGTGGTATCGCCCCAGAAGATGAACAAGTCTGTATACATGAAGGCGGGGAACAGTACATTCAGAAGCTGGAAAGCCAAATGGCAGTCCTCCCTGAAGTGTCTGCCGAATCGCCCGAAGTTACAATGGATGATTTACAAGTGGGTGATTAAGACCTTAACAGTCCAGACCAGATCGAGCAGTTGAAGAATATCATATGGAAGAAAAGACATCTGCTGATCGGAAAGGGCAATTCCTTACCACCTGCAGCCCGTGGTGCGATTTGCGATATTGACGTTGGAGATGCCAAGCCGATTGCCCAGCAATGTCGACGCGTGGCGCTATAGTACCAAGAAAAGCTTTCTGATCTCATTATAGGACTGTTGGTCACCAAGATTTTTAGACCGTCGACCTCGCCATGGGCCTCGCCGATCGTAATTGTTATGAAGAAGAACGGCGTCGACATTAGGTTGTTCATCGACGATCGGCTGGTAAATCGGTTGACTAAACTCATGGTTTACCCGATGCCGCTGATTAATGATCGGTTGGAAGACCTCGACAAGACCTTGTGGTATTGTTCGCTGGGCATGGCAAGTGGATTTTGGGTGGTCTCGATGACTGATCGAGCCCGTGAGATTTCCGCATTTGTGACACCGTTTGGTCTTTTCGAGTGGAACCGTATGCCGTTCAGTCTGAAGAACGCACCCCGGATCTATCAAAAGGCTGATAGACAACGCATTGTACGTACACTTCAAGATCAAGACCGATCGGGACCCTGTTGAAAATTATGATGTGTTTAGAGAGGGTGAACCCGATCGGGAAAGAGGACCGTCCGTTCTAGGGAGGCGGTCGTACATCGACGACATTCTGATACCTGCCTCGTCATGGAACGATCTGTGCAAGAAGGTTGAACGATTGTTGGAGACATGCGACCGCTGGAACATGTCTATCAGTGCCGTGAAAAGTTTTTTGGGGTATGTCCAAGGTCGCATATTTAGGCCATATGGTCTCGAACAATGGTCTAGAGGCTAATCCCAAGGAGCTGGATTCGCTGAGTAACCTCCCGTTTCCCAGATCGCTCAAGGCAATGCAGTCCTTCCTGGGAAGCTTGAATTATTATAGCCGATTCATTGAAGACTTTGCTATCTACGTGACTGTGCTGTACGAGCTCGGGGAAGTTGACTATCATATGTTGCGCGAAGGAGATCGGGCAACTTTACAGGAGGGCGCCGACTCTGGTCTTGCTGCAGATTGTCCGCAAGTGGAGGCCGAAGACCATATGAAGCGTGCAAAGTTTGCTTTTGGTATGTTGAAGGTGAAGATGGCGACGGCACCGATTTTGAAGCATTTCGATCCCGAAAAGGTCCATACCATTATTGTATATGCTAGTCAGTGGGCCATTTCGGCCACTCTAGTACAAGATCATGATGGTGTGTACCATCCGGTCACGTTCACGAGCAGAACGCTGAAGCCAAATGAAGTGAACTATGGAATTGTCGAGAAAGAAGTTCTGGCGTTGCTACGAATTCTGGATGTGTGTTACAACCTGCTGGTCGGCCGACAGAAAGGTCCTGTCAAGGCGGTCTACTTTGGCCTGGCTATTATCAGCCAATGGGATGGACGGACGTCTAGGCAGATGGTCGGCGGTCTTGTAGCAGTGGACCCTCGAGGTCGTTAAGTGCACCAGGGGCGAGGAAGAGATATTGGGCACATTAGCTGCCAGTATCACCCCTCGGTCTGAAGTGGACGAGGCATTAATAGCGATTTCCCCGAGGAAGCAACCTCGGCAGTCAGTTTCAAGACCTCCACCGACCGTCGACCATGACGAAGAGCTCTTGGTCTTAAGTTTTGACGGATCAGAAAGCGTGAAGAAGAAGGTCGGCGCCTATAGTGCCATAGTGTGGAAGTTTCCACAATGGTCTATAGTTGCAGCCGCTGCCGATTTCACGACGGATATTACTGTTAACGAGGCGGAGTACCGAGGTCTACTTCTATGTCTGGACCTGCTGTCGTCGCAAGAGAAGGGACTAGTCATCATATGTGGTGACTCCAACCTAGCGATCAGGCAGATCACCGGAGAGATCGACTGCAAGGATCCACGACTAAGGACGCTAAATGATCGAGTAATGAAGGCATTGAAGGACCACCCCAACCACGAGCTGTTGCACGTGAAACGGGACTGGAACAGAAGCGCCAACTACGTCGCGACCAAGGCCATGCGAGACCAGACCGGGGCTACGATCACCTAGAAGGCCGTTCTTGATCAATTGATGAATATAAACAGGATCCCCGAGGTGATCGGACCCAAGAACGCTCCGGACCAGGTGCATGTGATGGTCGCGACTAGACCGAAAGCTCGGAAGTCCCACCAACCGTTCCCAAAGGAACGGTTGAGTGAATATGTTGTGCAACAACTAAGGGCAGAACGGATCCTCAAGGCGCAGGACGAAGAAGAATGGATTATGAACCTGAAGACCTACCTGCGCGGTGAATTGTCTAAGTTGACGAATGGTCAAGCAAAATAATGTGCCAAGATCGCAGACAGTTACGAAGTGGATGAGGATGGTTTACTATATTACTGCCGCGATGCCGACCAAGACAGTGCAGACCGAGACCGATTGGCGAAATTGGTGATACCTGAGTTGCTGCAGCCGGATGTCCTCCATCACTACCATGTGAGTCTAGAAGGGGGACATCAGGGCATAGGCAGAATGTATCACAAGATTAGGTCCCACTTTCACTGGAGAGGTCTTTTCCGAAGTGTACAGAAATATGTGGGTTGTTGTACGGATTGCGAGACCGGAAAGGGTACACCGGTAATCAAGGGGAGATCGCCCGGAAATATCGAAGCTACCTACCCTTTCCAGGTCATAGCGATGGACCATATACCGTCGCTGCCTAAATCGACATATGGCAATACTGAGTTGTTGATCTGGGTATACCTGTTCACCGGTCTAGTTATTGCGAAGGCAAGTGCGTCCCGGTCTTCCGAGCAGATCGCCAAAAGTTATGAAGAATGCGTGTTCCGAAGATTCGGCGCCAGCGAAGTCATCAGACACGACCGAGAACCCGGTTTCATGGCCGAGGTGTTCCGGTCGTTTAACAATATGCTGGGCCAGAAACAGAGCGCGACGATGGCATATCGTCCACAAGCGAATTGATCGGCAGAACGTATGGTACAAACTATTACAAGAGCAATCAAGATGTACGTTGCCGATCCAGACCAGCGCGATTGGGACGAATACGCAGAAAGGCTGGTGTTTGCACTCAACTCGTCGACCGATCGGGTCCGAGGAGAAACGCCTTTTTATCTTGCGTATGGATAGGACCCTCGGTCCACTCTTGAAGCCGCGATACCTATTGGCTGCACTCGGACCCGCGATCGTGATGCTTGACGTTGTCGCATGCAGGTCCAGAAACATTACCAGCATGCAAGAGAAATTGTCAGCGAAAATTTACGTCAAGCTACACAAGAACGGGCAGACCGGAACAACGACCAGTTCCAACCCCACGGTATAGAACCAGGGGCGAGGGTATGGTTGTACCTAGACCGAGTGAAGGAGGGCTATGCGAAGAAGCTGGCTCACATGTGGCATGGTCCTTTCCGTGTTGCCGAGCTGATTGGTGAACACGCTGCCCGTCTATTAACAACCGGCACGGACTACAAGGTCTTCTCTATCGTACATGTGTCCAAGTTAAAACTGGTCCGAGAATTTCCTGATCATCCCAAAATGCCCTGTCTAGTAGACGAGGCAGAACAGTTTGATTTCGATGAAGCATTACTGCCGGAGGACAGTTGGGAACGACCTCTGGAGAAGGACGAATTTGAAGTGGAAAAGGTCTTAGATGTCCGATCGGTCAAGAAGACCAGGTTCGGCCGGACCCACCGAGAATATCTGGTCCGATGGAAGGACCATGATGAAACAACTTGGATCGATGAGTCCGACCTGAACTATGGAGCACTACTACGAGAATTCGAACGGGACCGAGTCAGTCGGAACCGTTTCGCAGTGATGCAGACCCATGAAGACCAAGACCAAGACATGCAGTAGCATCGGTCTTCCGACCGGTGTGAAGAGGTGGAAGATCTTGTGTCTTGTGTATTGTGTATTGTGAATATGTGATGAATTGGAATAGTGGAGTGACGAACGTGGATTGTTTTTTTGCGATGTAAGTTGAACGGTTGGTGATAACGTGTCTAGTGAAACTCTGGAGAAAGTGGTGGAATTAGCTCAAGTGATTTGATGACCGAACATGTGAAAAAGAACGATGATATATATTAAGTGTTATCTGGTCGACTACTTACGACCTCACTCGCCATCACCCCACAGACGGCCGACGGTCAACGACGGATGCTTTTCAACTTGGTCCTGGTACTGGTTACGCCAAGGTTCTTCTTGGTCTAGTTGGACCAAAGCATCCTTGAGGTCCAAGACCGGTGTAATGCACCCAAGACCGGGGTACCATGTGCCACCGTCAGCCAGCAGCCGGGTCCTCTCGACGCGACGCCGCGGCATATGAAGTACAACTGGATATAAGAACACATCGACGTCACACTCGTGGACCAACATCCCGTACAAAACATATTGGCACAGGGACTGCCAGGCCTCACCCGCTCTGATCCGACGCCGCTTGCGCTTGTTCTGGATGGTCGCCAAGCCAGGGTCTTTTCGAACTCGTTCCGGGGGAAGCACCAGATAGTGGGATGCCTCCCAGATGGCTTGAGCGTGAGTCTTGTTAAAATATTTCACCCGACTCATGAAAGCATTGGCCCACGGAGTCGAGTGGAAGATGAACCCCAGCTTGGGATGCTCGAAAATCTTCCACGGCTCGTCAGCGTACAATCAGGAGATCTGTGCCGACGTGATCAAGTCCGGCCTCCATTCAGACGCGGCAGGAACTTTCTTCGACGGCGGGAAAAGCCAATGGTCTGGACGAGAGAAAGACCGGACCAGGAGCTGCTTGGTCAGGGTTGACCGGCGTAAGCAACCGATCTGCCCTGGCGACAACGGCAAAGTATCCTCACGCGTTCGTGGCGGAAGGGAAGAACTGTCGATTGACACTTTGGCCAACAAAGCATCTTTGTGGAGCTTGGACGTCCCAGGCAAGACCGTAGGTGTTGACTTTGTCGACGCATGAGGTGGTGGAACGCCACCATGCGGTCCGGTCTTCTTGGTCTGCTCCGAAGTCGATGCAACTTGAATAAAACTTTCATGTGGACTTGTTCGCGACTTGGTTGGGATGGGGACAGCAAAATCCGAATCACCGGAGTCTTCGCCGGAGTCATCCCAGGACGAGACCTCTGAATACTTGGTACGGTCAGCACCGGCGGTCGAGGGCGCTTGATTTTTGGAGATGTTACTGTCGTCATCCTCGTCCAAGCTTGGGCCCACGAGAAGCGCCTGCGTCTTGGATCGAGTATGGGGCACCGCACGCTTCCCACCTAGTTCGGGGTCACACTCTATGCCCCGCGCCCTCGAGCTACCCGGCGCGTCCGCGCGCTTCTTTGATTTGTGTGCAATTTCGGGCTGGTGAATTTCGGCCAATGAACGGCCTTGGTCTTGGTCCCGGTGTAGGTCCACCAATGCGGCCGACGCAGACCGGTCTACGCTGGAAGCAGCAACCGGATGCCGACGAGGACGCAACAGGTCAACCAAGCGCTGATGACATTCTTTTAATAGCGCCCGACGACCGTTCGCTGCCTGCGTCCAATCGTTCGACTTGCGTTCACAAGACCGGACCTCCTCGGTCTGGTCTTGAATCGAAATTCGGAGCTCGGTGAGACGCCTCTCGAGATCGTCGCTTTGAATGCTCAACGTGGTCTGGTCAAGCAGGTCTTCCGCTTGGTGCTGTTGGACCAGCACAAGCTTCTCCCGAAGATGAAGCTGATGATCCTCCAAGCGGGTCAACCTATTGCGCGCGTTTATTAGTCCGGTCAAAATCTGACGCAGCTGGAGGTCATGCGTGTTCGACTGCCGATCGGCGGCAAGCAGGGCATTGATTGCCTTGCTGATGCCAGGAGGTATACGGGCTGGAGGTATACGGGCTGAAGACAAACGAAGGTTAGAACAGGTCCAAGGTGAAGAGCGGACATGCATGCTTACGTTGTGTCGCCTGTTGAGCAATATGCTCCTGGAGACGTGCGATCTCTTCAAGTGCGTATTGCAACTGCGCGTCGGTCCCGGTCTGATGCCCTGCCGATGTCTGAGGTGCAGTAGAACGATGGGATCTGCCAGTCCGGACCGACCGGACGGGCGAAGTGACATGCGATGACGTGGTTTGCGAGGTGCCTACAAGAACGGTCGTTAAGGAAATAAAAGAAGGTCAAGTCCAGCTGTGCAAGTGCCTGGAACGGATGAAGAAGATGGTTGCTCCATGTCGGAAAAGTCTGAATGACCAAGGTTTAACTGAATTTGATGGACGAGGTCAGCACGTTGTCGTTGTGCGACACGGTCTTGACTCGGGGGCGGCTGTGGAGAAGCGTGCCCAAAATTTGTCACACTTCTGGTCAAGTTTTGTCAAGGCATTTGGTCTAATTGCGGATTGGTTTAAACAAGGGGGGCTTTTCAGCCTATCAGACTCAAGAAGTGTCAAGAACGCAAGTTTTGGTGAGTCACCCGACTTTGGGTATTTTACATATTTTTGTGTGGGTACATTTAGGGACTATAGGGTAGTAGTATTTTAGTTGTGGTTTTTCCAAGTAAGAGGCTTTTGGTTGTGTATTTGCCTAAAAAGTAGAAGTCTTTTGGTTGCAGGATTTTTCTAAGTAGAAGTCCTTTGGTCTTGGTTCACACCACAGCTAGGGGTCGCCGTTCTTCCCTTTTCGTACACTAGTCGCCTCCGCCCGCCGCGGAGTGTTTGGGGGCAGAGGGTCGAATTATCCACTCTCGCCCATTATACCCGGTCTGGAAGCGCCGCACGCGGACTTTGTCCTACCGGAAGTCCCTCGACGGGAGTACGATTTGGCGATCTCAACACCTCAACGCAAGTACGTTTGGAACGTGCTACTCACTGGATTGGTCTTGGCGTGAAGATATCGTTTGTGGAGTTTCACGAGCATATTGGGTCTTTACGCGGACATATTGGCTTGTTTTAATATTGGTTGGAAACTAGACCGGTTTTGGTCTTATTTCGTATTGGTCAGGAACTAGACCGGAACGGTCGGTCTACCCTCTATTATTTCGTATTGGTCAGGTCTTGATCGTTTGGACGATCAACCTATTGGAAGTTATCACTTGGAAGTGTTTTTGGTCTGTTTGTGTCTGGGGTGAAGAGTTCCGCCCCAGAGATACCTACCCAGATCGGTCTTCTATATTCAAGACCGCTTCGATCCAATCTGCGATCCCGATCCACCGAGAGTGTAACTAGCCCATTCCATCGGGTACACAAGGTGAGATGGACACTAAACAATCGGACCAAGTGGGTTCTGATGACGACCGGTCGTCTGCTTGCAGCGGACGATCGGACCAGATCTAGAGTGGTGGTCCGCGGAGTACCCCCTCCGAAAGTTGGAAGGCTGGGCGCGATGGTGGTAGTCAGGTTATCGATGCTAATGTTTTCGATTTCGAACTTGACTCCACCACAGTCCTTTCCGCCTTGCCGTTCGCCTGTTGTTGGTATGCCATGGTAACACTCTGTCGTTGTCCCATGATTTTGTTGAACGCACGAAATACTTCCGATATAAAACCGGGCTCTCGATCATGCCGGATCACCTCACTAGCCCCGAAACGTCGAAACACACATTCTTCATAATTTTCGGCAACTTTCTGCGCTGTGCGGGACGATCCAGCTTTCCCGATCACCATATCCGTGAACAGACCAGTCCAAATCAGTAGTTCCGTATGCCCATCAGTTGATCTGGGAAGTGACGGGATATGATCCATCGCTATCACTTGGAATGGGTACGTAGCCTCGATATTCCCCGGCGACATGCCCTTGATCGTAGGCTGGCCCTTCCCCGTCTCGAAATCTACGCATTTTCCAACAAATCTTTGTACGTGTGGTAAAGTGCGATCTAAATTGGGCCCAATTAAGGGCCTAATTAGGGGTCTGACTGCATCCACTAATTGGGTACGTAATCGTGTACGATTGTGTGTACCACGGTGTATACAGTTGCGTGTACAACCGTGGTGCACATAGACTGAACATAGACGAGACACGGGGAGATGGGACGGTTACATACAAGTACTCAACGAACAGCAATGAACATCGAAGAATGACGGATAAATCAGGTAGACTGGTCGACGAAGGACGCTGGAATGGGTGGTTCTGATTTGTGGATATTAGGTAATTGGTAGTTTTTAGGATTTAAGCAATAATAAAGTTCTACTTTTGCATACGATCGAGCAGATCGTTTCAGGTACGGCACCTTTGCGCCTCCCTTACTAGTATACACCTCTACGTCCCGGGCGGGAACACCGAGGCCCTTTTGAAGTAAAAGGATTCGAACCTTTGATTATCCGTACGAAAAACGGAGGCCTTACCACTTGGCTATACTTCAAAAAATATGCTTAGAAAGATTCGAACTTTCATTTTTTAGATTCGTAATCTAAAACTTTATCCAATTAAGCTATAAGTTTAATTTTATTTAATTAAGATTAAATACAGTACCTACTGTAGCATAACAAGTTAATAAAATTAATTTTAATTTACCAGAACTTAATCGAATTTTAGCATATTTATTATTAATTTTTTGATGCGTTTTTGGCCCACCGGTAGGCGTAGAGTGTGAGAACGCACCCCGCAACTCCGCCCGATGTGTCAGCGGTTCTTCTTTTTAAAGCTTTTTTGTTTCGGGAACGTGATCGAGCAGTGCTCTCACCTCATCCCCGTTTGGTTCACGTTTGGCCCCTAGAGTTCGGCTGCTGTAAGCGCCCCACGGGAACTCTAGGTGGATTTAGTGAAATTTACCCTCGTCGTAGGTATAGGCTAAGAATACAGTTATTTTGGGTATTCTATTAGCTGATAAAGACAAGAGGATCCGTGATCGGCAATTGAAGACTTCCGCTGCCTGATCAAGTACCCCTTCGTCGCTCAACACCTGATCGACACTCTGAAATTTGCGACACGCGTACATTTGCTCGCAACTCGCGCCAACTAGTGCCTGATCGACTAAATCGATCAAACCGATCAGGCCGATTAGGTCGATCACGATCTGACTTTGACTAGTGGCTCTGATCACCCCTGATCACCCCCTGATCAACGACCAGAGGCCCTGATCATCAACTATTTGCGCCTGATCAAGCCTGATCGCAGCCGTCTCTTCATCACAAGTCAACTTAATCTTGCAACAAGGAATTGCAGCGTGCCATCCCCGCCACCTGGAGAGCGTCCCACGCCCAAGCTGTCAGGTACACAAGGTGAGCAGGAACACAAGCAGTCAAGGACAACCGGAGGACCCTCTTCGTTAGTCGGCAGTCTGGGCGCAGTGGTAACGCCTGATCAAGCGTCAAAAACTTTGATCAGCCGCTCCACCACATTTTCTTTCCGTAGGCGATCGCGTTGGTGCTTACGTTTCTCAGCCTCGGAGTTGAGCTTGAGCGCTTGCTCTAACAGGCGCTGATTCTTGGAGACGGCCTGATAGTATGCTTCTTGTAGCACCCCCACACGCTGCTGGAGTAGATCAATCGTCGCTTGATCAGGAAGTGCCGCAAGACGCGAGATCTCCTGCGCGTGATCAGCGATGGTCTCTTCCTGAACTGATCGTAGATAGCGATCACGATCTCTACCGCCCTCCAGATCGCAGATCTGGGCGCGTTGGTCGGCTATAGTTGTTTCGGCAACCTTTAACTTGGACTTGAGATCAACAACCGCTGCACCGAAAAAATCACGCAGGGGTGCAAGCTGCTCACGGGCCCGCTTGATCTCGTCATCGCGATCTGCCACTTTACGTTTGGTACATGCGAGTTGCTGGCGAAGCATCGAGACGGTGTCCTCGAGCACCTAGAGCGAGTTGGAAAATACCACGATCTTCTCGTCTCGTGCGAGGAGCGTTTCTTGAAGACTGTAGGCTTGATTGACCGCAGCGATCAGCTCATCAGCCCTGGACCGATCTAGGGCAAGAGCGCCGTCTGTGATCGCTGGGGCATCGTTCGTGATTGTTTGCATGATGGAAATGCGGAAGTGAATGATCAGGAGAGCCTGATCGTTGATGTCACGGTTGGTGGATGATGAATGCTTGATCACGATGGGCAGACCATTAAATGGTAACGACCTGATCGATTGCGACCTCATCGACGGAGAAAGGGCAGATTGATGGGTGCTGATCGCCTGATCGATGATGTCATGATTGATGAGTGTGGACAACACGATCAACGGTGGCATGATCTACGGTAGCCAACGGCATGATCGACCCCCGCCCCAACCGCTGTCCGGCTGGGACGAGGATCAGACGCGGCTGTGGTAAAGTGTACCGCAAATTGGTACAATTGTGGGCATATTTGTGGGTGTGATAGTTGGCACAACTGTATGTGTAATCCTGTGTACAACTATGTGTACAATTGCGGGTACATAGACGGGACATCGTGAGAAGGGACGACTAGGTACGGGTACCTAACGGTTAGCGACGGACGACGGATAAATCAGGTTGACTGGTCGACGGAGTACACGGGAATGGGTAATTCTGATTGGTTGATATTAAGTAATTGGTAGTTTCTAGGATATAAGTGCTAATAAAGTTCTCCTTTTGAGTACGATCGGGCAGATCGCTTACAGGGACGGCAACTTAGCGCGTACCTTCTTCGCATATACACCTCTACATCCCGGTCGGGAGCACCTAGTGCACTTTTTGTTCCACCGGCAGACGTAGAGTTCGTGGAAACCCAAGTTAAACTCCGCCCGCTGTGCCAGCGGTTTTTCCGTAAAGGTTCCTAGTAGTTCGTCTGCTGTAAGCGCCCCACGGGAACTCTAGGTGGATTTAGTGAAATTCCCCTCCCCCGTAGGTCTAGGCTAAGAATACATATATATTCGGTATTCTGTTAGCTGATTAAGACTCCAGAGGCTCCGTGATCGGGCGGTGAAGACTTCCGCTGCCTGATCAAGTACCCCCTTCGCTGATCATCCCCTGATCATCGATCTGTAGCTGCGCTCTGCGATCAGCAACTCGCAAATCGCGTTAACTCGTACAGCACCGACTAAATTGATCACCGACCTTGATCACCCCCTGATCAACGACCGGCGATCTTGATCATCGACTTTTATCGCCTCATCAAGCCTGATCAAGCCTGATCATACCTGATCATCGACTTTTAGTGCCTACCCAAGCCTGATCACAGCTGATCAACGACTTTTAGTGCCTACCCAAGCCTGATCACTGCTGATCAAGCCTGATCACACCTGATTCGAGGTTGATTGCACCTGATCACGCCTGATCAGCACATAGGTTAACTCGTTACAAGTTTCCCCAACCTTGCATCAAGGAATTGCCGTGTTTACATCCCCGCCACCTGGAGAGCGACCCACGCCTAAGCCGTCGGGACACAAGGTGAGCAGAAACAAAGCAGTCAAGGACAACCGGAGGACCCCCTTCGTTAGTCGGGAGTCCAGGCGCCGTGGTACCGCCTGATAAAGCCTCAAAAACTTAGATCGGCCGCTCCACCACAATGGTGCGCGTGCCCGGATCTTTGGGCGACGCGGGATATCACCGCGATTCTACGTAAGATGGCGCTGAATGCGGAAGTGAAAACGGAAGCGGAAGAATAAGTGAAGATAAATGTGGAAAAAGAGGAGGAGGTTGTGACGATGGAAGGCAGTTCGTCGTCGTCATGCCTGAAGAAGAAAGGAAATGCTGATCATCAGGACCTGGGGAGGAATCTTGATTAGATAAAGGAGGAGAAGCCTCAACCACCTCCCGAGGCTCCTTCGGGAGCCCATGCGGATCATAACGCAAGTTATGATCCGCCAAATATATGTGTGTATAATGATACGTATTGGGATCCGGTGGTGAAGTATTACAAGACCGACCAGCCGAAGGTGTTGATGAAGGCGCCTGGGTCGGAAAGCGACAAAAGTCGATGAAGTACGCCACCAACGGAAGCCGATCTGGTGAAGACGTTTTACCGAAAGGTTTACAAAGGAAAACGTGAAGATTTCTTATTGAAGAACTCGATCATGAGCCTACTTGGGGTCATGATCGGCGGGAAGCTGAACGGACCGGTCGATCAGCTAGTTACGGATGGGAAGTACAAGCTCACGATCGTGCTAAGGATAATACGCCTGATCAAGCAGGATGGTCTGACGACAGGCGCCTAAGATGCTAAAGAGGTGTTTGATCAGGACCCAGAAGATCTGGCAGAAGCTACCCAGCAGTTGTTTTATCTGTTGGTAACTATCGTGGGCCAAACTACTAAGGTGGAGCCCTCGCACTCCCCGCTGAAGATTGAAGCGGGCCCGTTGATCAACTTGGAAGAACACACGGGATCATCGTGTTACGAATCTGCCCCTTACGAATGCTATGAACCTGAAGTGGAGTCGAGTAGTGCCGGGAGTATAGAGCCCAGGATCACCAGGATGACAGTTTGCCAGAAGGATGAATCCAAGTTGTTGTTTATCAAGATGGAACCTCAATCGATAAAGGCAGAAGATGATCAAGTATCGCAAAGTCCACAGCTGCATACATTCTTTGACAAGGCTATGGAGAAATTTCTGGCTGAGGAAAGACGCAAGTTGACACCTGGAGTCGTTGGCGCAAAAAAACGCCATATAAAGACAGGAAGAGCTGCGTCGATCAAGGATATCGACATGTAATCCGTGCATTCGCTTCGTCAGCAGCACTCGAAGCCAGGAAGATCGGCGGCGGTCAAGGACGTTGACAAGGATTCCGTGTGTTCGTTCCATGATCAACGATCCCAGAGCAATTATATTGACCCAGATGAGCCGATCACCCTGCCACGACGAGCCACCGTTGCGTCCGCGTACACGGATGCCTGATCAACAGACGATTCCCAGGATTCGGATGTCTGCGATCAGTGATCTAAAAGAATTTTCGGGAAAGGAAGGAGATGAAGATCAAGCGCGGAATTGGATTATTTGCCTCAAGTCAGCATTTATGCGGGATCAAGCTTCTGATCATGAAAAGTGTCTGATCCTGGGCGATCTATTAAAAAAACCAGCGCGCAATTGGTATCGCCAGCTGAGTAGAGGCACTCGACCAAATTGGAAAAGTCTCGTGGATGAGTTTGAAGTTCAATACTGTGGAAGTGGTCAGTCGGCATCCCGCCAGTACTATTACACGAAGCAGCGGTCGGATGAAAGCCCTATCGAATATCTGCACCGGTTGAATGTGGCGGGATTGCGAGCCAAGTTGCCGATCAGGGATAAATCGCCTACGACTTTACGTGAACATGTACAACATTCCTTGGATACATTGGCCAATCGCGAGCTCGCTGATCAACTGGCACTTTTGCGGTTGGATACCGCTACGGATCTGGAAGAGACGTTGCGGGCGTATGCACGCAATAGGTGGTACCTGCCAACAGCGGCTGTAGGTACCAGCCGATTCCGCCAGAAATTCGTCGATGATCGGGCACCTGCCTCGGCGCGAAAGCCCAACGCAGTACGCGCGATCAAGGTAACGTCTGGGAGTGAAGAATCAAGTGCCGACGACAGTGGAAGTGATGGGGATTAGCGCTGTTACAGAATTTCGGCTATGCGCGATCAACCAGGGGGGCATGATCAACCTGGTGAGACCCGATCGTGCAAACGAAGTGATTCAAGTGCAGTTGATCAAGGTGCGGTGAAGAAATTCAGTCATTGTGCGTCGATCAGGCACTATAATTTACGTTGCTGAAAGCGCCTGATCTGTCTCAAGTGTGGCAAGAAGGGACATCCGACCGATCACTGCTTGTACGTCTGCCGAGCATGCGGCGAATTTCACGATACGGGCTAGTGCCATATGGAAGAATTTTTATAATCGCATTCGCCAGTGGTAAAATCCCACCAAGCATGATGGAATGTTTCCCAAGGAAGACGAAGACCTGTTAAATTAGGACGCTCACCAGGTTGGAATCTGGTACGAGACGAGCGTTCTGATCTGTGTATTTTTGCATATGTGGATAAGAAGAGGGCTAATCAAGCAGCACAAAGATATAATAAAAAATGTGATCAGCTTGATTTACCACGTTTGGCTAATTTCCGTATTGATGCGTTTTCTCGGTTCCCGGTGATCATGGAAGCTGATTTACTTCCGGGTGAATCACGTGGATATTGGAAGTACCACCCGCCAAAGAAATGGTTCAAACAAGCCAAGGCGAGCGGAAAAATTAATAACGAACGAGCCACGCTATTTTTGATTCTGGTGCCGAAGTGTCGATCATCGACAAAACCTTTGCTCGTAAGGTGAGTTGTCAGATCGACACGAGTCAAACACAAATATGTGCCTGCATTGGAAAAAGTGCATATCTCACGGAGGGGCGCACTAAAATCAAGATTACGTTAGCGGGCTCGTTGGTTTAGTATTTCCATGCATGGGTGGACAGACTCGTCGATAAAGATGCTATATTGGGTATGGATTTTATGATACCAGCCGTTGTTCGATTAGACGTCGCTCATGGTGCACTAAGTTTTCCTGATGAGGTGATCATCCCATTAGAAGGACGTCGACAGTTGTACGGATCGAGTGGAAACTACATGAAACTTGATCAGTACGAACAGATTCCAGTAGGTCAATATGATGAGGTCCGGATTCGTGATCAGCGATCTCGGAAGTTGTGGATTACTCGGGGAAGAGATTGGGTCCCCACCATCACTAGGGGCGTGGGTAATTTACGATACCTGCGTGTTACGAACGTCGTCGATCATCCGATCATTGTGCAAGATGATACGATTTTAGGTATCTGGATGAACAAAGATGACGTACCCCGTCGCCCTGTATTTATTTCGGTGGTATCCAATCACTATAAGGAGTGGCAAAATCTCGCGTATCAAGCTTCTACGGATTCTGTACATGACGATCAAGAGTGTGTCGATCAAGTTCCCCTAGTCGAGAAGAAGGAGTATCCTACTCCTCGAAGTATTTTAGTACGACCTACAAACTTAATCGTCACATCTGTGGCATTGGTAACCGGAGGGTCGCAAAAGGTACAAGAAGTACAAGAGCGGTGCGATCAGGAGCCGGGGGTGAAAGTTCCGACCTTGGATCATGGAGTTGAACAACCAGTTACAAGAGATACGCCTGGTCAAGATATGTGTGATCACCCCGTCTCAGCCGATCATAGCGAATTTGGCGTAATTCCTATCGATGATCAAGTTTGCTACCATGAAGGTGGAGATTTGTACGTGGAAAAATTGTAGAAGCAACTCTCTACGTTGCCTGAAGTGTCTTCAAGTACCAAACAGGTGACTAAAGATGATTTGCAAGTCGGAGATCCCTTGGTCAACACGGCAGAAGAAATTGATCAGCTTCGCGATATAAATTGGGCGAAGAAACATCTCTTGATCAGGAAAGGGAACGCGCTACCTCCTGCTGCACGTGGACTTGTTTGCGATATCGATGTAGGCAATGCGCGCCCGATCGCCCAAAAGTGTCGAAAGGTGGTTCCACAATTTCGCGAGAAGTTATCGGCCTTGATCAAGGGGCTACTGGCTACTAAGATCATCCAGCCGTCTACGTCACCCTGGGCATCACCTATAGTGATCATCGTGAAGAAGAATGGGTTTGATATTCGCTTATGTATCGACTATCGCGCGGTGAATCAACTCACGCGTTTGATGGTATACCCAATGCCCCTGATCTCTGATCTACTCGAAGATTCGAATAAAGCGTTGTGGTTTTGCTATTTGGATATGGCGAGTGGTTTTTGGGTCGTGTCTATGACCGATAGAGCACGTCAGATTTCGGCGTTTGTCACTCCGTTCGGATTGTTTTAATGGAATAGGATGACCGTTGGACTAAAGAATGCTCCGCAAATATACCAGCGGTTGATCGATAATGCATTATACGGGTATCTCAAGGTTAAGGATGGTGCCGACAAATCGGCTGATGTATTTACTGTGGGAGAGCCTGACCAAACACCGGACCCGTCTGTGCTGCTGCGGCGGTCATATATCGATGATATATTGATCCCCGCACCTACTTGAACCACCCTGTGAATAAGGTGCGACATTTGTTAGAAAAGTGCGATCAATGGAACTTGTCGATCAGCGTGACTAAATTGTAGTTGGGGCGAAGTGAAGCCCCTTATTTAGGGCATCATGTCTCTAGCCGCGGTTTGGAAGCAAATCCAAAAAACTTGGATGATCTGATCGATTTTCCTTTTCCTAGTACATTACGTGCTATGCAATCGTTTCTGAGGAGTCTTAACTACTACCGCCGATTCATTGAAGACTTCGCGATCTATGCCGCTGTGCTCTACGAATTAAGAGAGATAGATTATCAAGAGTTGAAGAGCCGACCATTGATCGAGGAGAATTCGAATCATGAAGGCTATCGATTGATCAGGGCAAAAGTGGCATTCAGCATGCTGAAAGCGAAGATTGCGTCAGCCCCAACCCTGCGCCATTTTGACCAGACCAAAACGCCGGTGATTGTGGTTTACGCCAGCAAATGGGCGGTATCTGCCGCGCTGGTACAAGAACATGATCAAGTGTATTGTCCCGTCGCATTCGCCAGTCGAACATTGAAGAGCGGTGAGCTGAATTACAGCCCCGTTGAAAAGGAATTTCTTGCGCTTCTGCGGGCTTTGGATGTTTACTTCACGACCCTGGTCGGAAAGAGGATCACTGTCTTGTCACGTTTATCCACGTTGAAATGGTTACTAACATCCAACGGGCTAGACGGACGATTGGGCAGATGGGCTGCGGTGTTATCACAATGGGACCTCGAAATCAAGAAATGCGTACATGGAGAAGAGGAGGTACTAGGGGCTTTATCTGCAAGTATCACCTCCCGCACCGAAATTGATAAAGCACTGATTGAGATCGCACCGAAAAAGAAACCGCGGTAGATGATTGAAGTACCACCTCCTACCGTTGAGAAAGGCGAAGAACTCTTCGTGATTAGCTTCGATGTATCTGCAAGTGTCAAGCGACGTGTAGGTGCGTTCGGCGCTATCGTATGGAAATTACCGGAGTGGAAGATTATGACCGCGGTAGCCGATCATGCACCTGATATCACGGTGAACGAAGCGGAATACCATGGATTGCTTTTAAGTTTGGACCTACTGTCACGATACCCCAAAGGAAGGATGATATTGTGTGGATATTCGAATTTGATAATCCGGCAAATGCTCGGTAAAATAGAGTGTAAAGCTCCGCGATTGCAAGTGTTGCAACAGCGTGCGCTTAACCACCTTCGCCAATGGACTGATCATGATCTGGTGCATTTCAAAAGAGAGTGGAATAATAGTGCAGATCAAATGACCACTATGGCCATGCAGGTTGGGAGAAGATGTGAGATTTATGACGAGAAACAGCTGGAGAAATTGGTCAATCTCAACAGACTATCGGAAGTGATCACGTGGAATGAGGATCCCACTGTCCCACAAGTTCTAGTGACGACACGATCACGTAACCTCCGTCAGCCGCGACCGTCAACGTGGCCCGATATATCCATAGCCGGGATAAGGACGGAACGTGTGAAAGAAGCGCAGGACGAAGAGAAATGGATTCATGATTTGCGAAGTTATCTGTATGGTGACGTCTCACAATTGAGCGCAGACGAGGTAAAGGATTGCGCGAAAATTCCTGACAGCTACGATGTCGATGAACAAGGATTACTGATTTACTGTGGGAACGTGGATAAAGGAAAAGCCAACGATGACAAAGATGATCAAGACGATCGACGTTCTTCGATTAAGCTGGTCTTACCCGAGACCCTACTTTCAGATGTCCTCCACCATTATCATGTGAGCTTGGAAGGAGGAAACCAAGGCATAGGGCGTACATATCAGCGGATCAGACGATACTTTCTTTGGCGTGGTCTATTTCGAAGTGTACAAAGATTTGTTGGACAATTCGTGGATTGCAAGACGGGAAAGGGCCAGCCTACTATCAAGGGCATGTCACCGGGAAAATTGAGGCTACGTACCCATTCCAAGTGATAGCCATGGATCATATCCCGTCACTACCCCGGTCTACTGACAGTCGTACGGAATTGTTGATCTGGACTGATCTATTCACGGATATGGTGATCGCAAAAGCTGGATCGTCCCGCACAGCGCAGAAAGTTGCCGAAAATTATGAAGAATGTGTGTTTCGACGTTTCGGGGCTAGTGAGGTGATCCGGCATGATCTAGAACCGAGTTTTATGTCGGAAGTATTTCGTGCGTTCAACAAAATCGTGGGACAACGACAGAGTGCCACTATGGCATATCGTCCACAAGCGAACGGCAAGGCGGAAAGAATGTTGCAGACGATCACACGATCGATCAAGATGTATGTATCATATGTCGGTCAGAAGGATTGGAGCTCGTACGCAGAGCGACTGGTATTCGCATTAAATTCGACCCCTGATCGCATTTGCGAAGAAACACCATTTTTATTTTGCGTATGGGTGGGACCCGTTATCATCGTTGCAATCGACATTGCAACTTGGTGGAATTCGGCGTAAAGACCGAGATGTTCGTCGGTGGAGATATAAGTTGCAGAAAGACTACAGATACGCCCGCGACCAAGTGAGCACTCGATTGCATCAAGCGATATCTGAGCGAGCTGAGAAGCACAATGATCAAGTGACACCACACAAGATCGAAGCCGGATCAAGAGTCTGGTTATATCTTGATCGGGTGAAAGAAGGGTTTGCGAAGAAACTTGCGCATATGTGGCATGGACCCTTCAGAGTAGATGAGGTTATCGGTAATCATGCGGAGAGATTGGTTACAGCTGGCACCGACTATCGTATGTTCCCAGTATTGCACCTGTCCAAGTTGAAATTGGTCAAGGAATTTCCAGATCGCCCTACTACTGCGCTAACAGTTGGGAAAGAGGATCGATTTGACTTCGATGAAGCTTTGCTACCCGAAGACATCTGGGAAAGGACGCTATATCCAGATGACTTTGAAGTTGATCGTATCACCGATGTCCGATCTGGTCGAAAGACCAGGTATGGAAAGACGTTACGCGAATATCAAGTCTACTGGAAAGGTTATGCCGAGCCGTCGTGGGTAGACGAGGCAGATATGAACTGCGATGCTCTGATCAAGGACTTCGAAAGGACGAGGATCAATTCAAGTGGACGAAGAGTCCAACTAATGCGTGATAGGCGGACTGATCATGGAATTACGATCGAAGAACCCGATTGAAAAAAATGATTGACGAAACTCACAATTAATGAATAAGTGATGAATGACTTGGAGTGGTGTGTTTACGATGGATATTGCGAGACATGGTGATGGAGCAACAGCAGATGAGGCGACAGAATACCGATTTATATTATGCATTGAAAAGTAAGGAAGCAACAGTGGAAATGGCATGATCAAGAGTGATTATTGATTAAAGAAGAAACGATCAACCGACTAACCAGAACCAAAGAACTTGCGACGAATACGAGGAATTTTACGGCCAGGGTGGCTTTTAGGGGAGAAACGATATTAAACCCGTCAAGGTTCAAAGTCGTCAACCTCCCTCAACGTGTCCGATAGGGTCCGAGGTGGCGGGTCCGAAAGGAGCCCGGGGTACCACGCCCCATCGTCGGCCGGGGCATACTTCAAAGGACTGTTGCGAGCACAAAGGGTGATTGACGTGTCCAGGAAAATGTCGAGATCGCACCTCCCGTCGATCATTCCCCGCAGGACAAAGTCTACAACCCTCTTTTATGTCTCCCCGGCGCGACTTCTGCGCTGGCGCTGATCATTGTAGTACTCCCGGAAGAAGTCATCCGTCTCGCGAAGGCCTTTCGCGATGGGGAGGTAATGCGTCGACTCCCAGATCGCCAGCGCGTGATGGTCGAGAAACGACCGGTACTTCGTCTCAAAGTCGGCGAACCAGCCGACTGAGCGGAAAGCAATGGGCGGCAGCATGGTCGTGAAAACGCCCCAAGGGCATTGAGAATATAGCAGCTCCACTTCCGTCTGGGTGATCAAATGAATGAACCACGAATCAGCCGGAGGGTGGGGCATGCACGGCGGCCGGGAACAACCCTCCTGCGGGGCGGGTCAAGTAGTCAAAGACCACTTGAGCCGTGAAGCTACACAGATCGAACCCACCGAGTTGGTCTGGAGTCCACGGCAGGATGTCGACGTCACTGGCATCATCAGGAACCGCGATCAACGTCTTGAAATCACCCGTACGAGGGAAAAGAGACCCGGCAGTGCCTTGATCAGGTAAATCCTCGCTCCCGAACTCGCTAATTGTGGGAGTAGAGGGAATGGAAGCGATCGGGTCAGGAAATCCACCTTCATCGTCCTGATCAGGACTTGGGGGATCATCGTCCTCCGTCTTCGCCTCCGAAATGGGGGAAAGGAGGCGTTGCCGCTTCGTCCGGGAGGAAGATCGGGAACGCTGAATACGCCTTTTAGGCGAAGTGGCGGCGCGGCTGATCGAGCCGTCTGGAGAAGCAGCGGGAAGGCTAGTCGGCGATGTGGCTTGATCAGAACCTGCCGTAGGGGTGCGGACAGCCGGTGTGATCTGCATCCGCAACGACATACCAGCCAACTGGGACTGGAGGTCCGAGTGAAACGAGCGCAACTGCATGACTTCGTCTTGAACCTCTTGCAGTTGATGGCGTAGCGTGTCGCTTTCTGCGGAAACTTGATCGAAGCGGCATTGCACGGTGGAAAGCTCTCTCTCTATCCGAGAATATGCGGCGTGTAGATCACCCAGCTCAGCTTGGATCTCAGACACTCCCTCGACCTGATCAGATATTGCCTTCGTCTGGGCCATGATGGCGGTATATTCGTCCATATTCATGCAATTGGACTTATTCTTCTTCCGGAGGCGATTATACTGGTTTTTGCGCCTATCAATCTCGGCGTTGAGCTTGAACGCCTGCTCGACCAAGCGCTGATTCCTAGAAGCAGCCCGATCGTATTCCTCTTGTAACTTGGCCACGCGCTGCTGAAGCTGATCCAGCTCACGCGTTCGATCAGCGATAGTGTCCTTCTGCACCGATCGAAGATAACGATCAAGGGCACGATGGCTCTGCAGATCACGGATCTGGGCGCGTTGATCGGCCATGGTTTTTTCTTGATCGGCCACAGCGCTTTCGACGGTCTTCAACTTAGTCTGGAGATCATTGACTCTGGTGTCAACGAAGTCACGCGATGGCTTGAGCTGTTTGAAGGCGGCCCGATTGATCTCATTATCTCACTCCACCACGGCGCGTTTGGAACGAGCGAGCTGCTGCCGAAGCATCGCGATAGTGTCTTCGCTCATCGCGAGCGAGTCGGATAACATGGCGATCTGATCATCGCGTACGTGGAGGGCCTCTTCAAAGCTGTAAGCCTGATTGATGGCAGCGATCGTCTGATCAGCTGCAGGCCGACCCAGGGCAGGAGCGTTGGCGGTGTTCGCCGGGGTGTCGTCCGTTGTCGCTTGCATGATGGAAACCCTGAAGAAATGCCTGATCGAGACAGCTTGATCGTAGATGCCACGGTTGGTGAATGATGAACGTTGGATCGCGAGGGGCATACCACTAATGGCAACGGCCTGATAGATTGGGACCTGATCGGCGGGAGAAGGGGCAGAGTGATGGGTGATAATTACCAGCTCGATGATGTCATGATTGATGGGTGTGGACAAAACGACCAACGGTAGCATGATCCATGATATCCAACGGCATGATCGACCCTCGATCCAACCGATGTACAGCTGGGACGAGGATCAGGGGCGGCTGTCGTAAAGCGTGCTATAATTGGGCCTAATTAAGGCCCTAATTAGGGGCCAATTAGGGGTCGGAATGCGGGCACAAATTGGGTACGTAATTGTATACGATTGTGTGTTCCACGGTGTATATAGTTGCGTGTACAACCGTGGTGCACACAGACAGTACATTAACGGGGCATGGGAAGATGGGACGATTACGTACAGGTACTCAGCGAACACCGACGAACACCGACGAACGACAGAGGAATCAGGTGGAGTGGTGGACAGAGGACGCTGGAATGGACGGTTCTGATTGGCTGAAATTATGAAAATGGTAGATCTAAAGCTTTAAGTGACAATAAAGTTCTCCTTTTGCGTCCAAACACTAAGTACACCTCAGGGACGGCAACTAGCGCCTCCCTTTAGTTAATAAACACCTCTACGTCCCGGGCGGGAGAACTTTGTGCGTTTTTGGCTCACCGGTAGGCGTAGAGTGTTGACAAATCACCCCGCAACTCCGCCCGCTGTGTCAGCGGTTCTTCAGTAAAGTTTTTTGGTCTTGGGAGTGTGATTGAGCAGTTATCTCACCTCTCCTCATTTGGTTCACGTTTGGCCCCTAGAGTTCGGCTGCTGTAAGCGCCCCACGGGAACTCTAGGTGGATAAAGTGAAATTCACCCTCCCTCGTAGGTCTAGGCTAGGAATACAGATATTTGGGTGTTTACTTTAGCTGTTTAAGACTCCAGAGGCTCCGTGATCGGGAAGTGAAGACTTCCGCTGCCTGATCAAGTACCCCCTTTGCCGATCAACACCTGATCGACACTCTGCAACTCGTGACCCGCGATCAACAACTCGCAGATCGCACCAACTTGTACCTGAGAGACTTTTAGCACTTTATCAAGCCTTATCACAGCTGATCAACGCCTTTTAGTGCCTACCCAAGCCTGATCACTGCTGATAAATCCTGATCACACCAGATTCGAGCTTGATTGCGTGGTGGAGTCAAGTTCAAAATCGAACACTGTAGTGTCGAGAACCTGACCACCATCGTTCCCGGACGTCCAACTTACGGGGGGGGTACCCTGCGAACCTTCGCTTACGATCCGTTCTGATCATCCGCTGCTAGCAGAAGACCGATCATCAGCATAGGACGCCTGGTCCAATTCGCTTGTCATCTCACCTTGTCTACCCGACGGAATGGGCTGGTAACACACTCGGTGGATCGGTACTGTAAATCGACTTGGGGTCTAAATGTGGTAGACCGTGCTGAGTAGTGTACCATGGGCGGAACTCTTCACCCTGGGTACGGACAGACCAGTTATACTCCAAGTAAATGTACTTCAAAGGGCAGATCGGTCAATCGATCGTTGAGCCAAACCAATACGAGAATAAAAGTCCAATACCTCAATATAGAGATACAATAAGAACGTGATATACTCCACGAACTATATCTCCACGAAATAATCCAATAACTTGATAACACTTTCCAAACGTGTGCAACTTGCGCTTGATAAGCCGAACAATGTGTACTCCCCTCGCGGGACTTCCGGCGGGCCAAGTGCACCTGTAACGCGTCCCGGCCGGGTATAATAAGCTGGATGGGATTTCTCGACCCTCTGCTTCCAAAAAATCTGCGGCGTGCAGAGGCGACTGATGTACAAAGCAACGAAACGATATCTCGTTGATTGTTAAAGGCTGGGAAAACGACACACTAAGTAAAACTATCCCTTATGGTCCCCAATATGTACACACATGAAAATATGTAGGTACACGCAAAAAATCATGTGACTTGCCAAAATCCGTGTTCTTGACACCTCTTGCACATGATGGGCTTAAAAGCCTCCTTGATTTCCACCAATCCGATCGCCGATAAGCCGATTGGTGTGCTGCTGACAAAAAAGCGACCAAAATGCTTGGGTCCGCTTCGCCACAGCCTCCCCTGAGTCTGGTCGCAGCCGCGCAACGGTAGTGGACCGATCTCATCATATTCCAGATCTTCACAGAAGCGGACTTCACCAATGGACAGATCTCAAAGTCCACCTTCGCTAGGTACTTTCCTTGTACACCTGATCGTCTTGTAACCTCGCTTGACATTTTTTGCTACAGGTGCCCTGCGTTCCTCATCGCCCCATATCGATTCGCCGACCAGATCGTCCCGATCTGACAGCCCTCACAGCACTCCAGGGTCCGACACACCGGACAGGCATCAGATCGAAGCCGATCAGATCCGGAAAACGGTACGGGAGCTTCAGTCCCAGTTGGACATCAGGGATTCTTCACTCCTGAAACTGCGGAAGGAGGTGGATATATTGATCCCCATGTCCACGAAGTTGCAGGAGGTGACCGCTGAAAACGCACATCTCCGGGACCAGATCGACCAACAAGTAACTCGAGGTAAGCCGATCGGTCTGTTTTCATCTTGGGTCTGCTCTGATCCTCCTTTGCATGCAGATCTGTTGCCGACCGACATCGCCGCCCTCACAGCACTCCAGGGTCCGACACACCGTACAGGCATCAGATCGAAGCCGATCAGATCCGGAAAACGGTCCGGGAGACTCATTCCCAGTTGGACATCAGGGATTCTTCACTCCTGCAACTGCGGAAGGAGGTGGATATATTGATCCCCATGTCCACGAAGTTGCAGGAGGTGACCACTGAAAACACACGTATCCGGGCCCAGATCGTCCAGCAAGCAACGCAAGGTGGGACGATCGGTCTGTTTCCATCTTTAGTCTGGTCTGACTCTCGTTTGCACGTAGATCGGTTGCCCGCCGACATCGCCAAAACGTTCGACGCCCTATTCACGGCTTATCGGCAGTCTCATGATCATTGCGATCAGCTCCGACCGATCTTGGACGGGCTGATCAGCGCACGGCCCGATCTCTCTCGCTTGGAGGCCTACCGATCTCACCTCCTGGAACAGCTCGCGGTGGTGAACCGGCAGAGGTTGGAGGACCAGTCCGATCGGACCTTACTCCGCACCCAATATGGTGATATGGAGAGGCATATCAGCGAGTTACAGGTCGTGGTCCGGGGGCAGATCGGGAAGGTCGAGTCCTTCCAGACCCAATCGGACGCCTGGACCCAGGAATCAGATCGTCTCTGGGCGGCCGTAAACCGGTGCTACCAACAGTTGACTGACCTGTTGCACCGGCGTCCGGCTTCCTGCTCTAACGCTGACCGGTCTGCATCGGCCGTTCTGGTCGATCTGCATCAAGATCGGACCCGACGCCACTCATTGGCCAAAACTAAGCAACCCAAAATTCCGAAAACCTCCAAGAAGCGCAAGGACGTGTCGAAGAGCTCAAGGGCGCGGGGCATAGCGCGCGACTCCGAACTCGAGGATAAGCGAGCGGTGCCCCAGAAGAAAGCCAAGACGCTGGCGCATCTCCCAAGCCCCAGATCGGATGCAGGTGACAAGTCCATCATTCCCAAATCTCGTGCGCCCTCGCGCCCCCGCGCCGCTCATACCAGCGTATAGAGGTCTCCTCTGGAGAGGACTCGGGGGGCGGATCGAGCGATTCCGAGTTCTTGATCACTGCGTTATCCAAGTCCCGATCCGACCAACGCCGAGGTTCCGTTCCTTCGAAGCCTGCATCGGGGGCTAATAAGGCGATCAGCTCCCAGGGTGATGGTGCTGAACCGACGCGCGAGTCGACCGGATCGTTACCTTCGTTTCAGCCCGGCACTTCTGGGCTGCGCAATCACGCCCGATTGAAAGGGTTTTTGACCGAAGATCGGCCTCTCCCATCGCTTACTTCGGATGCCACCTTGCTGGGTCACCGTGGCAGATCGGTAGCTTATACCAATCAGCCCTTACAAAGCAGATATTAGCCCGATCTCTATCGCGCCCGGACTCCTGGCTTTTTCCTCCAGCTCCCAAGGCTCCTGACGCTTCTTCATGGCGGGCGGACCTGGTCAAAGCACCACAAATCGCCCGTCTGTATGCAGATGAGCCATGTAAAGTGTTCGTCCGCTCCAAGCTGGGGTCCATGTTTGCGTCGACTGCGTGGGTCGATCGTTCTTAGGTCGAGTGAAGGCTTTCAACGAAACTTACAGCCAAGCGATCTGGGAGTCTACACACTATCTAGTGCTTGATGGTAGAGCGCAACATGATCAAGGCCTGATCTCGTTCCAGAGCAATCGAAAGAGGCGCCGGAGTTGGGCGGGCGAGGACTGGCAGACCATATGACAGTTCGTTCTGGGAGGGATTCTGGCCCGCGAATGCGACATTGACATCTTCTTATATCCTGTGGTTCTCCATATGACCAAGCGTCGTGTTCAGAAATCCGGGGTACTAGCTGACGACGGCGTCTGGTATCCCGGTCTTCATTATGACGAGCCGGTCACAGACTGAAGGACGCTTTGGACCAGATTGATCGGAAGGAACCTGGCGCAATCAGCACCAGAACCAGATCGGAGATCATCCGGCGCTGACTATCGGCCGTCTGTGGGGTGATTGCGATTCTTGATGCAGCAGTTAGCTGACCAGATAATCCAAATACATGTCTTCATTTTCTTCAAATTCCTGATCATCTGATCCCTTAATCAATCTCTTCACTTTCTCCAAACTTGCACCAACACGTTATAATACACAGTATCCATCCACATTGCGAAAATCATCACCACGTTCGTCATTCCACTACTCCAGTTCATCACAGTTCATCACAAAATTCACAATAATTCAGACCTTACACATATTCACACCGATCGATATACTGATCGGTGCTACTGTGTGTCTTGGTCTTCTTCTTCATGGGTCTGCATTACTGCGAAGCGATTCCGTCTGACTCGTTCTCGCTCTAACTCTCGTAGCAGTGCCCCACAATTTAATCGAGTTCGTCGATCCAAGTTTCTTCGTGATGATCCTTCCAGCGGACCAGATATTCTCTCTGGGTGCGACCAAAATGAGTCTTCTTGACTACTCGGACATTTAGCACCTTTTCCACCTCGAATTCGACCTCTTCCAATGGCCTTTCCCAACTGTCTTCCGGCAGCAGAGCCGCATCAAAATCGAATCTCTCCGCTTCGTCCACCAGACAGGTCATTTTAGGCCGATAGGGGAATTCTCTGACCAGCTTCAGCTTGGACACGGGAACGATCGGAAAAACTTTGTAATCTGTGCCGATCGTGATCAGACGGGCAGCGTGCTCACCGATCGGCTCTGCTACACGGAAAGGACCGTGCCACATATGAGCCAACTTCTTCGCATAGCCTTCCTTTACCCGATCGAGGTATAACCATACCCTCTCCCCTGGTTCAATACCATGAGGGCGGACCTGATCGTTATTCCTATCTGCTCGATCTTGTGTGTCCTGACGCAACTTTTCATTGACGACTTCTTTCGCATGCTGGTAATGCTTCTGGACCTGCATGCGCCAACGACGGGCATCGCGATCGCGGGTCCGAGTGCAGCCGATCGGTATCGCCGCTTTAATTGTCGATCGAGGTTCCCATCCATACGCCAGATAAAAAGGCTTCTCTCGTCTGACCCGATTAGTTGAAGAGTTGAGTGCGAATACCAGTCTCTCTGCATACTCGTCCCAGTCACGTTGGTCTGGATCGGCCACATACATCTTAATCGCCCTTGTTATTGTCTGCACCATGCGTTCAGCCGATCCGTTCGCTTGCGGACGATATGCCATCGTCGCGCTCTGCTTCTGGCCTAGCATTTTATTGAACGATCGGAACACCTCAGCCATTAAACCGGGTTCCCGATAGTGTATGATAACCTCGCTGGCGCCGAACCTTCTGAACACGCATTCCTATTAGCTCTGGGCGATCTTCTCCGCATATCGGGATGCACTAGCTTTTGTGATCACCAGACCAGTGAATAGGTCGATCCAGATCAGCAGATCAGTGTTGCCGCGCGTCGATCTGGGCAGCGACGGTATGTGATCCATTGCTATCACCTGGAAAGGATAAGTAGCCTAGATATTCCCGGGAGATCGCCCCTTGATTATCGGTCTGCCCTTTCCGGTATCGCAATCTGTGCAACAGCCCACATATTTCTGCACGCTCCGAAAAAGTCCTCTCCAGTGAAAGTGGGCCCTGATCTTGTGGTATGTCCTGCCTATGCCTTGATGTCCCCCTTCTAGACTCACATGGTAGCGATGAAGGACATACGGCTGTAGCAGCTCAGGGATCACCTGTTTCGCTACTCGATCTCGATCGGCACTGTCTTGGTCAACATCACGGCAGTAATACAGCAATCCATTGTCATCCACATCGTAACTGTACGCGATCTTGGCACACTCTTTCGCTTGATCGTTCGTTAACTTGGACAGTTCACCGCGCAGATAGGCTTTCAGGTTGACGATCCACTATTCCTCGTCCTGCGCCTTGAGGATCCGTTCCGCTCTTAGCTGCTGTACAACACACTCGCTCAGCCTTTCCTTTGGGAATGATCGGAGAGACTTCTGAGTTTGCGATCTAGTCACCGCCATCACATGTACCTGATCGGGGCTGTCCTTTGGCTTGGTCAACTCCGAGAGCCTGTTTATGTCCATAATTTCAAGTAGAACGGCCTCCTCAGTGATCGTCACCCCGATCTGGTCCCGCATGGCTTGGGTCGCGAGGTGGCGGCGCTTCGGTTCCAATCCCGTTTCACGTGCAATAGCTCGTGGCTGGGATATTCTTTCAGCGCCTTCATCACCCGATCATTCAGCATCTTCAACCGTGGTGTCTTACAGTCGATCTCCCCGGTGATCTGCCTTATCATAGTTTTGGTTGGAGTCACCACATATGATCATCCGACCTTTCTTTTGCGATGCCAGCAGATCAAGACATAGAAGGAGCCCCCGATATTCCGCCTCGTTGACCGTTATGTCAGGCGTGAAATCAGCGGCGGCTGCTACTGTAGACCATTGCGGTAACTTCCACAGTATGGCACTATAGGAGCCGACCTTCTTCTTCACGCTAGCCGATCCGTAGAAACAAAAGACCAGGAGTTCCTCATACCGATCGACGATCGGTGGCGGCATCGAGATGGAGTGTCGAGGTTGCTTTCTTGGGGCAATCGCCACCAGAGCTTCATCCACTTCAGACCGAGGGGTGATACTGGCAGCCAATGTGCTCAATATCGCTTCCTCTCCCTTGGTGCACTTGACGACCTCGAGGGACCACTGTGACAAGATCGCTGACCATCTGCCGAGTCGACCGTCCATCCCATTGGCCGATAGTAGCCAGGCCAATGTCGACTTTCTCGAAAGAACTTTTACAGATCGGCCGACCAGTAGGTTGTAGCACACATCCAAAATCCGTAGTAAAGCCATAACTTCCTTTTCGACGATCCCATACTTGATTTCTATCGGCTTCAACGTCCGGCTCGTAAAAGTGACCGGGTGGTACACTCCATCATGTTCTTGCACTAGAGTGGCAGAAATGACCCACTTACTAGCATACACAATGACGATCGGCATTTTTTCCGGATCGAAGTGCCTGAGAATCGGTGCCGTCGCCATCTTGGCCTTCAGCATACCGAAAGCAACCGGTGCACGCTTCATGTGGTCATCTGCCTCCACCTGCGGAAAATCTGCAGGCAGATCAGAGACGCAGCCCTCCCGTAAAGTTTCCCGATCTACTTCGCGCAACATATCGTAGTCGACATCCCGGATCTCGTACAGCACGGCCGCGTAAATCGCGAAGTCTTCAATGAAGCGGCTGTAGTAATTTAGGCTCCCCAATAAGGACTGCATTTCCTTCAGTGATCTGGGAAACGGGATGTTGCTAAGTGACTCCAGATCCTTAGGATTAGCCTCCATCCCACTGATTGACACCATATGACCCAAATAGGCGACCTTGGACATACCCCCAAAACCTCTTCACAGCACATATCGACAGGTTCCAGCGATCGCATGTCTCCAACAACCGTTCGACCTTATCGCACAGATCGCTCCATGACGAGGCAGGGATCAGTATGTCGTCGATGTACGATCGCCTCCCCAGAACGGACGGTCTCCTGTCCCGATCGGGTTCACCCTATGTAAATACATCATGGTTTTCGGTGGGGTCCCGATCGGTACTGATCTTGAAGTGTCCATACAATGCGTTGTCGATCAGCCTCTGGTAGATATGGGGCGCGTTCTTCAAACCGAACGGCATACGGTTCCACTCGAACAGACCGAACGGCGTAACAAATGCGGAAATCTCGCGAGCCCTATCGGTCATCGAAACCACCCAAAATCCACTTTCCATGTCCAGCGAGCAATTCCATAGGGTCTTGTCAAGATCTTCTAGCAGATCGCTGATCAGCGGTATCGGGTACACCATGAGTTTAGTCAACCGATTTACCAACCGATAGTCGATGCACAACCTGATGTCAACGCCGTTATTCTTGATCACAATCACGATTAGCGAGGTCCACGGCGAGGTCGACGGTTTAATAATCTTCGTATCCAAGGGTCCTTTAATAAGATCAGACAATTTTTCACGGTACTGTGGCGCCACACGTCGGCATCGCTGGGCGATCGGCTTGGCATCACCAACATCGATGTCACATATTGCTCCGCGAGCAGCAGGGGGTAAGGCATTGCCTTTCCCGATCAGCAGATGTTTCTTCTTCCATATGATCTTCTTAAGCTGATCGATCTGGTCGGGACTGTTGACATCCGGATCACCCACTTGTAGATCGTCCAAGGTGACTTCGGGCGGATCGGCAGACACTTGAGGGAGGACTGCCATCTGGCTCTCCAGCTCCTGAATGTACTGATCCCCGCCCTCATGTATACAAACTTGATCGTCTTCCGGGGCAATATCATCTAAACAGTCCTGATCGTTGCACACTGCTGTTACCGATTGGCGGGATGCTCTTCAACGACGTCGAACCTCTTAGGCGCGCCATCGTGGTCCGCCCCAGCCATCCCATGTTCCCCTTTTTCCATTTCCGGCTCCGCTGTCGCCTGTTCTTGTGACGCCGCCATGTTGACGAACCTTGGCTCATCTGCTTGATGGTCCACCGTGTCCGGCGACTGTGGTGCCTTTCTTCTAATTAACATCTTCTTTGGGGACACATAGCTGGGTTGTTCCATCATAGGTGAGGTATCTTCTTCCACCGATACATCATCGCTGATCAGATCAAGGGTCGCTTGGTATGCCAAGTTCTGCCACTCAACATACCGTCTCGATCCGATCGAACCGAACCCCATCTTCCTTGCCACTTTCCCTTCTGCCAGCCACATGCCAACAATCGTGTTGTTGTCGAGCGTAAGCGACTTGTCACCGATATTAGTGACTCGGAAAAAATCATGTCGGCCGGCGCTCTTCACAAAAGTCGACACCCACCGATGGTCACCCATAACTTCCTTGAACGAAAACCTTTATCGACCGGGGTGTCAGCGGATTGGCCGACTGGAATGGTGACGTCTTGGTTCCACCTGACCAGATCGGTGTGCGATCCGTATAGGTGCCGCCGGCCAGCTAACTGGATCTGGACCTCAACCGGGAGTGTAAGCACTCCATGAGACAGATCGAGGTGAATACCCGCCGGCACCATGAAATCCATGACTAACAGGTCATCCTGACCGGCCAGCTTGCCAACCCAAGCGCTGAAGAAGTAGACCAACGAACCCGATAAGGTGATCTTCACACGCGTCCTTCCTTCGGTCATGTAAGAGTTTTCACCGATTCCAACGCATTCTTGTCTCTGGGTATCGTCTATACGACATCCGATCTTAAGAGCAAAGGCGGAGTCGATAATCGAGACTTCGGCCCCAGAGTCGAACAACATCGTTGCCTTCTAGTTGTTTATTTTACCACAGGATTTTGCCTGATTAAACCATTTGTCGGGCGCATGATACTTCCAGTATCCGCGAGACTCTCCAGGCAGCAGATCCAGCTGCATGACCACCTTCGATCGGGAATATTCATCGGTCGTGAGATTGTAAACCGGATGATCCCGATCGACGCAATTGAGAATAGAACATGTATTGTCGGTTTTATTCTCCTTGCCGACATATGCATAGATGCCAAACGTAGATCGCTCGGCTCGATCCAGATCCAACCTGGCGAGAGTTCTAGTTTAACATATTTTCCACGTCCGGTGGAAGCATCCCCGCGTGCTTGCCCTGCACATACCACTTGCGCATCAGATTGAAGAACTTTTCGATCTTGCACTGGCCGGCCTCGTGGATCTCTCCACATGACTTTCACACGAAGAGGCAGTGATCGGTGGGGTGGCCGCGTCTTTCACACTTCTTGCATATCAGCTTCTTCCAGCAGCCCCGATCATCGTGCTTGCTTGACCCGCAGTGAGAACACTTCTTGCGAGGTCGGTCCGGATCGGACTTGTTTCCACTCCTGCCCTTCCGATCTGCCTGGTCAGGCGTCGATCTGGTTCTTGGGGCAGGTTCCGTGACGAAGATGTGACGATATTGGTCCTCGTCTGACTCCCGACTGGACTGGACGCTACTTTCTTCTTCCGATCCAGTGCTGTCTTCAGTCATGATCGCCTTAACAGCACGGGACGATCTGGTCAGGGGCCTCTTCACCGGATCGGTCTGGGTCTTATATCTGTAGCGACCCGATCCAACGGCGACCTTCTCCTTCATGCTGCGTGAGTGTTTCAGCGCCGCAACGTCTGCTCCACTTCCCCCACATCTTTGAGGCGCAGCAGAGTGATCTGATCTGCCAGATCTTGGTCATCAAGGGTACTGATGTAGTGACCCACGTGCTCCATTGCGGCACTGGTCGGCGGGTTGCATTCCTTGATCACTATCCCGGCGTGAATTGCAGCCACGTTCTAGCGGTGCAAGTACTCAACCGGTGTCTCGTCGCCCCGCTTCTGCACATTATGGTATTTGCGGGTGGTGGAGAATCCGGAGTTGCAGTACTGCCCCTCAAATTCTGGACATAGCAGATCCCAGTCAGATCGGACATCGCGACCCAACTGTTGGATCCAATTCGCAGCCGGTCCTTTCAGCAGATCCCTGAAGGTCAGACACCGTTCCTTTTTTGGTGTCTGATCCCGTAAGAAAGTAGACTTGACCCGACCAAACCACGATCTGGCTTGCTCCTCGTCGGCGTCCTTGCCAGTGAAATCCTTGAGATCCGTGGTCGCAGCCATGCGAATGCTTGGGATCGCAGTAGATCCGAAATCAAAGGCGGTCGTAGAGGATAGGTTATCCCTGCGCTTTCTGCCTGCCTCTGCACCTTCTAACCCATAGTGGTAACCCGGATCGCCGATCGAGTCCATGTCGAAATCGCTGTTCTTGCTCGATCGACGCGGTCGGGCTGGCTGCGGCTTGCGTCTTCCTCTTCCAACTGGTGTGCCACCTCGGGTAGCCTTATACGTTGATGCCACTGACTCCATATCCACATCCCGGCAAGTATTGACATTTTGCCGGGCAGATCGGTCATGGGCATGCGGGCGAGGAGGCGATCGGCATCGTTCTCCCATGAAACGCTCCATCATTGCCTCAAACATGGCTTGGACGTTAGGTTGGGTCATGGGCAGCGTATTGGTATCATCCTTTGGAGGTGCTGAAACCTGTGGAGGCTCCTGGGGCCCCGACCGGCATGCAGCCAATTGCTGCCGCACGTCCTTTTTATGCTCCCATGGGGGTACGGTCCGCCCCCATGGTCATCAGCTAAACACCGACCTCCAACTCCGATGTGCTATTAGAGGCAGGTGGAGACTGATACAGCGACTTATCATTGGAGCACACATCATCGTATGCTGCCGTGGCCTCAGCGACCTTCAATGCCACGGTGGGAGTTGGGCGGCTAACCGCCCCCACCAACGGCACCAAATGATCATGGAGGGTCGACATCGATATCTCCAGCTTCCAAGTGTCCAGATAGAACAGTTTCTGCACGTTGGCGAGGTTTTGCAATTTTATTCCGACCTCAACCAACATCGCCAGAAGGTTCTTCACCAATAGAAACGGCCGATCGCTTTGGATCGGCTCGGTGGTGGGTCCGAGAAGGCGATCAGGATCTGGAGGTTTAAGATCCGCATGACCTGGTCTTCACGAGTAAATCGCTTTAACTCGTGGATGTAATACATCCTTGTCAGGTCTTCTTCCTTGATAACCCCATCCCCGACCTGCGACTTTTCTTCCAAGTCGTGTTCATCGGATGGCATTCTGAGCCTCTGCTTGGGGACCTTGGGAACATGGATCGGATCGTTCCGATCAGCCTCCAAGTCGTTTTCATCTTTTATCTTTTCATCAAAACGTTCATTCAAATACATAGGATCAGGACAAAAGTCCTGATCCTTTCCGGAACTATAGCAAGACTTGCTATTGTCCCGATCGGCTCCGGTGGGAGCCTTATGGGGAGGAAAAAACTTTTTAATCCCGATCTGGTCCTCCACCCGGCCTGATCGGACATCGACATATTTGTCAACAACGAGAACATAAGGTGATAGCCGTTCCTTATGTCCTCTCCAGAACGATTCCACATTTAATTCATTGTAATCAATTCTTCGCGAGATATCATCGCAGTGATATCCACGATCACCAAGTGATCCGGGCACGCGCACCATTGTGGTGGAGTCAAGTTCAAAATCGAACACCGTAGTGTCGAGAACCTGACCACCAACGTTCCCGGCCGTCCAACTTACGGGGGGGGGTACCCCGCGAACCTTCGCCCACGATCCGATACGATCGTCCGCTGCAGGCAGACGACCGGTGATCAACACAGGACGCCTGGTCCGATTTGTTCTTCATATCACCTTGTGTAACCGATGGAATGGGCTGGTAACAAACTCGGTGGATCGGTGATGTAAATCAATTTGGTGGTCTAAATGTGGGAGACCGTGCTGGGTAGTGTACCCTGGGCGGAACTCTTCACCCTGGGTACGGACAGACCAGTTATACTCCAAGTAAATATACTTAAAAGGGCAGATCGCTCAATCGATCGTAGATCCCAACCAATACGAGAATAGAAGCCTAACAATCCAATATGGAGATCCAATAAGAACGTGATATACTCCACGAACGATATCTCCACGAAATAATATAATAACTTGATAACACGTTCCAAACGTGTGCAACTTGCGCTTGAAAAAGCCGACCAATGTGTACTCCCGTCGAGGGACTTCCGGAGGGCCAAGTGCGCCTGTAACGCGTCCCGGACGGGTATAATAAGCTGGATTGGGTTAGCTCGACCCTCTGCTTCCAAACACCCTGCGGCGTGCAGAGGAGACTGATGTACAAAGCGACGAAACGACTTCTCGTTGAGTGTTATAGGCTGAAAATTTACGACACTAAGTAAAACTATCTCTCTGTGGTCCCCAATACGTACACACATGAAAATATGTAGGTACACGCAATCTCATGTAACTTACCAAAATCCGTGTTCTTGACACCTCTTGCACATGATAAGCTTAAAAGCCTCCTGGATTTCCACCAATCCGATCGCCGATAGGCCGATCGGTGCTCTGCTTACCGGAAACGACCAAAATAATTGGGTCCGCTTCGCCACACAAGCAATCAAGGACAAACGGAGGACCCCCTTCGTTAGTCGGCAGTCCGGGCGCCGTGGTACCGTCTGATCAAGCCTCAAAAACTTTGATCAGCCGCTCCACCACAATTTTGTCAATCCAGCACGCAACCCATCGGGCACCAAGGAGATTTTTTTCAACGCCATTCGTTTGGTGGATATCGCTCTTCTCGACTACTAGGCTATCGAGTACTGGATGAGTGTATTATCTGGAGCAGCGCTGCTGCTCTTGGATCCGGCTCTTGACTTTATTTCCGTGGCGCAATTCATGCAGATCGATCCAAATGTGTGCAATTCTTGGCTCTACGCAGTGACCTATGGTGTGTGTTACATGGAAGTCATGAGTAGCCAAGCCAAAGACCGCTGGGCCAAAGTGGCAGCAGAAGAGATGCTGTTTATCTAGTCCCAAGTGGTCGTGCCCAACCATTTGGCTCGTGGTCTCTTGATTCCGGATAATTTGGTGGATTTGTATGGTGCTGGCATGAAAAAGCCGCTTGAAAAACCCTGCGGACTCAAGACGTGTCCGTCGCCGTGATCACAGAGTACCAACTACACTGTGGTAGCACCTCCACCCACGTGCTTATGTAGTGGCAGCTACCACACTTGCGGTGGTGAAGACATACCAGGTCCATACGTTTACCACTTAAGTACGGGTGGCAAGGTATCGATGCGGGACTGATGGATGATCCGAATTTTGGAATTCGCCAAGATACGGGAATGTAGTACCCACAGGGGGCAATTTTATACTTCCTTTTATTTTAAAGTGATAAGTTTCTTTGAATAAATTGATTATTAAACCCTTTTTAAAGTGGAAGTTACTTGCATTGCCCAAGTCTCTAACTACCTCTCGTATACGGCAATTATTTCATCACTTTCCATCCCGAAACTTTTAGAGAACTCGAAGGTAGGTGCCTGGTTGGTTAAGTAAAAAGCGGGGTGATTGAGAAGTATTGTTCCACGTGCGAATATACTGCGCAACGTGCTGAAGAGCAGAAATGGCTGCTTCACTGCTAAGAAAAGCCACCTTAAAATTTTTCCATTCAAGCAATATTGTACTGAGCGCACAAAGGAATTTCCTCATTAAAAAGAATTGAGCCGATTTGCCGATAGCACCAATAAAGATTAAAAGACAAGCAACATATATTATGTTTACATAATAATTTAAAAAAATAAAATTAAAATCTTTCATAACTGAAATAGCTGCAACTAAACTAGAATATTCAAGAGTTCTAATATTCTACCGCCATAGAATCATGGCCAAGCACTTTTTTCAGTCGCGTGGTCATTGGCAGCGAAGGCGGCTTAACAGTATTCTCATTAGAGCTTACGCTCGACATTTTTGTCGGACGTAAGGTAAGATCCGATGACCACGCGACTGAAAAAGTCGGGGAAATCGTTCACGTGCATGTCTTCACGTCTTCTTTGTTTTGACCGCTTTTGCTCGTATTTATCGGTTATTCTACATCGTCAGTGTATCAATTTATACGGACCAATGTTGTAGCCACACGTTAAATACCGTTCCATTTCCGCTTTTTATCATTTCTCTACACCCAAATTTTCCTCCAACAAGACAATTTGGTCTTTACCGCTTGGGCGCCATTCGTGGCATTAACGTCCAGTAAAGCATTTATAGCAGTGATTTTTCCTGGAGGCTTTTCTAACCGAGATCGATATCGATCACGAGATCGGATACGGGCTCGACCATTTTTGCTTCGGTCTCTTTCTTTCAAGTTTCCATCAAGACTACGACTTCTTCCGCGTTTTGAATGGATAGGGCGGGCGCAATGACCACATGACGGCCAGTACCACCATCTTGGGCTTCATCAAAATATGAAGGGGCGAACGTTCGCCATATTTATCCTCCCACAATCGCGACTCACGTCTGCACCTTTCATCCCTATAAGTCGTTCATCCAGATAACATGCGACGCTAGCTGTTGAAGATCCCCAGATACAGATCCTCGATAACCTGTCAATCTTATTGTAAGCCATCTAACTGGTATTTACGAGTTGTACCGTTATATCGCGTTGGTACTAACCAATCACCGAAATATCCTTTCGCAGCACACACGTTTTGGACATGGCTCAGCGAGCTATAAAAATCGCCTTCACCTATTCACGCATGCAAAAAACATTATTATATTTATTTACATTGTCGCAGATCGTCGGTAGGTTACTGCCTACCCGCAAAAAAACAAAGCAGTCACATATCTGGTACAAAAAAGAAATGCAGCATTATTTGGGTCTACATAGCAACTTCATGAAATTGAGAAAGTGACAAAAACGAGGTTGCGTACATTTTCATAGGCGAGAGATAAGATCTTTGTGGCGATTCTGGAAACAATATCATACACGGCTATTTTGGGTTTAAAAAAGTTTCTTACCCTATCTTTTATCCACACACCCGTTATCAACACCCTTTTGCACATTCGGAGTAAAGCGGCATCCGCAACTTTTACACTGGCAACTGTATCTTTTCATGGAAAGCAAGATGACTTGGAACTGTCAGTATTTAAAAGCAGGTATATAATATGGTCAACACCTATCAAACACCTTTTGCTGAGGTAGCTCATTGGACTCAATACCTGTGTTCCATCCGGTGGCGCGAATTTTAAATTGTGGTACTCTCTTGTTAAGCCAGGATTAAGCTGCTGCGCAGAGCGACTATGGTCAAAGAACCAGCAATCTAACTCGACACAGAGTATTCAAATAGATAGCACTAACTGTGTTTTATGCCATCACAATTCCGTATCACGAAGCAATACACTGTATATCACTGCACACACAAACATACAACGATAGCGCGGCGCTAAAGATAAATATAGTTATGCTTACTTCCGAATTGCGTTGACGCCTGTTTTTCTAAAGTCGCAAGCAGTTTAATGAAGTCGATCTTGTCTCCCTATTTGTCGCAGTCGTACCATTAATTACTATGTTGCATCAGACTAATGAAAATAATCATACCCGATTTTGAAAAAAAAACAATGTAATGACTATTTTCAACACTTTTCCATGAATCGAGTACTAGTGACTGTGGGACGTCTTCAGCATCAAGTGTGCACTCGAGTTTTTGCGGAAATGCTGCCATTCTGCAGCTAAAGTGAAAGTTAAGTTGATGTTGATCACTTCATCACGCATTCCAATCAACTGTGCTTCTTGGGCACGGATACCAGTCCTCTTGTCTTCTTCCATATTTCCATCACTAGTGTTAGCGTAGCCGTTTTGGTTCATTATATCTTTGATGTTAGACTTTGTCATCTTTGCAATGTATTAGCTATATACATAGGGTCATTAATTATACCATTGTGTTGCGCCTCTATAATTGTATTTAAATCTTTCTAAGTAACTCCAAGCGCATGCGAAATTGTCATTAACAACGAACATGAACTACTAAAAATGACCTCGGCCTCAAAGGTCAAAGCGGGGTGGTGGAAAACGCCGAGGCGCCATATTCTTTCGGTGACACTTTCTACCAGTTACGCGCTTCCCAGACATCTCCGCTGAGGATCCTTCGCTAACTGTCTCCATCGGGCTGCTTGGCCCCATTAGCGATGATTCGCATGGCTCCACACTTTTCTGCTGATTCTGCGCGAAAACCTCCACCGTTTGCGTGCGAGTCTGCTTTGACAGAAATATTCGTCGTCTTCCCTAGACGGAGTTGTTATCGGGACTGCACGCAACTAAAGTGATAAGCCCGTGCACATCCATCACAACATAACAACTTTTCACCCGTAGCGCGGAGTTCACAGTGTCGATTGTGATAACCTCGAGAAGTTTCAACTGTCAAGTATACTTCCGACATATCGCCCAAACACAAACGATCAAGTTTCTTTTTCATCCGACATGTTTTGGACTTTTGACGCCTTCGCCAGTTCTGATACTCCGTAGTTTGCTTCCACAAGTAATAATAGCAAATTACTTCTCGAGTCGTCACTTTTTGTCCAAGTGCTTGCTGCAACAATTAAAATCATTTTGACGATCGCCAGCGCTTAATACTTTTTATCTCGATAGCAAAGACCCACAGACGCACCTTTACGAGGTGAAGTTTCTTGGCGTATGTCAAACAACAACAACAGCAGTTTTAAAAGCTTCAGACTCAAGTCGCTCGTTCCGATCACGCAGAGCTTCATGTCGCTTGCGTCGATTAGCGTGTAGCAGCTCCATGGCCTTCTGCAAGTCAAATTCACCGTCAAATAGACACTGGAGTGCCTAGAAGCAACGGCGACGATAAAGTCATACATAACTTTGTCAGTTTAGACAATCTCAACCCTAACAACGACGGACCACTTCCGTTTCATTAAACCACGTATATTTGGTAATAAATTTCTCGACATCTGCCACCCTAGCGATAGCGTCA
>CM047585.1:1249864-1261614 GCA_026184515.1 Peronosclerospora sorghi | reverse complement strand
ATTTGGTAATAAATTTCTCGACATCTGCCACCCTAGCGATAGCGTCACGTAACTGCAGTCTTGTTCGCCCCACCGCTTCCTAAACTGCGGCTTATATACAGATTCATCTTGCTTATTCTGAGTCAGTAATGGCGGGATTTCGGCTCGACATTCGTCTCATGACATTTTTAAAGTTTTCCGAAATACGTACTGTAGGTAAAATGCATGTACGTAACGTAACGTACAAGCATTTTTCTAAGTATCCACTGGGGCTAGGTCTTCTCCTGTAGACACTATAAACATTCATACTTTTCTATTACGTACAAAAGCACATAAAGTATATTTAAGTGACATGGTAAAAAGCGATGCCGTTCTAAGCGCGTCTATCGCGGCTGGCGAACTCACCTTCGCGTTGTGGACGAAGTGCGGGACGATAGCGAGACACTGGATGACTACCAAAACCCGGATTAATCGATTTGACAAAAGTAGTTTGTCCACCCAGGACAAAACAAATTTATCCGCGAGGTTAAATTTGTTGAGACCAAATTTTCGTCTCCACAAATTTATCATGGACAAATTTATTTTCACGCGGCACCCGCGGTCCTACAGCCCATCATGTCCGGGTTCTTGTCCATTCGTTCAAACATGTCGAGTTGACGCAAGTACCCCGCGTTGATTGAGATGCATGGTCTAGCTTGCTGTACAATGTTGAACGCCTCTAAGAGCGTTTGGTTACGCCTGGACATCAAATACGAGATTCATAGCGCAGCACTGCGTGACTGGCCGTACACACAATGGACAAGCACTGCCTTCTCACACGCGAGATATCGGTACAAGAATTGAAGACACTCGTCCAAGTGGGGCAACAGGAGCTCGTCTTCCATATCCAGAATGTCGATCACCAAGATATCAAGTGGCAGTCACTTGCTCACCACACATTCATTTAGTATTGGAAAAAAAGTTGTTTGTACCGCCATGAAATGAGTGCAACCTCTCCAGCCAAATTACTCGTGCTCAAGGCAACAATCGCTTGAATCTCATTCCTTTCCAGGAATGCGACATCCTACGAGACCACGCACACACCACCAACTTCCGTCCGTCGTCAGTCCATCGCATTCTTCACACTTTATCTACAAACCTGAACCGCTCGAGTTTCGTCTAGAAACAATTGTGGCGAAGCGGACCCAAGAATTTTGGTCGTTTCCGGTCAGCAGCACACCGATCGGCTTATCGGCGATCGGATTGGTGGAAATCCAGGAGGATTTTAAGCCTATCATGTGCAAGAGGTGTCAAGAACACGGATTTTGGTAAGTCACATGAGATTGCGTGTACCTACATATTTTCATGTTTGTACATATTGGGGACCATAGGGGGTAGGGAGTTTAGTGTTGATTTAGGCCCTAGGTGTTGTCTTTGGTTTCGCCTGCTAAGAACGTTTTTTGGCTTTACGACTTAATTGTTGGGCCTTTAACTCAACCGTAGGTCGTTCCGCCCTGTACATCAGTCGCCTCTCCACGCCGCAGAGTGTTTGGGAGCGGAGGGTCGAGTAATCCCTCCAGCTCACTATACCCGGCCTGGACGCGTTACAGACGCACTTGGCCCGCCGGAAGTCCATCGACGGGAGTACATTTTGGTCGGCTTCCCAAGTTCAAGTTACGCACGATTGGAACGTGTTACTAAGTCTTTTGGATTATTACGTGTAGATATCGTTCGTGGAGTGTATCACGTTCTCATTTGGATCTCCCTATTGAATTACTGGAGTTTTATTCTCATATTGGTTGGGCTTTACGATCGATTGACCGATCTGCCCTTTGGAGTATACTCACTCCAAGTATAACTGGTCTACCTGTACCCAGGGTGAAGAGTTCCACCCAGGTTACACCACCCATCATGGTCCCCCACATTTAGACCACAAGTCAATTCCCAGCACCGATCCACCGAGTGTGTTACCAGCCCATTCCATCGGGTACACAAGGTGAGATGAAGAACAAATCGGACTAGGCGTCCTGTGTTGATCACCGGTCGTCTGCCAGCAGCGGACAATCGGATCGGATCGTGGGCGAAGGTTCGCGGGGTACCCCCCCCGTAAGTTGGACGGCCGGGCACGATGGTGGTCAGGTTCTCGACACTACGGTGTTCAATTTTGAACTTGACTCCACCACAATGGTGCGCGTGCCCGGATCAATTGGTGATCGTGGATATCACCGCAATGATATATCGCGAAGAATTGATTACAATGAATTAAATGTGGAATCGTTCTGGATAGGACATTAGGAACGGCTATCGCCTTATGTTCTCGTTGTTGATAAAGATGGCGATGTCCGATCTGGCCGGGTGGAGAACCAGATCGGGATTAAAAAGTTTTTTCCTCCCCATAAGGCTCCCACCGGAGCCGATCGGGACTATAGCAAGTCTTGCTATAGTTCCGGAAAGGATCAGGACTATTGTCCTGATCCTATGCATTTAAATGAATGTTTTGGTGGAAAGAAAATTAAAGATGAAAAAGACTTGGAGGATGATCGGAACAATCCGATCCATTTTCCCAAGATCCCCAATGTAGCCGGGTGCGTACACGCACGGTGCGCTAGCGCACAGAGGAAGACTTTCCTTTAGGCGGCGTTCGCCGCCACTTATCCGATACTCCCTTATAAAAGGGCTTAGTAGGAGAGAGCTCTCCTACTCGTGGCCAAGATTCCCGGGGTGGTTTACAGATAGCTATCGCTAACCCCTTGTAACAAGGCTTCCCTTATAAAGGGAGGTAGCGTAAGGGAGAACTCCCTTGGGCTACAATAATCACCGCGCGCGCGACCGGGCCTGGTCGTGCGCCTAGCTCCGCTAATGCCTGAACGGCAAGGCTCCCTTACTAAGGGTGTAGGTAAAGGGAGGGCTCCCTCTTACCTACGGCACTCACTGCGCGCGCGACCGGGCGTGGTCGCGCGCCTGCACTTTAGAGTGAAATGTAAACTGAATGTATATTTAATATATAATTAGCCTAAATTAATTTAAACTAATGTAAACTATATGTAATACTAAGTAGAATATACCCAATTCGTACCTAGATAAAATGTAGTGTACACACCTGTGTACTGACACGTGGATGGCTGACACACCACCACACCAAGGGCCCCTGCCCTGATTGGTTAAAATAACCAAAGGTTCAAAACCTTTCAAACCAGCCAATACTGACCTCAACCATGGTGTACTCATGTACACCAACACTCAATGTAACCCGAATGTAACCCGTTTCACCTTGGGGATACCTCCCCAACGGTTAACCGCTCCGACAGCGCCGAACGGCGTTGTCGGCAGCCTAATCCGTTCCCCACACCTGGGTAAAATGCACTAACTCGTGCGCAACTATTACCAACCTCGGATGACATATCCGAATCGCCGAAGTCGATCACCACTACTGAGCTGGACGCAGCTCAAGAGGATCAAAATGCCGCACAGGCGTTACATGCTTCCTTGCACGCCCCCATGCGCCCTCCACGGGCGGTATATCGTTTTGGAGGTCCTATTAACCTCCCAAAGTGGGCCAGTAATGAGGTACAGAAGGGTTTAGTCTTCTATACCCCTGGCCTCGCGACTGTACAGCCGCAACACATCACACGCCGGAATAAACTCCGGGAAAACTTCTCACGCAGAAGCAGTTCACTGCTACCTCATATCGAGAGCGCCTCGAGAAACAGGCACAGGGTGCCGTTGTTGGGAACCTACGCGAGGTTCCCTTCATTCTCCTGCAAGGAGAATATGCCAAAGAGGCAGAGCAGAAGTTCCGCGCTTAGGCGGAGGGGAGAAACGTCTCCCCGAGTTTTTTAAAGCTGTACAACAGATATTCCGAACGTGACGTTCGGATAGAGAGGGCATTGTGCTTGGCGTTCGCCAGAACCAAACCCATGGGGCAGTTACGTGCCCCTTATCTCATGCGCTATGCTAGCGCCCGTTCCCTCGCTACGGTGCCGGAGCACAGTGCGGGTTCCGCATCTGCCTCCGGAGGGCTCCCAGCTACTGGGAGTGAAGGAGCTTACCCCGCCCCTTTGGTCGTTGACTCACAGCGAGATTCTCCCGCTCGAAAGCGTCAACGACGTCACGGCAATCCTGCCGCAGGGGAGTCTCGAACTCCCACGAACTCTGTGAATGTGGATAACCCTTCCACTTCACCAAATATTGGGTTTGACCCCGATGATGGAGTCGCGCCATCAGACGCTCTGCCCCATCCTGCCGTCGGGCAGCCTGTCGGCCGCCCTGCCGGGTAGGCCCAACAAACAAAAAATAGATTCTTCTAAGTCACTGGGGCCGTGGAAGGCGCCCAGTGCGCGAGCCGTGGCGGCTACAAACGCAGACCCGAGCTGCACACGGTCGGGCAGCCTGCCGGCCGCCCAGCCAGGTAGGCCAAACAAACGGACAGGAGTATACAGGGCTGACATCGGGGACTCCTCCCCCCTCAAGCCCTGACCCACACACACGTGGCGTCAACGTAACCCGCGGATTTACGAATCCGTTCACATTAAACGGGGTAAACCCCGTAGATGCATGCACCGAATTGTTTATGGCAAATTCGGTCAAAGGAAGCATCTCACTCCAACTCTTGGAGAATCCGGACATAATCTCCGGAGAAAATCCTTAACAACGCGATGAACGCGTTCCTTCTTGTCCATCAATGTACTCTGGCACAGCTGCCAGGTGATCATCTTGATCAAACGGTCTACAAAGACCGAAACGCCGGTGGAACCGGCCTCCGGTAAAACCGAAGATAAAATCCAAATGGATTTTTGTGGAGAAGCGTGCCCAAAATTTGGCACACTTCTGGTCAAGTTTCGTCAAGGCATTTGGTCTAATTTCGGATTGGTTTAAACAAGGGGGGCTTTTCAGCCTATCAGACTCAAGAAGTGTCAAGAACGCAAGTTTTGGTGAGTCACCCGACTTTGGGTATTTTACATATTTTTGTGTGGGTACATTTAGGGACTATAGGGTAGTAGTATTTTGGTTGTGGTTTTTCCAAGTAAGAGGCTTTTGGTTGTGGATTTGCCTAAAAAGTAGAAGTCTTTTGGTTGCAGGATTTTTCTAGGTAGAAGTCCTTTGGTCTTGGTTCACACCACAGCTAGGGGTCGCCGTTCTTTCCTTTTCGTACACTAGTCGCCTCCGCCCTCGGCGGAGTGTTTGGGGGCAGAGGGTCGAATTATCCCCTCTCGTCCATTATAACCGGTCTGGACGCGCCGCACGCGCACCTTGGCCCACCGGAAGTCCCTCGACGGGAGTACGATTTGGCGATCTCAACACCTCAACTCAAGTACGTTTGGAACGTGCTATTCACTGGATTGGTCTTGGCGTGGAGATATCGTTTGTGGAGTTTCACGAGCATATTGGGTCTTTACGCGGACATATTGGCTTGTTTTAATATTGGTTGGAAACTAGACCGGTTTTGGTCTTATTTCGTATTGGTCAGGAACTAGACCGGAACGGTCGGTCTACCCTCTATTATTTCGTATTGGTCAGGTCTTGATCGTTTGGACGATCAACCTATTGGAAGTTATCTCTTGGAAGTGTTTTTGGTCTGTTTGTGTCTGGGGTGAAGAGTTCCGCCCCAGAGATACCTACCCAGATCGGTCTTCTATATTCAAGACCGCTTCGATCCAATCTGCGATCCCGATCCACCGAGTGTGTAACTAGCCCATTCCATCGGGTACACAAGGTGAGATGGACACTAAACAATCGGACCAAGTGGGTTCTGATGACGACCGGTCGTCTGCTTGCAGCGGACGATCGGACCAGATCTCGAGTGGTGGTCCGCGGAGTACCCCCTCCGAAAGTTGGAAGGCTGGGCGCGATGGTGGTAGTCAGGTTATCGATGCTAATGTTTTCGATTTCGAACTTTCTTCCACCACATTTTTAACACGCCGTTGGAACGGCAACTCCGCCAAAGGCTCACCTTCATATTTATAGATGGACTTGGCCCACACGAACAATTGGCAATTCCCAATTGTATGCTATAGGTTGACTTGGTCCTCACGAACAGTTGGCAATTTCCAACTGTTTCCTATAGCAGCTGAATCTGTAGAGGGGTTTGACCCTCTAGCACGACTCACAAGTGCGAATATTCGCACCGACCCACTTATACATTTTGGGCCACCAATAAAAAGCGCTTAAAGCGCTGTAGGTCTTATCCCGACCTAAATGACCCCCGGTAGGGGCGTCATGTGCCTCAAAGAGGACTATATACTTCAGTTCCTCATCATGAGGAACAACCACCCGCGGAGTGTCCTCCGCGCTCGTGCTATAATATAGCAAACCGTTACAGTACCTGTAAAAGTGTAACCGAGCTTTATCTCGACTTGACAGGGTTGGTTCGGAAGAGCCAAGTCCCTTTCCACCCAACGCGCTGATAAGCGCCGTACACTGTGGCTCTTTCACATACCTGGCGTATGAGATCCACCACAGATGTGGTGACGAATGTCGCGTGAGCGAGCTCGTAATCGGGACGACGCGACAACGCGTCTGCGAGTACATTCTGTTTACCAGGTTTGTACTTTACCTCAAAGTTGTACTCCGCAAAGAAGAACGAGCCAATGGGCCATCCTTTGGGAGAGATGAGGCGACTTCGTAGCTGTCCGTAAGGACGCTTGGTCTGTATAAACCAAGAACGGCTTTGAGCGGAGTAGGTAAACCGTAAATTTGACAAAGGCATACTTCATAGCAAGTATCTCTTTGTTACGAACGGTATAATTCCGTTCCGCATCTTTAAGCTGCCTCGACTCAAACGCGATCACGCGTTCCCTTCCTGCATCGTCTGCTTATAACAAAGCACATCCGATTGCGAAATCGGAGGCGTCGCAGACGACACTTAATGGTTTCCCAGAATCTGGGAGAGCAAGAACGGGAGATTTTAACAAGCTTCCCTTTACCGCTTCGAAAGCGTTTTGGTGTTTGGTTTCCCAACACCAATCTACATCCTTCTTCAGAAGGTCCGTTAATGGCTTCGCCGTCTCAGCGAAGTTCTCGCTGTACTTGTGGAGATAATTGGCTAATCCAAGCCACTTCCGTAAATCTCTAAGATTTACAGGCGAAGGCCACTCCACAATGGCTTTCACCTTCACGGGATCCGCCCGCACTCCATCCTTACCGATGAAGCATCCGAGGAAAGGAATTTCCTCAGCACCAAAAATACATTTGGATGCGTTCGCATATAACTTATGATCTCGCATACATTCGAGCACCGCTCGAAGGTGTATAAGGTGCGTCTGAACATCAGACGAGTCGCCTTCCGCACGACTATGAACGAATATATCGTCGAAGTACGTCTGAGCGTACTTCCTATGAGGGCGGAAGAGTTGAGTCACCAAGCGATTGAAAGTCGCTGGTGCATTTAAAAGCCCTTGTGGCATAACAAGCCACTCCCACAGCATGCCACTAGGCGTGCTGACCGCTGTAAGCGGAATATCGGACGCTCGCATGAGCATCTGATAATACCCGTCCACCAGATCTAAGGCACTGTATACAGTACAGCCCGCCATATTGTTCTGGAGGACATCCTTCCGAGGAATCGGAGTCTGCATGGGTACAGTAGCTGCGTTCAGCTTGTTGTACGCATGCACAATGCGCCAATTTACGTTCGGTTTACGAACACAAAAAAGTGGGAGATGAGTGAGGAGACTTGCTCTCTCGCACCATCCCTGCCTCTTCTTTCCCCTTGAAGAATGAGTCGATGACGTCGCATTGCTCCTTGGGGAGAGGCCACTGCCTAGTGACGCAGTATTTGGTTCCAGGAACTAAATCAATTTCACGTAGGACTCCCCGATCCGGTGGTAACCCCATCGGTGGGTTGTCACTAATGACATCTCCAAATTCCTTTAATAAGGAATGGTAAGGTTCTCCAGGATCCGCGAGGATCTTGAGGCCGGTTCGGGCATTCAATGCCGGTTTGATTTGCACCAAAACTGACTCGTCCATCGTGGATGAGGAGTTCAACTCCTCTTCCGGACGTAATACGACAACCTCGTCGATTTCACCTGCTTTCAAAGCAGTTTCAAATTCGTTGAAGGACATCTCCTCCAACGAAAACAGTTCACCTACCCCAGGCAACTGTTCCAGGCTTAAGACTTCTGTGACAACACCTGTCACACTATTCAGCATCCTGTAGGACTGCTGACTACTGGCCTCGGGACTCATACCTACACCCAGATGGGGGGGGGAGTCAATTGCTCCATATATTGGAAGCGCCACGCGCCTATCCACAGAGGTCTCTACCTCTACCACCGGCGACTCGCCGGACTCACCTATATCGGCGTAATCGGAATCATTTCCGACGTGCGAAAGAGACAAACTTCGGGTCTCTTCGCTTGGAAGCGCCTTGCGCTTAACCACAGGGGTATCTACCCCTACCACTGGAGTCGTCTCAGAGGAATCCACCTCTGTCAATGTCGACTAGCCAGTTTCGCCTATAACGGCGTGGTAGCAATCATTTCCGACGTGCAAAAGAGACGAACTACGGGTCTCTTTGCTTGGAAGCGCCTCGCGCTTAACCACAGGGATCTCTACCCCTACCACTGGAGTTACCTCAGAGGAATCCACCTCTACCACTGGCAACTCACCAGTCTCGCCGTTAACGGCGTGGGGATTAACCGCCGAGTCCCCCTCGTTAAAGAACTCTTCCTTAACGCCAATCGGAATGATCATTTCAGACATCCTCTCTGGCATCTCACGCCAGAATCGCTTCTGCGATCGAGCAAAGGTGGGTTCATGACTCGCCAATGCTTCACCCGACCGCGGGTGCGTTGAGCCAATGGACTTAGACTTCAAGTCTATCCATGGCTCGTGGAGTTCCATTCACTCCATGCCCAGAATGAGGTCATACCCCGAGTCCAAATCCAGGACTAGGCAACGTTCTTAGCTGGCGAAGTCTGCAAACTTCAGCTTAAGGTCAATAGAGACCTTGGGTACAAAAAACTGTACGCCCGTCGCAAGACGGACCGTGACAACGTCACGAGAACGTGCCTCTAGGGCCTCGGCATACGACCGACTCTTCTCCACAGAATATTGTCTGACATAATTGTCAGACGCTCCAGAGTCTATCAAGACTCTCCAAGGCTTATCAAAGCCTTCACGTCCGTAAGGAATACAAGCAAACCTGGCTGGTACACCAAATGGGTGCTAGAAAGCACCGTTTCCCTCGGGGCTTTGTGCTGTTGTCCCCTAACCTGGGGCTTAACAGCACTGAGAGGTCCCCCAGTAAAGCGCCCCGCACCTATTGGGAGCCGCTGTTTCCCGACGGCTTGGGCGAGGGCCTTTTTGCCGCCCTCGGCCCCTTCCAGCGACTATCTCGCTGGGGATTTTGTGGACATCTGTTCCGCAGATGATCCACGCTTCCACATAGGAAGCACCTTAGCGGCTCACGCCGCTGCAACATAGCTAAGAGCTCTGCCCCGAAGCTCTGCGAAAAAGATTCAGAATGACTCATAGCGGAAGGTTTCCCCTCCACTTCGACCTGACTCAGGTCCATGGGTTCAGGACCCACCTTAGAGGAACGAAAGTTCCTCTCTTTGTTAAACGCCATCTTAAACGCCTCCCCCAGGGATTGGGGTCGGCAGCGGAACAGTTCCGAACGTGCTTGCCTTTCTTTCAGGCCTCCCATGCAGACGGGGATGGACACATCGTCCGAATACGCTTTCGCGTACATCCCTGCCAACAGGGTCTTCAGTCCTTGGACATATGTCTCCAAGTCCCTAGTGCCCTGACGGCACCTCAAAAAGGACAGCTGATTCTGGAGAACCAGATCAGGCGTTGAATACCTGTCCATAAGATTTCGCGTAAGGACTCCCCAGTTCGGGAACACGGTCATGACCGAATCCTGACACGTAAACGCCCATGTACGGGCTTTGCCCGTAAGACGGGTCAGTGCAAGTCCCACTTGAAGGTGATCCTCGATCACTTTCGCGGTGGCGAATGCGGTTTCAACCTCTCGAAGCCATACATAAAGGTTTTCACCTTTCTCGCCGATGGATTCATTTATCTTAAAGGATATCGGAGGGCGCACCCCCGTAGAAGCGGGATAACTCCCGCGAAGACTCGCCCCATGGGCGATAAGGACATTCACCTTTCACGCACGGCATCGAGGCCCTGCTACACTAGATGGCGCATGCCATCCTCACCCAATATGGGTAACAGCCTTTTAAAGGCTTCCTGTTGGACGGGGGTTAGCTTACACCTATCGTCCTGATCCATCCCTTGCAGAGGATGTCGATCACCAACACAGGTGTTGGATTGACTACAAGTGCTACCAGATGTATCCGGGTGCGTACACGCACGGTGCGGCTAGCGCACAGAGAAAGACTTTCCTTTAAGCCGCGTTCGCCGCCACTTAGCCGATACGCCTTTATAAAAGGGCTTAGTAGGAGAGAGCTCTCCAACTCGAGGCCAAGATTCCCGGGGTGGTTTACAGATAGCTTTCGCTAACCCCTTGTAACAAGACTTCCCTTATAAAGGGAGGTAGCGTAAGGGAGGGCTCCCTTTAGCTACTGCACTCACTGCGCGCGCGACCGGGCGTGGTCGCGCGCGCGGAAGTCTTAAGTATTTTTGTAAACTGAATATATTTAATATGTAATTAGCCTAAATTAATTTAAACTAATATAAACTATATGTAATACTAAGTAGAATATTCCAAATTCGTACCTAGATAAAATGTAGTGTACACACCTGTGTACCGACACGTGGATGGCTGAAACATCACCACACCAAGGGCCCCTGCCCTGATTGGTTAAAATAACCAATGATTCGAAACCTTTCAAACCGGTCAATACTGACCTCAACCGTAGTGTACTCATGTACACCAACACTAAATGTAATTCAAATGTAACCCCGTTACACCCAAGCAGAGGCTTAGAATGCCATCCTATAAAGACGATTTGGAAGAAAAGTCGTAGGTCGGGGATGGGGTTATCAAGGAAGAAGACCTGACAAGGATGTATTACATCCACGAGTTAAAGCGATTTACTCGTGAAGACCAGGTCATGCGGATCTTAAACCTCCAGATCCCCGATCGCCTTCTCTGACCCACCATCGAGCCGATCCAAAGCGATCGGCCGTTGCTATTGGTGAAGAACCTGCTGGCGATGTTGGCTGAGGTCGGCATAAAAGTGCAAAACCTCGCCAACGTGCAGAAACTGTTCGATCTGGACACTTGGAAGATGGAGATGTCGATGTCGACCCTCCATGATCATTTGGTGCCGTTGGTGGGGGCGGTTCGACGCCCAACTCCCACCGGGGCATTGAAGGCCGCTGAAGTCACGGCAGCATACGAGGATTGTGTGCTCCGATGATGAGTCGTTGTATCAGTATCCACCTTCCTCTAATAGCTCATCGGAGTTGGAGGTCGGTGTTGGGCAATTGACCATGGGGGCTGATCATACCCCCATGGGAGCATAAAAAGGACGTGCGGCAGCATGGGTCTGCATGCCGGTAGGGGCCCCAGGAGCCTCCACAGGTTTCAGCACCTCCAAAGGATGATACCAACATGCTGCCCATGAACCAAGCTAACGTCAAAGCCATATTTGGAGCAATGATGGAGCGTTTCATGGAAGACCGATGCCGATCGCCTCCTCGCCCGCATGCCCAGGAACGATCTGCCCGGCAAAATGTCAATACTTGCCGGGATGTGGATATTGAGTCAGTGGCATCAACGTATAAGGCTACCCGAGGTGGCACACCAGTTGGAAGAGGAAGACGCAAGCGGCAGCCAGCCCGACCGCGTCGATCGAGCAAGAACAGCGATTTCGACA
>CM047585.1:1214746-1244864 GCA_026184515.1 Peronosclerospora sorghi | reverse complement strand
GTCTACTTTCTTACGGGATCAGACACCAAAAAAGGAACGGTGTCTGATCTTCAGGGATCTGCTGAAAGGACCGGCTGCGAATTGGATCCAACAGTTGGGTCGCGATGTCCGATCTGACTGGGATCTGCTATGTGCAGAATTTGAGGGGCAGTACTGCAACTCCGGATTCTCCACCGCCCGCAAATACCATAATGTGCAGAAGCGGGGCGACGAGACACCGGTTGAGTACTTGCACCGCTTGAACGTGGCTGCAATTCACGCCGGGATAGTGATCAAGGAATGCAACCCGCCGACCAGTGCCGCAATGGAGCACGTGGGTCACTACATCAGTACCCTTGATGACCAAGAGCTGGCAGATCAGATCACTCTGCTGCGCCTCAAAGATGTGGGGGAAGTGGAGCAGACGTTGCGGCGCTGAAACACTCACGCAGCATGAAGGAGAAGGTCGCCGTTGGATCGGGTCGCTACAGATCTAAGAGCCAGACCGATCCGGTGAAGAGGCCCCTGACCAGATCGTCCCGTGCTGTTAAGGCGATCATGACTGAAGACAGCACTGGATCGGAAGAAGAAAGTAGCGGCCAGTCCAGTCGGGAGTCAGACGAGGACCAATATCGTCACATCTTCGTCACGGAACCTGCCCCAAGAACCAGATCGACGCCTGACCAGGCAGATCGGAAGGGCAGGAGTGGAAACAAGTCCGATCCGGACCGACCTCGCAAGAAGTATTCTCACTGCGGGTCAAGCAAGCACGATGATCGGGGCTGCTGGAAGAAGCTGATATGCAAGAAGTGTGAAAGACGCGGCCACCCCACCGATCACTGCCTCTTCGTGTGAAAGTCATGTGGAGAGATCCACGAGGCCGGCCAGTGCAAGATCGAAAAGTTCTTCAATCTGATGCGCAAGTGGTATGTGCAGGGCAAGCACGCGGGGATGCTTCCACCGGACGTGGAAAATATGTTAAACTAGAACTCTCGCCAGGTTGGATCTGGATCGAGCCGAGCGATCTACGTTTGGCATCTATGCATATGTCGGCAAGGAGAATAAAACCGACAATACATGTTCTATTCTCAATTGCGTCGATCGGGATCATCCGGCTTACAATTTCACGACCGATGAATATTCCCGATCGAAGGTGGTCATGCAGCTGGATCTGCTGCCTGGAGAGTCTCGCGGATACTGGAAGTATCATGCGCCCGACAAATGGTTTAATCAGGCGAAATCCTGTGGTAAAATAAACAACTAGAAGGCAACGATGTTGTTCGACTCTGGGGCCGAAGTCTCGATTATCGACTCCGCCTTTGCTCTTAAGATCGGATGTCGTATAGACGATACCCAGAGACAGGAATGCGTCGGGATCGGTGAAAACTCTTATATGACCGAAGGAAGAACGCGTGTGAAAATTACTTTGTCGGGATCGCTGGTCTACTTTTTCAGCGCTTGGGTTGGCAAGTTGGATGATCAGGACGCTTTACTAGGTATGGATTTCATGGTCCCAGCTGGTATTCGCCTAGACCTGTCACATGGAGTGCTTACGCTCCCGGATGAGGTCCAGGTCCAGTTGGCTGGTCGAAGACCTCTGTATGGTTCGTATACCGATCTGGTCCGGTGGGACCAAGACCTCACTATCCCAGTTGGTCGGTCTGCCGATACCCCGGTTGAGAAAGGTTTTCGTTCGAGGAAGTTGTGGTTGACCAGGGGCGATCGGTGGGTCTCGACCTTCGTAAAGAGTGCTGGTCGACGTGATTTTGTCCGTGTTACCAATATCGGTGACAAGCCGCTGACACTGGACAATAACACTATTGTCGGCATGTGGTTAGCAGAAGGGAAGGTACCAAGTAAGATGGGGTTCGTCTCGATTGGGTCGAGGCGGTATGTCGAGTGGAAAAACCTGGCGTACCAATCGACCACCGATCTTATCAGCGATGATGGGTCGGTGGAAGAGGATACCTCACCTTTAGTGGAAAGACCAAGTTATGTCACCCCAAAAAGATGTTGGTCCGAAGAAAGGCGCCGCAGTCACCAGGAACGGTGGACCATCAAGTAGACGAGCCAAGGCTAGTCAAAGTGGTGTCAGCACAAGACCAGGCGACAGCGGAGCAAGAAACGGAAGAACGGGAACATGAAGTTGCTAGGTCGGACCATGACGGTATTCCTAATCAGACCGATATCAGTGAAGGACAGCCCGTCGATCAAGACCAGGGGCGTTCAGCCGGTCCAGATGGTCTAGGTGATATCACCCCAGAAGATGAACAAGTCTGTATACATGAAGGCGGGGAACAGTACATTCAGGAGCTGGAAAGCCAAATGGCAGTCCTCCCTGGAGTGTCTGCCTACTCGCCCGAAGTTACAATGGATGATTTACAAGTGTGTGATCAAGACCTTAACAGTCCAGACCAGATCGAGCAGTTGAAGAATATCATAGGGAAGAAAAGACATCTGCTGATCGGAAAGGGCAACGCCTTACCACCTGCAGCCCGTGGTGCGATTTGTGATATTAATGTTGGAGATGCCAAGCCGATTTCCCAGCGATGTTGAAGCGTGGCGCCAAGGAACCGTGAAAAGCTTTCTGATCTCATTAAAGGACTGTTGGTCACCAAGATTATTAGACCGTAGACCTCGCCATGGGCCTCGCGGATCGTAATTGTTATCAAGAAGAACGGCGTCGACATTAGGTTGTGCATCGACTATCGGCTGGTAAATCGGTTGAATAAACTCAAGGTTTACCCGATGCCGCTGATTAATGATCTGTTGGAAGACCTCGACAAGACCTTGTGGTATTGTTCGCTAGATATGGCAAGTGGATTTTGGGTGGTCTCGATGACTGATCGAGCCCGTGAGATTTCCGCATTTGTGACACCGTTTTGTCTTTTTGAGTGGAATCGTATGCCGTTCGGTCTAAAGAACGCACCCCAGATCTATCAAAGGCTGATAGACAACGCATTGTACGGACACTTCAAGATCAAGACCGCTCGGGACCCTGTTGAAAATTGTGATGTGTTTAGAGAGGGTGAACCCGATCGGGAAAGAGGACCGTCCGTTCTAGGTAGGCGGTCGTACATCGACGACATTCTGGTACCTGCCTCGTCATGGAACGATCTGTGCGAGAAAGTTGAACGATTGTTGGAGACATGTGACCGCTGGAACCTATCTATCAGCGCCATTAAAAGTTTTTGGGGTATGTCCAAGGTCGTCTATTTAGGCCATATGGTCTCGAACAATGGTCTAGAGGCTAATCCCAAGGACATGGATTCGCTGAGTAAACTCCCGTTCCCTAGATCGCTGAATGCAATGCAGTCCTTCCTGGGAAGCTTGAATTATTATAGCCGATTCATTAAAGACTTTGCTATCTACGCGGCTGTGCTGTACGAGCTCCGGGAAGTTGACTATCATATGTTGCGCGAAGAAGACTGGGCAACTTTACAGGAGGGCGCCGACTCTGGTCTTGCTGCAGTTTGTCCGCAAGTGGAGGCCGAAGATCATATGAAGCGTGAACAGTTTGCCTTTGGTATGTTGAAGGTTAAGATGGCGACGGCACCGATTCTCAAGAATTTCGCTCCCAAAAAAGTGCCGAACATTATCGTATATGCCAGTAAGTGGGCTATCTCCGCCACTTTAGTGCAAGATCACGATGGTGTGTATCATCCAGTCACGTTTACGAGCCGGACGCTAAAACCAAATGAAGTGAACTATGGAATTGTCGAGAAAGAAGTGCTAGCGTTGATACGAATTCTGGATATGTGTTACAACCTGCTGGTCGGCCGACCTATAAAGGTCCTGTCAAGACGGTCTACTTTGGCCTGGCTACTATCAGCCAATGGGATGGACGGACGTCTAGGCAGATGGTCGGCGGTCTTGTCGCAGTGGACCCTCGAGGTCGTTAAGTGCACCAGGGGCGAGGAAGAGATATTGGGCACATTAGCTGCCAGTATCACCCCTCGGTCTGAAGTGGACGATGCATTGATAGTGATTGCCCCGAGGAAGCAACCTCGGCAGTCAGTTTCGAGACCTCCACCGACCGTCGACCATGACGAAGAGCTCTTGGTCTTAAGTTTTGACGGATCGGCAAGCGTGAAGAAGAAGGTAGGCGCCTATAGTGCCATATTGTGGAAGTTGCCACAATGGTCTATAGTTGCAGCCGCTGCCGATTTAACGCCGGATATTACAGTAAACGAGGCGGAGTACCGAGGTCTACTTCTATGTCTGGACCTGCTGTCGTCGCAAGAGAAGGGGCGAGTCATAATATGTTGTGACTCGAACCTAGTGATCAGGCAGGTCACCGGAGAGATCGACTGCAAGGCCCCACGACTAAGGACGCTAAATGATCGGGTAATGAAGGCATTGAAGGACCGTCCCAACCACGAGCTGTTGCACGTGAAACGGGACTGGAACAGAAGTGCCTACTACCTCGCGACCAAAGTTATGCAAGACCAGACCGGGGATACGATCACAGAGGAGGCCGTTCTTGATGAATTGATGAATATAAACAGGCTCCCAGAAGTGATCGGACCCAAGAACGCCCCAGTCCAGGTGCATGTGATGGTCGCGACTAGATCGAAAGCTCAGAAGTCTCGCCGACCGTTCCCGAAGGAAAGTTTGAACGAATGCAGTGCAACAGTTAAGGATGGAACGGATCCTCAAGGCGCAGGACGAAGAAGAATGGATTATGAACCTGAAGACCTACCTGCGTGGTGAACTGTCCAAGTTGACGAACGATCAAGCGAAAGAGTGCATCAAGATCGCGGATATCTACGAAGTGGATGATAATGGATTATTGTATTACTGCCGCGATGCCGACCAAGACAGTGCAGACCGGGACCGACTGGCAAAATTAGTGATCCCCGAGTTGCTGCAGCCGGATGTCCTTCATCACTATCACGTGAGTCTAGAAGGGGGACATCAGGGCATAGGCAGGACCTATCATAAGATCAGGTCCCACTTCCACTGGAGAGGTCTTTTCCGCAGTGTCAGAAAAATGTGGGCTGTTGCACGGATTGCGAGACCGGAAAGGGTAGACCGGTAATCAAGGGGCGATCGCCCGGAAATATCAAAGCTACCTACCCTTTCCAGGTCATAGCGATGTACCACATACCGTCACTACCTAGATCGACGCGCGGCAACACTTAGCTGCTGATCTGGGTAGACCTGTTCACTGGTCTAGTTATTGCGAAGGCAAGTGCATCTCGGTCTGCGGAGCAGATCGCCCAGAGCTACGAAGAATGCGTGTTCCGAAGGTTCGGCGCCAGCGAGGTCATCAGGCACGATCGGGAACCCGGTTTTATGGCCGAGGTGTTCCGGTCGTTCAATAACATGCTGGGCCAGAAACAGAGTGCGACGATGGCATATCGTCCACAAGCAAATGGATCGGCAAAACGCATGGTGAAGACCATAACGAGGGTGATCGAGATGTACGTTGCTGATCCAGACCAGCGAGATTGGGACGGGTATGCAGAAAGGCTAGTGTTTGCACTCAACTCGTCGACCGATCGGGTCCGAGGAGAAACGCCTTTTTATCTTGCGTATGGATAGGACCCTCGGTCCACTCTTGAAGCCGCGATACCTATCGGTTGCACTCGGACCCGCGATCGTGATGCTCGACGCTGGCGCAGGCAGGTCCAGAAACATTACCAGCATGCAAAAGAAGTCTTCAACGAAAAGCTGCGTCAGGCCACACAAGACCGGGCAGATCGGACCAATGACCAGGTCCGACCCCACGGTATAGAACCAGGGGCGAGGGTATGGCTATACCTAGACCGAGTGAAAGACGGCTATGCGAAAAAGCTGGCTCACATGTGGCACGGCCCTTTCCGTGTTGCCGAGCTGATTGGTGAGCACGCTGCCCGTCTAGTAACAACTGGTACAGATTACAAGGTCTTCCCGATTGTGCATGTGTCCAAGTTGAAGCTGGTCCGAGAATTTCCTGATCGACCCAAAACTCCCTGTCTGGTAGACGAAGAAAAAATATTTGATTTCAATGAAGCGTTACTGCCGGAGGACAGTTGGGAACGACCATTAGAGGAAGACGAGTTTGAAGTGGAGAAGGTCTTGGATGTTCGGTCGACCAAGAAGACCATGTTCGGTCGGACTCACCGAGAGTACGTGGTCCGATGGAAGGACAATGATGAATCAACTTGGGTCGACGAGCTCGACTTGAATTGTGGGGCTCTTCTACGAGAGTTTGAACGAGAACGAGTCAGTATTAATCGCTTCGAAGTGGTGCAGACTCATGTAGACCAAGACCAAGACACGCAGTAGCATCGGTCGGTCTAGACCGGTGTGAAGATGTGGAAGGTCCGGAGTTGATGTGAAATTGTGATGAACTGTGACGGATTGGAATAGCGGAATGATGAATGTGATGACTATTTTTCGTGATGGGAGTGGAACTGTTTACGGTAACATGTTCGGTGCAACTATGGAGAGAGTGGTAAAATTATTTCAAGTGATTTGACGATCGGACATATGAAAAAGAAATGATGACATGTATTACGAGTTTTCTGGTCGACTACCTGCGACTTCGCTTTCTATCTCCACACAGACGGCCGATGACCATTGACGGATGATGTTCCACTTGATCCTGAAACTGGTTACGCCAGGGGTCCTTCCGGTCAAGCTGGACCAAAGCATCCTTGAGGTCCGCGACCGGCTCAGCGCAATCAAGACCGGTGTACCATATGCCGTCGTCGGCCAGCAGTCTGGTCTTCTCAACGCGACTCCTCGGCGTGTGGAGGAACACCGGATACAAGAACACGTCGACGTCACACTCGCGAGCTCGCATCCCGTCCAAAATGTACTGGCACAGGGGCTGCCAAGCCTCGACCGCCCGAATTCGACGTCGCTTGCGCTTGCTCTGGAACGTCGCCAGGCCCGGATCTTGTCGCACCCGGTCGGGGGGAAGCGTCAAGTAGTGGGACGCTTCCCAAATTGCTTGGCCGTGGATCCTGTTGAAATTCTTCACCCGGCCTAGCAAAGTGCCGATCCACGGAGTCAAGTGGAACACAAGTCCTATCTTGGGGTGTTCGAAAATTTTCCATGGTTCATCGCCGTATAGGCGAGAGATCTGCGCCGACGTAATCAAAAACCGCCCTCCATGCAGACGCGGGAGGTGTTTTCTTGGCCGGTGGAAAAGACAGGAGTCCGGACGAGAGAAAGACCGGGCCAGAAGCTGCTTGGTCAGGGTAGACCGGCGTAAACAGCCGATTTGCCTCGACGAACACGGCCAAGTGACTTCAAACGTCCGCGGCGGAAGGGAGCTGGTATCAACCGCCATGTTCTTCAATAAGCCGTACTTGTGAAGCCCGGATGTCCCGGCGAGAACCGAAGGCGCCGGTGTCGCGGATGTCGATACTGGTGCAGCGTCACTTGGCAGACCGGTCTTCTGCTCTGACCCCACTGTCGACGCCACTTGGACAAAACTGTCACGCAAATTTGTTCGTGACTTGGACTGGATGTGGATCATGAGCTCGGAATCGCCGGACACTTCGCTGGAGTCCTCCTCGGACGAGACCCCTGTGTACTTGATGCGATTTGCAGTACGGCGCGAGGGCGCTCGACTTTCCAAGGGGCTGGAGATTTCGCCCGTGTCCGAGTCCGAGTCCATAAGAACCGACTGTGTCTTGGATCGCTTATGATGCACTGCACGCTTCCCCTCGAGTCTGGGTTCGCGCGCAGTTCCCCGCGCCCTCGATCTACCCGGCGCGTCCGCGCGATTCTTCGATTTTTGTGCAATTTCGGGCTGCTGAATATCATCCAATGTACGATGTCGGTCTTGGTCCTGCTGCAAGCGGTCTTGGTCTTGCTCCGAGGCGACTAAAGTTGCCGACGCAGACCAATATATGCTGGAGGAAGCAGCCGAACACGGAGGTAGCAAGTTCATCAAGCGCTGGTGGCACTGGTCTAGTGCCACCTGACGACGACCCGATTCTAGCGTCCAAGCGTCTGACTTGTCTTGATAAGACCGGACCTTCCCGGTCTGGTCTTGAATTGAAATCTGAAGCTCGACAATGCGTCGCGCGAAGTCGTCGCCTTGCATGCGCAGTGAGGTCGCGTCAAACTGTCCGTCCAGCTTCTGCCGGTGAACAAGTGCAAGTTGATCCCGGAGATGGGACTGATGAGCCTCCAGACGGGACAGCTCATGGCTCGCGCTTATCAGCTCCTCCAAAATGTGTCGGAGCTGGTCAACATCATCGCCGGACTGCCTATCGGCATAAACCAAGGCACCTATTGCCTGGACTACGCTGGGAGGGATGAGAGCTGAAGACAAACGAGGGTCAAGACAAGTACAAGATAAAGACCAAAGATGCGCACCTCGTGTTGCCTGGTGGGCCACCTGGGTCCTGAGACGCGTGTTCTCTGCGAGCATATCCTGCATCCGAGTGTCGGCTTCAGTCTGACACCCTTCCGATGTTTGAAGTGCATGAGAGTTACGTGGGCTGTCAGACCGGGCCGACCGAACAGGTGAAGCAATGTGGGCCGACTCGGCACATAGAGTTTCTACAAGAACAAGCGTCAAGCGGAAGCATAAGAGGATCGAGTGCAGTAAAGGCAGTACCTGACACAGGTGTCGAAGATGTTTGGTCCATGGTGAAGAAGTGCGAGTGACCAAGGTCCAGTTGGTCGAGTGATGGGTGAGTCAGACCGTTATCATTGTGCGACACGGTCGGACTCAGGGGCTGTGGTGAAGTGTACCACAAATTTGGTCACTTTTGGTCAAGACAGCTGGTCGAATTTCGGATTGGTCTAAACATGGGGGGCTTTTTAGCCTATCAGATTCAAGGAGTGTCAAGAACGCAATTTTTGGTGAGTCACCTGACATTGTGTATTTTACATAATTTTGTGTGGGTACATATTGGGACCGTAGGGAGGTAGTATTGGTTAGAGTTGTGGATTTGCCTAAAAGAGAAGAAGTCGTTTGGAATCTATTGGTTTTGCCTTCTGGCTAACACCTCAACAGGAGGTCGTTTAAACCTTTGCTATGTGCATCACTCGCCTCCTCCCGCCGCGGAGTCTTTGGGAGCAGAGGTTCGAGTAATCCCCTCTAGCTAATTATACCCGATTTGGACGCGCCACACGCGCATTTGGCCGACCGGAAGTCCCTCGACGGGAGTACGATTTGGCGATCTCAACACCTCAACTCAAGTACGTTTGGAACGTGCTATTCACTGGATTGGTCTTTACGTGGAGATATCGTTTGTGGAGTTTCACGGGCATATTGGATCTTTACGTGGACATATTGGCTTATTGTAACATTGGTTGGAGTTTAGACCGGTTTTGGTCTTCTCTAATATTGGTCAGGGTCTAGACCGGTTGATTGGTCTATCCTCTATTATTTCGTATTGGTCAGGTCTAGATCGTTTGGACGATCGACCTATTGGAATTTATCTTTTGGAAGTGTTTCTGGTCTGTACGTACCTGGGGTGAAGAGTTCCGCCCTAGGTACACCTAGCCAGCACGGTCTCATATTCAAGACCGAATCAAATCGATCTGCGATCCCGATCCACCGAGTGTGTAACTAGCCCATTCCATCGGGTACACAAGGTGAGATGAACTTAAGTGAATCGGACCAAGTGTCTTTGGATGATGACCGGTCGTCTGCCAGCAGCGGACGATCGGACCAGATTTCGAGTGGAGGTCCGCGGGGTACCCCTTCCCCCCGTAAGTTGGAAGGCTGGGCACGATGGTGGTGGTCAGGTTGTCGATACAAATGTATTCGATTTCGAACTTGACTCCACCACACACATATTCACACCGATCGATATACTGATCGGTGCTACTGTATGTCTTGATCTTCATCTTCATGAGTCTGCAACACTGCGAAGCGATTCCGACTGACTCGTTCTCGCTCGAACTCTCGTAGCAGTGCTCCACAATTTAGATCGAGTTCGTCGATCCAAGTTACTTCGTCATGATCCTTCCAGCGGATCAGATATTCTCAGTGGGTGCGACCGAAACGCGTCTTCTTGATCGATCGGACATCTAGCACCTTTTCCACCTCTAATTTTTCCTCTTCCAATGGTCTTTCCCAACTTTCCTCCGGCAGCAGAGCTGCATCAAAATCGAATCTCTCCGCTTCGTCCACCATACATGGCATTTTAGTCCTATCGAGGAATTCTCTGACCAGCTTCATTTTGGATATATGCACGATCGGAAAAACTTTGTAATCCGTGCCGATCGTGATTGACGGGCAGCATGCTCACCGATCGGCTCTTCTACACGGAAAGGACCGTGCCACATATGATCCAACTTCTTCGCATAGCCTTCCTTGACCCGATCGAGGTATAACCATACCCTCGCCCCTAGTTCAATACCATGAGGGCGGACCTGATCGTTATTCCGATCTGCTCGATCTTGTGTGGCCTGACACAACTTCTCATTGACGACTTCTTTCGCATGCTGGTAATGCTTCTGGACCTGCATGCGCCAACGACGGGCATCGCGATCGCGGGTCCGAGTGCAGCCGATCGGTATCGCCGCTTCAAGTGTCGATCAAGGGTACTATTCATACGCCAGGTAGAAACGCGTCTCTCCTCGGACCCGATCGGTTGAAGAGTTGAGTGCGAATACCGGTCTCTCTGCATACTCGTTCCAGTCACGTTGGTCCGGATCGGCCACATACATCTTGGTCGCACTTGTTATTGTCTGAACCATGCGTTCAGCCGATCCGTTCGCTTGCGGACGATATGCCATCGTCGCGCTCTGCTTCTGGCCTAGCATGTTATTGAACGATCGGAACACCTCAGCCATTAAACCGGGTTCCCGATAGTGTATGATAACTTCGCTGGCGCCGAACCTTCTTAATACGCATTCCTCGTAGCTCTGGGCGATCTGCTCCGCAGATCGGGATGCACTAGCCATTGCGATCACCAGACCAGTGAATAGGTCGGTCCAGATCAGCAGCTCAGTGTTGCCGCGCGTCGATCTGGGCAGCGACGGTATGTGATCCATTGATATCACCTGGAAAGAATAAGTAGTCTCAATGTTCCCGGGCGATCGCGCCTTGATAACCGGTCTTCCCTTTCCGGTCTCGCAATCTGTGCAACAGCCCACATATTTCTGCACGCTCTGAAGAATTCCTCTCCAGTGAAAGTGGGCCATGATCTTGTGGTATGTCCTGCCTATGCCTTGAAGTCCCCCTTCTATACTCACATGGTAGTGATGAAGGACATCCGGTTGTAGCAACTCAGGGATCACCAGTTTCGCTAGTCGATCTCGATCGGCACTGTTTTGATCAACGTCACGGAAGTAATATAGCAATCCATTGTCATCCACATCGTAACTGTCCACGATCTTGGTACACTCTTTCGCTTGATCATTCGTTAACTTGGACAGTTCACCTCGCAGAAGGCCTTCAAGTTGACGATCCACTCTTCTTCGTCCTGCGCCTTGAGGATCCGTCCCGCCCTTAGCTGCTGTACAGCGTACTCGCTCAGCCTTTTCTTTGGGAACGATCGGCGAGACTTCTGAGTTCGCGATCTAGTTGCCGCCATCATGTGAAGAAGCGAAGGCAAAATTTTGGTCACCTTCTGTCAACGGCGTGCCGATCATCTGGTCAGAGATCGGATTGGTGTAAACAATGAGGGCTTTTAATCCTATCATGTGCAAGGAGTGTCAAGCACACGGATTTTGGTAAGTCACATGGCATTGTGTGTATTTTACATATTTTAGTGTTTGGTACATATTGGGACCGTAAGGTTAGTGGAAAAGAAGTAAACTGGTACTGGATTGGAAAAGTGACTAAGATGTCCTAAGAGACTCCCTAAAGTTTGTTTTTCGAAGTCGCCTTCGCACGTCGCGAAGTGTTTGGGTGCAGAGGGTCGAGTAATCCCCTCCTGCCAATTATACCCGGCCGGGGCGCGTCGCAGACGCATTTGGCCCGCCGGAAGTCCTTCGACAGGAGTATCCATTGGCTGACTTCTCACAAGTTTAAGTCACGTACGTTTGGAACGTACTAACAAGTGGATTGGTCTTTACGTGGAGATATCGTCTGTGGAATTCACGAGCATATTGGATCTTTACGTGGACATATTGGTTTATCTATAACATTGGTTGGAGTTTAGACCGGCTTTGGTCTTCTTCAGGGGCTATACCAGTTGAGTGGTCTACCCTCTATTATCTCGTATTGGTTGGGTCTATATCGATTGGACGGTCGACCCATTGGACTATACATATTTCAAGTGTAACCGGTCCACAAGTACCCAGGGTGAAGAGTTCCGCCCAGGGTACACCCCCTCAGTACGGTCTGCATACTATCAGACCCAAGTCAACCAGCGACACGATCCACCGAGTGTTGAACTAGCCCATTCCATCGGGTACACAAGGTGAGATGGCAACGAAAGATCAAGCGGACCAGGCTTCTTCTGTTGATGATCGGTCGTCTGCTAGCAGCGGACGATCAGATCGGATCACAAGCGAAGAACCGCGGGGTACCCCCCCCGTAATTTGGAAGGCTGGGCACGATGGTGGTCAGGTTCTCAACACAATTGTGTTCGATTTTGAACTTGACTCCACCACAATCACATGCACCGGATCAGGGCTGTCTTTAGGCTTGATCAACTCCGGGAGCCTGTTTATGTTCATAAGTTCATGTAGAACGGCTTCCTCGGTGATCGTCGCCCCGGTCTGGTCTCGCATGGCTTGGGTCGCGAGGTGGTCGGCGCTTCTGTTCCAGTCCCGTTTCACGTGCAATAGCTCTTGGTTGGGGTAGTCTTTCAACGATTTCATCACCCGATCATTTAGCAACTTTAGCCGTGGCCACTTGCAGTCGATCTCCCTGGTGATCTGCCTTATCGCTAGGTTGGAGTCACCACATATGATGATCCGCCCTTTCTGTTGTGATGACAGCAGATCAAGACATAGAAGTAGACCCCGATATTCCGCCTTGTTGACCGTTACGTCAGGCGTGAAATCGGCAGCGGCTGCTACTATAGACCATTGTGGTAACTTCCACAGTATGGCACTATAGGAGCCGACCTTCTTCTTCACGCTAGCCGATCCGTCGAAACTCAAGACCAGGAGTTCCTCATCCCGATCAACGATCGGTGGCTGCAGCTAGATTGACTGTCGAGGTTCCTTCCTTGGGGAAATCGCCATCAAAGCCTCATCCACTTCAGACCGAGGGGTGATACTGGCAGCCAATGTTCCCAATATCTCTTCCTCTACCTTGGTGCACTTGACGACCCCGAGGGACCCCTGTTACAGGATCGCTGACCATCTGCCGAGCCGACCGTCCACCCCATTGGATGAAAATAGCCAGGACAATGTCGACTTTCTGGATAGGACCTTTACAGGTCGGCCGACCAGCAGGTTGTAGCACACATCCAAACTCCGTAGTAAAGCCAGAACTTCCTTTTCGACGATCCCATAGTTGACCTCGTTCGGCTTCAATGTCCGGCTCGTAAAAGTGACCGGGTGGTACACTCCATCATGTTCTTGCACTAGATTGGCAGAAATGGCCCACTTACTAGCATACACAATGACGATCGGCATTTTTTCCGGATCGAAGTGCCTGAGAATCGGTGCCGTCGCCATCTTGGCCTTCAGCATACCAAAAGCAACCTGTGCACGCTTCATGTGGTCATTAGTCTCCACCTTCGGAAAATCTGCGGGCAGATCAGAGTCGCAGCCTTCTCGTAAATTTGCTCGATCTGCTTCGCGCAACATATGGTAGTCGACTTCCCGGAGCTCGTAAAGCACGGCCGCGTAGACCGCGAAGTCTTCAATGGAGCGGCTGAGTAATTCAGGCTCCCTAGAAAGGACTGCATTGCCTTCAGAGATCTCGGAAACGGAGGTTGCTCAGCGACTCCAGGTCCTTAGGACTAGCCTCCAGCCCACTGATTGACACCATATGACACAAATAGGCGACCTTGGAAATGCCCCAAAAACTCTTCACAGCACTGATCGACAGGTTCCAGCGATCGCACGTCTCCAACAACCGTTCAACCTTCTCGCACAGATCGCTCCATGATGAGGCAGGGATCAGTATGTCGTCGATGTACGATCGCCTCCCTAGAACGGATGGTCTCCTTTCCCGATCGGGTTCACCCTCTGTAAATACATTATGGTTTTCGGTGGGGTCCCGATCGGTACTGATCTTGAAGTGTCCACACAGTGCGTTGTCGATCATCCTCTGGTAGATCTGGGGCGCGTTCTTCAACCCGAACGGCATACTGTTCCAATCGAACAGACCGAACGGCGTAACAAATACGGAGACCTCGCGAGCCCTATCGGTCATCGAAACCACCCAAAATCCAATTGCCATGTCCAGAGAGCAATACCACAGAGTCTTGTCGAGGTCTTCTAGTAGATTGCTGATCAGCGGCATCGGGTACACCATAAGCTTGGTCAACCGATTTACCACACGATAGTCGATATACAACCTGATGTCGACGCCGTTCTTCTTGATCACAATCACCATCGGCGAGACCCACGGCGAGGTCGACGGTTTAATGATCTTGGTAGCCAACACTCCTTTAATAAGATCGGACAATTTTTGCGGTACTGTGTCGCCACACGTCGGCATCGCTGGGTGATCGGCTTGGCATCTCCAACGTCGATGTCACAAATCGCTCCGCGAGCAGCAGGTGGTAAGGCATTGCCTTTACCGATCAGCAGATGTTTCTTCTTCCATATGATCTGCTTTAGCTGATCCATCTGATCGGGACTGTTGAGATCCCGATCACCCACTTGCAGATCGTCCATAGTATCCTCGGGCGGATCGGCAGACACTTCAGGGAGGACTGCATCTGGCTCTCCAGCTCCTGAATATATTGATCCCCGCCCTCATGTATGCAAACTTGATCTTCTTCTGGGGCAACATCACCCAAACCGTCCTGTCCGGTTGCACACTGCTGTTCCCGATCGGCGGGCTACTCTTCAACGAAATCGATCTGCTTAGTCGTGCCATCGTGGTCCGCCCCAGCAATCCCATGTTCCCATTTTTCTGTTTCTGTTTCCGGCTCCTCTGTCGCCTGTTCTTGTGAAACCACCATGTTGACGAACCTTGGCTCATCTGCTTGATGGTCCACCGCGTCCGGAGACTGCGGTGCCTTTCTTCGAATTAACATATTCTTTGGGGTTACATATCTGGTTCGTTCCACCATAGGTGATGTATCTTCTTCCACCGATACATCATCGCTGATCAGATCAAGGGTCGCTTGGTATGCGAAGTTCTGCCACTCAAGATACCGTCTCGATCGGATCGAGACGAACCCCATCTTCCTTGGCAATTTCCCTTCTGCCAGTCACATGCCAACAATCGTGTTGTTGTCGAGCGTAAGCGTCTTGTCACCGATATTAGTGACTCGGAAAAAATCATGTCGGCCGGCGCTCTTCACAAAAGTCGACACCCACCGATCGCCCCTGGTCACCCATAACTTCCTTAATCGAAAACCTTTGTCGACCGGGGTATCAGCGGATTAGCCGAATGGAATGGTTACATCTTGGTCCCACCTGACCAGATCGGTATGCGATCCGTATAGGGGCCGACGACCGGCTAACTGGATCTGGACCTCATCCGGGAGTGTAAGAACTCCATGAGACAGATCGAGACGAATACCCGCCGGCACTATGAAATCCATGCCTAACAGGGCATCCTGAACGGCCAGCTTGCCAACCCACGCGCTGAAGAAGTAGACCAACGAACCCGATAGGGTTATCTTCACACGCGTCCTTCCTTCGGTCATGCAAGAGTTTTCGCCGATTCCGACGCATTCTTGTCTCTGGGTGTCGTCTATACGACATCCGACCTTACGAGCAAAGGCGGAGTCGATAATCAAGACTTCGGCCCCAGAGTCAAACAACATCGTTGCCTTCTAGTTGTTTATCTTACCACAGGATTTCGCCTGATTAAACCATTTGTCGGGAGCATGATACTTCCAGTATCCGCGATACTCTCCAGGCAGCAGATCCAGCTGCATGACCACCTTCGATCGGGAATATTCATCGGTCGTGAAATTGTAGACCGGATGATCCCGATCGACGCAATTGAGAATAGAAAATGTATTGTCGGTTTTATTCTCCTTGCCGACATATGCATAGATGACAAACGTAGATCGCTCGGACCGATCCAGATTACAACCTGGCGAGCGTTCTAGTTTAACACCTTCTCCACGTCAGGTGGAAGCATCCCCGAGTGATTACCCGGCACATACCACTTGCGCATCAGATTGAAGAACGTTTAGATCTTGCACTGGACGGCCTCGTGGATCTCTCCACATGACTTTCACAAGAAGAGGCAGTGATCGGTGGGGTGGCCGCGTCTTTCACACTTCTTGCATATTAGCTTCTTCCAGCAGCCCCGATCATCGTGCTTGCTTGACCGCAGTGAGAAAACTTCTTGCGAGGTCGGTCTGGATCGTACTTGTTTCCACTCCTTCCCTTCCGATCTGCCTGGTCAGGCGTCGATCTGGTTCTTGGGGCAGGTTCCGTGACGAAGATGTGACGATATTGGTCCTCGTCTGACTCCCGAATGGACTGGCCGCTACTTCTTTTCTTCCGATCCAGTGCTGTCTTCAGTCACGATCGCCTTAACATCACGGGCCGATCTGGTCAGGGGCCTCTTCACCGGATCGGTCTGGCTCTTAGATCTGTAGCGACCCGATCCAACGGCGACCTTCTCCCTCATGCTGCGTGATTGTTTCAGCGTCCGCAACGTCTGCTCCACTTCCCCCACATCTTTGAGGTGCAGCAGAGTGATCTGATCTGCCAGCTCTTGGTCATCAAGGGTACTGATGTAGTGACCCACGTGCTCCATAGCGGCACCGGTCGGCGGGTTGCCTTCCTTGATCACTATCCCGGCGTGAATTGCAGCCACGTTATAGCGGTGCAAGTACTCAACCGGTGTCTCGTCGCCCCGCTTCTGCATATTATGGTATTTGCGGGCGGTGGAAAATCCGGAGTTGCAGTACTGCCCCTCAAATTCTGCACATAGCAGATCCCAGTCAGATCGGACATCCCGACCCAATTGTTGGATCCAGTTCGCATCCGGTCCTTTCAGAAGATCCCTGAAGATCAAACACCGTTCCTTTTTTGGTGCCTGATCCCGCAAGAAAGCATACTTGACCCGACCAAACCACGACCTGGCTTGCTCCTTGTCGGCGTCCTTGCCAGTGAAATCCTTGAGATCCTTGTTCGCAGCGATGCGAATGCGTGGGATCGCAGTATATCCAAAATCAAAGGTGGTCGTAGAAGCTAGGTTATCTCTGCGCGTTCCGCCCGCACCTGCACCGTCTGACCCATAGTGGTCATCCGGATCGCCGATCGACTCCATGTCGAAATCTCTGTTCTTGCTCGATCGGCGCGGTCGGGCTGGCTGCGGCTTGCGTCTTCCTCTACCAACTGGTTTGCCACCTCGGGTAGCCTTATACGTTGATGCCACTGACTCCACATCAACATCCCGGCAAGTATTGACATTTTGCCGGGCAGATCGGTCCTGGGCATGCAGGCGCGGAGGAGATCGGCATCGGTCTCCCATGAAACTCTCCATCATTGCCTCAAACATGGCTTGGACGTTAGCTTGGGTCATGGGCAGCGGGTTGGAATCCTCCTTTGGAGGTACTGAAACCTGTGGGGGCTCCTGGGGCCCCGACCGGCATGCATCCCCATGCTGCCGCACGTCCTTTTTATGCTCCCATGGGGTCTGGTCCGACCCCATGGTCATCCGCCCAACACCGACCTCCAACTCCGATGAGCTATTACAGGAAGGTGGAGACTGATATAGCGATTTATCATCGGAACACACATCATCGTGTGTTGCCGTGGCCTCAGCGACCTTCAATTCGACGGTGGGAGTTGGGCGTCGAACCTCCCCCACCAACGGCACCAAATGATCATGAAGAGTCAACATCGACATCTCCATCTTCCAAGTGTCCAGATAGAACAGCTAATGCACGTTAGCGAGGTTTTGCACTTTTGTGCCGACCTCAGCCAACATCGCCAGCAGGTTCTTCACCAATAGCAACGGCCGATCGCTTTGGATCGGCTCGGTGGTGGGTCAGAGAAGGCGATCGGGGATCTAGGGGTTTAAGATCTGCATGACCTGATCTTCACAAATAAATCTCTTTAACTCGTGGATGTAATACATCCTGGTCAGGTCTTCTTCCTTGATAACCCCATCCCCGACCTGCGACTTTTCTTCCAAGTCATATTCATCGGGTGGAATTCCCAGCCTTTGCTCGGAAACCTTGGGAAAATGGATCGGATCGTTCCGATAATCCTCCAACTCGTTTTCATCTTTTACTTTTTTATCAAAACATTCATTTAAATGCATAGTATCAGGACAAATGTCCTGATCCTTTCCGGAACTATAGCAAGACCTGCTATAGTCCCGATCGGCTCCGGTGGGAACCTTATGGGGAGGAAAAAAACTTATTAATCCCGATCTGGTCCTCCACCCGGCCAGATCGGACATCGCCATCCTTATTGACAACGAGAACATAAGGCGATAGCCGTTCCTTATGTCCTCTCCAGAACGATTCCACATTTAATTCGTTATAATCGATTCTTCGCGAGATATCATCTCGGTGATATCCACGATCACCAAGTGATCCGGGCACGCGCACCATTGTGGTGGAGTCAAGTTCAAAATCGAACACCGTAGTGTCGAGAACCTGACCACCATCTTGCCCAGCCTTCCAACTGCCGGGGGGGGTACCCCGCGAACCTTCGCCTACGATCCGATATGATCGTCCGCTGCTAGTAAACGACCGATCATCAGCATAGGACGCCTGGTTCGATTCTTTCGTCATCTCACCTTGTGTACCCGATGGAATAGGCTGGTTACACAGTTGGTGGATCGTCGCTGGGAATTGATGTGGGTCTAAAAATGTGAGACCGTGCTGGGTAGTGTACCCTGGGCGGAGCTCTTCACCCTGGGTACGGGCAGACCAATTATACTCCGAGTAAGGATACTCCAAAGGGCAGATCGCTTAACCGACCGTAGAGCCCAAACCATACGAGAATAAAAGACCAATACTCCAATATAGAGTTCCAACGATAACGTAATAAACTCCACGAACGATATCTCCACGTAGCAATCCAAAACTTGATTACACGTTCCAAACGTGTGTGACTTGGGCTTGTGAAGCCGACCAATGCGTACTCCCGTCGAGGGACTTCCGGCGGGCCAAGTGCGTCTGTAACGCATCCCGGCCGGGTATAATGAGCTAGAGGGGATTACTTGACCCTCTGCTTTGCGGCGTGCAGAGGCGAGTGATGTACAGTTCGAAGATGCTAACGAATTCCTTGTTGAGTTAAAGGCCAAAAAATACCAACTAACCAATCCTATCTCTCAACAGTTCCCAATATGTACAAGCATGAAAGTATGTAATTACACGCGATATCATGTTACTTACCCAAATCTGTGTTCTTGACACCTCTCGCACACGATAGACTTAAAATCCTCCTTGATTTCCACCAATCCGATCGCCGATAAGCCGATCGGCATGCCGCTGATACAAACTGACTGAATTTCTTGAGTCCGCTTCACCACATTTGCAAATCGGCGAGATAGCTGATAGCGGATGATCGCGGATCGCATATCGATCTAGTTGATCTTTTCCGAATCGGCGAGATTGCGGATGATCGCAGATCGATGATAGATGCTAGATGATCGCAGATCGAGCTATTTGATCTTGTACTAATTGGCGAGATTTCGGATGATGATCGTAGATTGAAGATCGCAGATCGAGATCGTTGATCTTGTAGGAATTGGCGAGATTGTGGATGATGATCGCAGATCGCAGGTCGAAGATCGACGCTGTCGATCTAGTGGTAGTCAGCCAAGGGGTACTTGATCACGTGGCGGAAGTCTTCGCCACTTGATCGTCGAGCCTCTTAAGCCTAGCTCGCTAAGGAAATAACCAATATATTATTTTTTTGTAGCCTAAACTTAAGACGAATGGGGACGATCTGAACTTTCTTTGTGTAGATGGACGGATTTCACAAAAATCCACCTAGAGTTCCCAAGGGGCGCTTAAAGCAGCCAACTTATAGGGGAAATATGCAAACCAATGGGGGAAGGGGTGAGAACACTTAGCTTGATCACCCTCCCAGTAACCTTTCCAAAAAGGGGCCGCTGACCCAGCGGGCGGAGTTGCAGGCGAGTTCTCAAGAACTTTACGTCTGCCGGTGGGACAAAACGTGCACTACGTGCTCCCGCCCGGGACGTGTGAAGGTTTGTATGCAATGAGAGGATGGCGCGAAGTTATCACGCCGTCCCAATCGATGATCGTGTTGATCGAACGCAAAAAGAGAACTTTATTAGCCTTATATCCTAAAATCAACAAATTACCTAATATCGACCAATCAACTCTACCCATCCTGATATGCATCATCGACCAATCAACCTGATATATCTCCGTCTGTCGCTTACCATCATGTACCTGTACCCTGCGTCGCTTCTGCTCCGGATAGCCCGTCCATGTTCACAACCGTAGCCCAAAAAAGCTTCCATGCGCTTCTCCACAATGGACCGTCCATGTTCTTGAACGTTGACCAAAAAAATTTCCATGCGATTCTCCACAGCCGCCCCTGAGCCTCATCCAGCTTTACAGCGGTTGGGGTGTGGTTCTACTTGTAATCGAGAAGCACCATCCATCCTTCACTTGAAATTGGTACGTCGTGTCCCTCGTAGCGTTTGACTCCATGATCACTCACTTTCATACGTCTCCACAGTCCGCGCATAATAATGTCATTATCCCTGGACCGTCCATTCCTTGATCGCCAGAAAGCGGATGATTGATCAGGGTGATTGCTGATCGATGATTAAGGGTGATCAAGTGTGGTAGCCGTCAACAGTATGCCTTCACATAAACTATCCATGATCAAGCAGCAAATACTCCCCCACCTCAAAAAGACGCTTCAGGAAGCCAACACCAAGATAAATCACATGCTTCCAGATCGAACCGCGAACATCAAGTTGAAATCGCGTTTGAACTCCGCGTCAAAAGAACGCGATCAGGCTAAGCTTCGTGCCCAATTTTACTCCGAGGAAGTTTGCATGTTATCAAGCAAGGCTGATCAACCTTTAAAAAAACAGCGTGATCAAGCCCGAGCAGCTGAGGCAGCTTTTCCGGTCTTACACGCAAGGAAAGCGTCCACTACTTTTGTCTTTTAATTCAATCAGATATCGCATCGGACATGTCGTTTGAGTAGGTCACATTTAATAACCTTCTCGATTAATAAAATCTATTGATCACGCCATTCCTGGGTTTTGAATCAATCAATATATTAAATGCATGTGAACTTGATCATTCGGGACCTAATCTAACATCACTCCATATCCATATCATCAGTCGTAAATTTATCATCTCATAATCAACAGTCACTTCTCCATTAATCGTGATTTCATCAATCGATTTTTCTCTAAAAGAGGGTTTGTCAGTCACAATTTCAATAGTATATTCGTCGATCATGCGTTAGTTGGACTCTTTGCCCACTTGGATCACGTCGAAATGATGTCTGTTAATCATCTTCCTTTCGAAATCCTTGATCAGAGCATCACAATTTATATTTGCCTCGTTTACCCATGATGGCTCATCGTAACCCTTCCAGTAAACTTGATACTCGCATAACGTTCTGCCATACCTAATCTTTCGACCAGATCGGACGTCCGTGATGCGATCAACTTCAAATTATTCTGGCTCCAGGGCTCTTTCCCAACTGTCTTCAGGTAGTAAGACTTCATCAAAATCAAAAAGATCTTCTACCCCAGCTGCCAGCACAGTAGTAGGTCGATCTGGGAATTATTTTACCAATTTCAACTTGGATAGGTGCACCACTGGAAATATGCGATAGTCGGTGCCGGCCGTAATGAATCTTGCAGCATGATCACCGATCGCCTCATCAACTCTGAAAGGTCCATGTCACATATGCGCTAGTTTCTTCGCGAACCCTCTTTCACCCGATCGAGGTATAACTTAACCCTCGATCCGGCTTCGATCTTGTGCGGTGACACTTGATCATTATGCTTTTTAGCTCGATCAGCCATGGCTTGGTGCAATCGAGCAATACGTTTACCTCGGTCGTAACGGTAGTATTTCTGAAGTCTATATCTCCACCGACGAGCATCACGATCTTTGCGCCGAATTCCACCAAGTTGCAGCGTTGATTCCAACGATGATCGCGAATCCCACCCATATGCTAAGTAAAATGGTGTATCTCCACGGATCCGATCAGGGGTAAAATTTAGTGCAAATATCAATCGTTCTGCATACAAGCTCCAATCCTTCTGACCGACGTCTGATACATACATCTTGATCGCTCGTATGATTGTTTGCACAATTCTTTCCGCCATGCCGTTCGCTTGTAGACGGTACGCCATAGTGGCACTCTGTCGTTGTCCCACGATATTGTTGAACGCACGAAATACTTCGGACATAAAACCGGGTTCTCGATCATGCCTGATCACTTCGCTAGCTCCAAATCGACAAAATACACATTCTTCGTAATTTTCGGCGACTTTCTGAGCTTTCCGATATGATCCATCTTTCGCGATCACCATACCCGTAAAAAGATCAGTCCAGATCAGCAACTCCGTATGCCCCTAAGTTGATAGGGGAAACAACGGGATATGATCCATAGCTATCACTTGAAATGAGTACGTAGCTTCAATGTTTCCCGGCGACATACCCTTGATCGTAGGTTGGCCCTTCCCCGTCTCACAATATACGCATTGCCCAGCAAATCGTTGCACGCTGCGAAATAAACCACCACGCCAATGCAAAGTTCGCTTATCCGATGATATGTACGCCCTTTATCCTGATGTCCTCCTTCAAAACTCAAATGATAATGGTGGAGGACATCTGTAACAGGGTTACATTCTGGTTACATTTAGTTGTGTTGTGTATGTAAGTACACTACGGTTGCGGTCAGTATTGACCGGTCCAAAAGGTTTGGAACTATTGGTTATTTTAACCAATCAAGGCAAGAGCCCTTGGTGGAGGTGTGGCAGCCAGCCACGTGTTAGTACACAGGTGGTGTACACTACATTTAGCTAGGTACGAATTTAGTAAGTTCTACTTAGTATTACATAAAGTTTACATTAGTTTAAATTAATTTAGGCTAATACATCTTAAATATACATTCGGTTTACAAAACACGCCTATCTAGCTAGACGCACGACCTCGACCGGTCGCGCGTGCTGTGAGTGTTTGTGGCCAAAAGGAATACCTCCTTTAGCCACTCCCTTTCTAAGGGAAGCTTTTTCTCAAGGCGTTAGTTAAGTCTAACAAGTAAACCAAGGGAAATCTTGGCCCCGAGTGAGAGAGCAATCTCCCACTAAGCACTTATATAAGGGCGTATCGGCTAAGTAGCGGCGTATCGCCTCTTAAGGAAAGTCTTCCTCTGTGCGCTAGCCGCACCGTGCGTATACGCACCGGCTACATATGGTAGCACTAGTAGTCAATCCAACACCTGTTTTGGTAGACGGTATCCTCTGCAAAGGATGAATCAAGAGGATTGGGGTAAGCTAACCTCAGTCCAACAAGAAGCCTTTAAGAGGCTGTTATCCATATTGGGTGACGATGGTATGCAGCTCCTAGTAAAGCAGGGGGCCTTGAGGCCGTGCGTGAGAGGGTTAACGCCCTCATCGCCCATGAGGCGAATTTTTGTGGAAGTCATTCCACGTCTACAGGGCTACTCACTCCGTTATCCTTTAAGATAAAGGAATTCACCGGTGAAAAAGGTGATAACCTTTATGTGTGGCTTCGAGAGGTCGAAACGGCCTTCGCCATAACGAATGTGATCGAGGATCTCTTGAAAGTGGGACTTGCACTAACCCATCTTACGGTTAAAGCCCATGCATGGGCGTTTACGAGTCCGGATTCGGTAACGAACGTGTTCCCGACCTGGGGAGTCCTTAAGCAAAAGATTATGGACATGTATGCTACCCCTGATCTGGTTTTCCAGAATCAGCTGGCGTTTTTGAGGTGCCTTCAGGGCCCTAGGGACTCGGAGACATACATCCAAGAACTTAAGACCCTGTTGTCAGGGATGTACGCGAAAGCGTATTCGGACGATGTGTCCATTGCCGTGTTAATGGGAGGACTGAGAGAAAGGCCATCACGTTCGGAGCTCTTCCGATGCCGACCCCAATCCCTGGGGGAGGCGTTTAAGATGGCGTATAACGCCGAAAGGAACTTTCGTTCCTCTAAGGTGGGTCCTGAACCCATGGACCTTAGCCAGGTCGAAGCGGAAGAGAAACCTCCCGCTAGGAGTAACTCGTACTCCTTCCCGAAGGGCTTCAAAGCGGAGCTCCTTTCAATGCTGCAGTGGCATGGGCCTCTGAGATGCTTCTTGTGTGGAAGTACGGATCATCTGAGGAACAGGTGTCCGAAAAATCCCCAGCGAGACACTCGCTATAAAGGGCCGAGGGCGGGTAAAAGGCCCTCGCCCAAGCCGTCGGAAAACGACGGCTCCTAGTAGGTGCGGGGAGCCCTACTGGGAGATCCCTCAGTGCTTTTTAACCCCAGGGTAGGGGACGACAGCACAAAGACCCGAGGGAAAAGGTGCTTTCTAGCACCGAGTTGGTATACCAGACATGTTTGCTGGTCGTCCTTGCGGACGTGAAAGGCTTTGATAAGCTTTGGAGAGTCTTGATAGACTCTGGAGCGTCTGACAACTATGTCAGACGGGCTTTTGTAGAGAACAGCCGGCTGTATGCCGAGGACCTAGAGGCACGTTCTCGTGACGTTGTCACGGTCCGTCTAGCGACGGGCGTACAGGTTTCGGTACCCAAGGTCTCGATTGACCTTAAGCTGAAGTTTGCAGACTTCGATAGCTCAGAACGTTGCCTAGGCCTGGATTTGGCTCGAGGTATGACCTCATTCTGGGAATGAAGTGGCTGGAACGCCACGATCCATGGATAGACTGGAAGTCTAAGTCCATTGGCTCAACGCACCCGCGATCGGGTGAAGCATCGGTGAGTCATGAACCCACCTTTGCTCGATCGCAAAAGTGATACTGGCGTGAGATGCCAGAGATTGGGATGTATGAGATGATCAGTCCCAATGATTTCAAGGAAGTGTTCTTTAACGAGGCGGATTCGGCGATTAATCCCCGCGCATATATAGGCGAGACTGGTGAGTCGCCAGTGATAGAGGTGGAATCCTCTGAGGGTAAGCGCGAGGCGCTTAGAGAAGAGACCCGAAGTTCGTCTCTTCTGCTTGTCGGAATCGATTCCGACCACGCAGTGTTCGGCGAACAAGTTGCGACTCCACTGGTAGGGGTAGAGACCCCTTTGGTTAAGCGCGAGGTGCTTCCAAGCGAAGAGACCCCTAGTTCGTCTCTTTCGAACGACGTAAATGATTCCGACCACGCCTTATTAGGTGATACCGGCGAGTCACCGGTGGTAGAGGTAGAGACCTATGTGGATAGGCGCGAAGCGCTTCCAATAGATGGGGCAATTGACTCCCCCCATCTGGGTCTCGGGATGAGTCCCGAGGCCAGTAGTCAGCAGTCCTATCGGATGCTGAATAGTGTTACAGGTATTGTCACAGAAGGCGTAAGCCTGGAACAGTTGCCTGGGGTAGGAGAACTGTTGTCGTTGGAGGAGATGTCCTTCAACGAGTTTGAGACTGCTGTGAAAGCAGGTGAAATCGACGAGGTTGTCGTATTGCTTCCGGAAGAGGAGTTGAACTCCTCATCCACGATGGACGAGTCAGTTTTGGTACAAACCAAACAGGCATTGAATGCCCGAAGCTTCCTCAAGATCTTTGCGGATCCTGAGGACCCTTACCATTCCATATTGAAGGAATTCGGAGATGTCATTAATGACGACCCGCCGATGGGGTTATCACCGGATCGGGGAGTCCGACAGAAATTGATTTGTGTTCCTGGAATCGAATACTGCGTCACTAGGCAGTGGCCTCTCCCCAAGGAGCAATGCGACGTCATCGACGCATTCTTGAAGGGTAAAGAAGAGGCAGGGATGGTACAGGAGAGCAAGTGTACCCATTCATCTCCCACTTTTTGTGTTCGTAAACCGAACGGAAAGTGGCACATTGTGCATGCATACAACAAGCTGAACGCAGCTACTGTACCCATGCAGACTCCGATTCCTCGGAAGGATGTCCTCCAGAACAATATGGCGGGCTGTACTGTATACAGTGCCTTAATCTGGTGGACGGGTATTATCAGGTGCTCATGCGAGCGTCCGATATTCCGCTGACAGCGGTTAGCACGCCTAGTGGCATGCTGTGGGAGTGGCTTGTTATGCCACAAGGGATTTCAAATGCACCAGCGACTTTCACTCGCTTGGTGACCCAACTCTTCCGCCCTCATAGGAAGTACGCTAAGACGTACTTCGACGATATATCCGTCCATAGTCGTGCGGAAGACGACTCGTCTGATGTTCAGACGCGTCTGATACACCTTCGAGCAGTGCTCGAATGTATTCGAGAGCATAAGTTATATGCAAACGCATCCAAATGTATTTTTGGTGCTGAGGAAATTTCTTTCCTCGGATGCTTCATCGGTAAGGATGGAGTGCGGGCGGATCCCTCGAAGGTGAAAGCTATTGTGGAGTGGCCTTCGCCTGTAAATCTTAGAGATTTACGGAAGTGGCTTGGATTAGCCAATTATCTCCACAAATACAGCAATAACTACGCTGAGATGGCGAAGCCATTGACAGAACTTCTTAAGAAGGACGTAAATTGGTGTTGGGAAACCAAACACCAAAACGCTTTCGAAGCGGTTAAGGGGAGCTTGTTAAAAGCTCCCGTTCTTGCTCTCCCAGATTCTGGGAAACCATTTAGTGTCGTCTGCGACGCCTCCGATTTCGCAATCGGATGTGATTTGTTACAAGCATACGATGCAGGAATGGAACGCGTAATTGCGTTTGTGTCGAGGCAGCTTAAAGCTGAGGAACGGAATTATCCCGTTCATGACAAGGGGATACTTGAAATAAAGTATGCTCTTGTCAAATTTAGGGTTCACCTACTCGGCTCAAAGCCGTTCGTGGTTTATACTGACCACGCTTCCTTACGGACAGCGCAAAAGTCGCCTCATATCTCGCAACGGATGGCCCGTTGGCTCACCTTCTTTGCGGAGTACAACTTTGAGGTTAAGTATAAGCCTGGAAAGCAGAACGTGCTTACAGACGAGTTTTCGCGTCGTCCCGATTACGAGCTCGCTCACGCGACATTCGTCATCTCGTCTATGGTGGATCTCATACGCCAGGCATATGAGAAAGACCCTCAATGTACGGCGCTTATCAGCGCGTTGGGTGGAAAGGGACTTGGCTCGTCTGAGCCTACCCTGTCAAGTCGAGATAAAGCTCGTTAACACCGTTACAGGTACTGTGACGGTTTGCTATATTATAGCACGAGCACGGAGGACACTCCGCTTGTGGTAGCTCCTCATGATGAGGAACTGAAGTATAGAGTCCTCTTTGAGGCACATGACGCCCCTACCAGGGGTCATTTAGATCGGGATAACACCTACAGCGCTTTAAGCGCTTTGTATTGGTGGCATAACATGTATAAGTGGGTCGGTGCGTATATACGCACCTGTGAGACGTGTAAGAGGGTCAAGCCCTCTGCAAGTTCAGCTGCGCCTTTGTCTAGCTTATCCGTTCCGACGGAGTGTTGGAAATCCATTAGCATGGATTTTATCTTCGGTTTTCCGAAGGATAAGGCCGGGAACACCGGCATATTGGTCTTTGTAGACCGTTTGAGCAAGATGGCTTACCTGGCGGCGGTTCCAGAGTCCATTGATGGACAAGGAACAGCGAAAGTGTTCCTAGACCGTGTCTTTCGACAGCATGGTCTACCCGATTCCGTTGTGTCGGATCGGGATCCCCGTTTTACGGGACAGTTTTGGGGGGCGTTGTTTAAGGTTCTGGGCACCAAGCTCCTCATGTCAACTGCGGATCATCCGCAGACGGACGGACAGACGGAACTCGTTAATCGCTTTGTAGAGGATATTCTCCGGAGTTTATGTCCGGATTCTCCAAAGATTTGGAGTGAGATGCTTCCGATGGTTGAATTTGCTATCAACAATTCGGTACATGCATCTACGGGTTTTACCCCGTTTTACGTGAACGGATTAGTGAATCCGAGAATTCCGTTAACGCCACGTGTGTGTGGTCCAAGGCTTCAGGGGGGAGGATTCCATGATGTCAGCCCTTCATCTGTGCGAAATCACATCTATAACTTTTTATCGACGCGCCTTAGTGTCTTACGACACGTTTGCGATGCCATGGCGGAAAGCCAAGACAAGCAAAAGGAACAGGCCGACCGCAAGGGTTGGAGTAACAGAAAGGTGTATCAAGTAGGAGAAATTGTTTTATAAAACGCTAAACACCTTCCTACGCAAGCATTTTCGAATGTGTTACGGAACAAACTGCGCCCCAGGTTTGTGGGGACTTTCAAGGTGCTAGACCGAAAGGGCTTGTCGTATACCTTGGATATTCCGAAGGCGATTCGTACGCATCCAACCTTCTGTGTTAGTATGCTTAAGCCGTACCAGGACCCGGAGGCGGGTCCCCTCTTGGAGTGGGTTAGAAAGGCGAGTAGCCATAAAAGCCGTAAGGAGCGGCAGGTCGGAATAACTCCGACAGGGTCGAAAAGATACCCCGTAGCTCCGCGAAGGTTGTCTCGAGAGAGGCAAGCCGCCTCTCGGTGCGGTCAGTCGCACTCTCCTCATTGCGGAGGCCCTCCTGGACATCACGGATGCGATAACTGTCTCGATAACATCGCTCGTGAATCTCACGTCGCAATTGCACGACCTCCTCCTCCAATTCTCGATACGGAGGGTACTCCACATTATTATGTGGAGCGTTTGATGGCGCGACGCCATCATCGGGGTGAAACCCAATATCTGGTGAAGTGGAAAGGTTATCCACATTCACAGAGTTCGTGGGAGTCAGAGATTCCCCTGCGTCAGGATTGCCGTGACATCGTTGACGCTTTCGAGCGGGAGAATCCAGCTGCGGTTCAACGATCAAAGGGGCACGAGAAGCCCCTTCATCCTGGACGCGGATCTTGCTACGTCGACGGCGAGCGGCTGCAATTTTCTTTTTCAGAGCAGCCGTTTCGATGGGCGACGAAGTTGAACATGTTGACGGTGTCGATGACTTGGTTGGCAGTGAGGCAAACCCACGCGTTTGAGTTGGATAGAGCAGTGGCGAGTACTGCGAGAGCGTTATGTGTGACGTTGAGTGTCGAAGGAAGAAGTGGCTGGAAAAGTCGCCACGAAAAGGAATCACCATAGACGATTGAGAATGGAGAGATACAGCATTGGAGCATTGCAGGAGCTGCTGTGAGCGCGCAACGTTGCGCACACACGACCGCATCATGGTCGTCGAGCTACTCAAAACGTGATGTGTGGCTCACATTTCTGTACACATAAAATGTATTGGAACATGAAGTATCTTCACCAATCGAACATCTATCCAACAAAACATTTCCTTCTCGTTTAAGGGCACCGGTATTAGGAGTAGGAACGCTGGCATAGCGTGTGCAATAAGGGGCACGTAATTTCTCCATCGCTTTGGCTCGGGCAAACGCCATGCGCAACGCCCTCTCCACCCGAACGTCACGTTCGGAATAGCTGTCGTGCAGCTCAGTAAGGCTAGGGAGACGTTTCTCCCCTTCCGCCCAAGCGCGGAATTTCTTTTCGTCATCTTCGGCACTTTCTACCGGAGAAAGAAAAATAGTAAAATCGTGGAGGTTCTCAACAGGGGCACCCTGTGCCTGTATATCAAGACGCTCTCGGTATGAGACGCTAGTGAACTGCTTCTGCGTGAGCAGTTGTTCCCGGAGTTTCTCCCGGCGTTAGCATTGATACGGCTGTTTGTTTAGCCGCAGGACTTGGAGTATAGAATGCTAAACCATTCCTTACCATAGTCCTAGCCCACTTAGGGAGGTCACGAGGACCTTCAAACTTATATGCCGCCCGTGGCGGGCGTTTGGGGGCGCGCAACGTAGCCCTTCGTGCCTGTGCGGCAAGTTGGGCTTCTTGAGCCTCATCTAACTCATTGGTGATGATCGCCTTCGTCGATCCGGATGTATCATCCGTCATTGGCAGGGGTGGCTCACTAGCTAGTGCATTTTCCCCACGTGTGGGGAACGGATTGGGTTCCCGACATCGCCGTTAGGCGATGCCGGAGTGGTCAGCCATTGGGGGG